>CAUOFW020000001.1:3467066-3627944 GCA_963454935.2 Ilex paraguariensis
GGGGGCGCTGAATGGGCATAATGTGGAAGCAGGGGCACTGATTCTGCGCTGGAACAGCACTGGGCTTTTTTAAGCCTTCAGGTCCCTTGTTGCACACCCTTCAAAAATCCCCCATTTAGGCTCCAATTTGACCTTGTTTCCTTCCAAATGATTTTGTTTGCTTCCAAATGATGATTCCTACCAAATAACATCAAAACACACAAACCAAATAGAAAGAAATATAAAATAATTAAAAACTTACAATTTCATCAACCGAAAGTACTCAATTCATGGGTATAAAACCCACTCGTCAAATACCCCCAAACTTAAATCTTTGCTTGTCCTCAAGCAAAATACTAAAAGCAACAACTATTAAAATTAATCAACCAACTACTCAAACAATGGATCAATATGAATTTGAATAATGGCCCCAAAAAGTTACTTCAAATAATAATTCACGGGAAACTTCAAAACAGTGCAAAGTCTATCAATTTAACATACTCCTTAATTTTACCTCCGGTCATGACCCTTTAAATACATGGATATATCTAGACTATCAAGCTAGTCATCACCCAAATACATTTAGGTAAACAAATGCTTCATAGGAGATACTCAATATCGACTTTATAAACTTACGTTTCACAACAACCTCCACTCATTAAGGCAAACATATAAATAGAAGGACCAAAGATATTTTTTTTTTCACTCTTTTTTTTCTTTTCGTTTGGTGAGTGCATTTTATGCTCTGTCTCACCTTCTATTGAGCGAGTGCGTGTTACGCTCCATCTCGCCTTTTCTTGAATGAGTGCGTTTTACGCTCCATCTCGTTCTCAACATGTGTTTATGAGTGAGTGCGTTTTACGCTTCATCTCTACTCACTACATGCCCTTTTCTTGTTTTATTTTTTCCTATTTTTTTTTCATCTAACTTATGAAGGATCAACTCAAAATAATTTTCCAAAACCTCTTCCTATTTTTTTACTAACCCATCATAACTAATATTTCTTCCAAACTTATATGAATACCTCTATTTGCTTTGAATGATGCTTAATTAAGTTTTCTAAAGTTTCAATGATATCTCCCACAAACATTTAGACAAATAAATTCTCTAAATAATAACTAACCAAATAGATGGATATGTGCTCATGCATGAAAAGATCACAAACAATGTAAAACTAACTAGTATGTCAAACTACAGACTCAACATGTTCATCAATTTCCCTTAAACTGACAATTAATTCCATTCATCATTGGCCATGATCAAATTCAATAAACTCATTGCTCAAGTCGTACTAAAACATATAATCTACATGCAAACATGTTATCTAAATGCATACTTACTAATGCAAATGTAAACAAGAAAACACCCCCAAACTTAAACTAAACATTGTCCTCAATGTATAAAGTAGGAAAAATTAAGACAGAGGACTTCCTTGAGACTTTGCTAGTTGGCATCGGCGTCAGCTTCCTCGTCATCCGCTGAGTCGGGAGTGTATTCGGGAAACATAGGTGGACTATTCTTGGCTCCTAGTAGGGCTTTGTGTCTGCTTCAACTTTATGTTCAATCCTTGGGGCCTGCAAGCAATTGACATACCAATTAAATGCACTAACTAACTAACTAACTACATTATTTCTTATAAAAAAAACTAAATTAAAATAAAATGAAATAAAACTTAGAAACTAAAATTTTGGGTTGCCTCCCAATTAGTGCTTGTTTTATAGTCAGCAGCCTAACTAGCTCCTATTTTATCCTGGGTCGGCAAGGGTAATTGAGGTCATTTCTTGATCAAAGTCACCGCCCCAATATTGCTTTAGTCTTTGCCTGTCCACCTTGAAAGTTCTTTTCGAATTGGCTTCCTTGACTTCAACCGTTCCATTCGGGATCACCTCCTCTTTATATAGCTTGGCATTCTCAAGAGGAACTGAAATACAACTTCCTATGAATATCCCATTCACTGCATCTTCCACCGAATCAACCCAAAAATATTCTCCCGGTTCCTTTGGAAATTTCATAGCTGAAAATACATTGAATGTAACCTCTTGATCTTGGAGTCGCATAGTTAGCTCACCTTCTGTACATCAATGAGTGTTCTCTCCATTGCTAAGAATGGTCACCCAAGAATAATAGGTATTTCCCTGTCTTCCTCAAAATCTAAGACTATGAAATCATCTGAAAAAATGAACTTATCCACTTTAACTAGAACATCCTCAACTATGCCCCTTGGATAAGTGAGTGATCTATCTACAAGCTGCAATGTAACATTAGTAGGCTTCGCTTCTTTCAAACCCAATTGCTGGTAGATTGAGAATGGCATCAAGTTAATATTAGCTCCCAAGTCACAAAATGCTTTCCCAAAAATTTGGCTACCTATTGTGCATGGAATTGTAAAGCTACTCGGATCTTTGAGCTTTGGTGGTAGCTTCTTTTGAAGAATAACACTACACTCCTTCATAAGTGTCACTGTCTAAAAATCGCCTAGTTTTCTCTTCTTTGACAAAATTTCCTTCAAAAATTTCACATAGTTAGGCTTTTTCTGCACTGCATCTGCAAATGGGATATTAATTTGGAGCTTCTTGAACACCTCCAAAAATTTGGAGAACTGTTTATCCAATTTCTGTTTCTACAAACGTTGTGGAAAAGGCACGGGAGGCACAATGAGACTCTACTTACCTTCCTTAGAACATGCACTTGGATTCTCTTCTTTCTTTTCATGTTCCACATTCTTGCTATTTTTATCTTCATCCCTCCTATCCTCTCCAAGTGATTGTTTTGGTGTTTTGCTAACATCTTCAGGTAGCTCTCTTCCACTTCATAGTGTAATAGCCTTGCAATGCTCCTTACCTTCCCTCTTAGGGTTGATCTCCGTATCACTAGGTAGGTTGCTTTGAGGTCGGTTGTTAATGGCATTAGCAAGCTGACCCATTTGATTTTCCTAGTTTTGAATTGAAACTTCCTAACTGTTCATTCTTGTCTCATTCTGTGCTATGTACTTGGAAAGAAACTCCTCCAAATTCGACTTCTTTTCCTGTTGTAGTGGAGCTTGATTCTGAAAGCCTGGTGGGTATGATTGTCTTGGAGCAAAAGGTTGGGGTTGATTATTACTCCATGGAAAATCCGGATGATTCCTCGAACCAGGGTTATAGTTCTTGGAATTGTTGCTATATTGTTACCTGTTATGGTTACCAATGTATTGTACCAATTCTGGATTAATTGCACATTGGTCACTTGGATGGTTCCCAACACACAATTCACAAATAACTGCCACACTTTGAATAAGATGCACCCCTAAAGCATCAATATTCTTTGTCAATGTAGCAACCAGTGCAGCCAATGTACCAACCACATCAACTTCATAAATTCTCGCTACCTTTGGTTGATTGATCCTTACAGAGGGTCACTGGTAATTATTGGTAGCCATCGTTTCCAATAACTCATAAGCTTCATCAAAATTTGTCCCCATTAATGCCCCACCTGCAGCTGCATCGATACTAGCCCGGGTAGCGCTAAACAACTCATTGTAGAATATCTGAACTTGTAACCACTTAGGAATACCATGGTGAGAACATTTTCAGAGTAAGTCTTTGAATCACTCCCCAAGCTTCATAAAAAGTCTCAAAATCATGTTGTGTGAATGATGTGATGTCGTTCTTTATCCTTGCAGTTTTAGTTGGTGGAAAGAATTTAGCTAAGAATTTTTGAGCTAAATCTATCCATGTAGTAATAGAACCTGGTGGCAATGAATGCAACCAACTCTTTGCCTTATCACGAAGTGTGAAAGGAAAAAGTCGGAGTCTAATCGCATCTTCGAAAACCCCGTTATACTTGAACGTCTCGTAAATCTCTAGAAAACTCACCAAATGATCATTTGGGTCATCATTAGGCAAACCCCCAAACTGAACTGAATTCTGAATCATTTGGATGGTACCTGGCTTGATCTCAAAACTATTTTCTTGAATTACGGGCCTTTGAATGCTCGATTGTACTTTTGTAACAAGCGGCATAACATAATCCCTCAATGATTTCCGTTCTTCTTCAGCCATAGCTTCTTGGTTGTTTTACTTCTTGATGCTATTTTTGCAAGTTTCGGCACCTTCTCTTGATTCCGTCTTCGTACGGTAGTAGCTCCTGACCTTTAGATCGTGTTAGCATACAAAATTCCAGAGTGCTTGCCAAAAAAATTAAAACAATTAAAACAAAAAATTAAATAAGTTTAAACTAAGATCAAATTGATTGAAATTAATATTGAAATAATTACTAAAATAATTCCCTAGCAACGGCGCCAAAAACTTGTTGTCTGAATTTAAAATTCACAATTTACGTGCAACTATACACGATCAACAAGTAATAAAGTGATAAGTAGAGTATCGTTCCCACGAAGAATTATTACTAATAACTTTCAAGTACTAACTTTATATCAATTCAATTTTATTTAAACAATTGAAATTTAACTATGAAATTACTAATTGAAAACTAAATCTAAACTTAATAATCAAGGGTTGAATTTACTGGATAAAAGAAGTTAAGATTACAACTTCCCCTAATGCTTCTTATCAATCTTTCCACTCTCTTTCCAGTTAATTGATCCAAATAAGTTGTTAACTGAGAACTCAAAGTTATTTATTAAACCTCTTCCGATAGTTTGATAACGTTATCTCTCCCAATTAAATTACTATATTCCTATGCAAAATAAGTTGGAATAGATTCATTAAGTTCAAACTCTCATAAAAGTTACACATGGGATATAGGTATATTTTTATCCTATACACAAACACAGTAATTCAATCCTAAGAAGAATTAACCAGACGCATGTCATCATATTCAGATCTATCCCTAGAATTCATATCTCAATTTCATCTAAGGAATCAAATTAATTGTTGGCCACACAATCATATATTAAGCACAAAATATGACAAACAACTCATGTATAATCAATAAAACTAGAAACGAGAGGAGATTAATTTAACTAGACATAGGTTCCGTTGCAATCTTAATAATAATTTAGTTCATAACATAATTGAGGAATATCATTCTAAAATTGAACAACATCTTAGAAAATCAAGAAATAAAAGTAAGAGAAAAGAATAAAAACTTAGGTACAATCTTCAATCCTTCTATAGCCTTCAAGTCCAATCTTCTTCATGTAGATTTCTTTGATTGTTGTCTTCAATTTTCTTCTAATTCCTTTTTTTTTTTCAGATGTTTTTAGACCCCAAAAGTCAGAATATATCATCCCCAGACAAACCCTAGCATATATGTAGCTTTAGAGTCCAATTTTGGGTCAAAAATAAGGTAAAATTAGCGTCACGAACCAACACAAGCGTGGGGGCGCTGAATGGGCTGAATGTGGGCGCAGGGGTGCTGATTCTGCACTAGAATAGCGCTGACCTTTTTTAAGCCTTCAGCTCATTTGTTGCTCAGCCTTCAAAAATCTCCCATTTAGGCTCCAAATTGACCTTGTTTCCTTCCAAATGATCTTGCTTGCGTCCAAATGATGATTCCTATCAAATACCATCAAAACACACAAAAAAAATAAAAAGAAACATAAAATAATTAAAAACTTACAATTTCAGCAACCGAAAGTACTCAATTCGTAGGTATAAAACCCACTCATCAGTGAACTCAACCATAAATTGCCAAAATTACAAGTTCATGGTGTACTTATGGTTGAGTTCAAAAGCAAACAAGTATGTGATACTCTTAGCAATAGGATAAACTTCTAAAATGTGCTCATGTATTCAAAGTTCAAAATGAAGATCAAATTATCACAATTCCCACAACAATTAGGGTAGGGGAATATAGTTCAATATTGGATATTTTTCACAAAAATTGTCCAAAATTTTTAAAATTTTTAAAATTTTCACATTTCCCATTAGTCTATACAAAAAATGGTGGAAAATGTAAATGATGCACCTCACTCCCCAACTTGAACAATGCATTGTCCTCAATGCACAAGGAATCATGCAATGAGAAAAATGAAAGTAACATGGGAAATGAGATACCACCATTTTTTTTCTTTTTTCTTTCATTTTTTTTTGTATACACACTGCAGGAAAAACAAAAAGGTTTGTTTACACCCCCCAACTTAAACTCGCACATGATGTTGAATAAGATTTTTTACAATGATGCTCAAAATGAAATGAGTCCAAATTAGGGAGAGGTAAATAACTTCTTCACTACAACATTATGAAAATGAAAATAAAAATATAACAATAAAAGAAATCTAACTACTATGTACATGAAAACAAAACAAAAAGGGGCTCATGTCAATCCGGCTTTAATTCGGATATGAGCTTGTGCCCATTGATTTTAAAAAATTTTTGTTGTATAAATTCCCTTCCTAACCAATCTATCCAACAATATAAAGGATAGCGATTCAAAAATCTCAACCAAATAGATGTGTAGGCAAGTTTATGCCATTCCCACAATGGAGTATACAATTTTTTCTTAAAAGTCTCTACACTTAACTCCAGTTCAATGCCCTCCCTAAGTTGAAAAATGTGAACCTCAACACCACTCTTAGATGGCAAAATGACATTGGGCTCATTAGCCTCATGTGAGATAATATCATCATTAAATGTTTCACAATCAAGAGTGGTGGGAGATTCAACATCAATATGCATTCCATTGAGATGATAATCCTCAATACATTGACTATGCTCGAGATGTTCTTCACGCATAGTACTTATAGCATGAGTCAATGTAATAAGGTCTCGGGTTATTTGGGCATTGACTTCCGTTTGGTATTGCATGAAATTGCACAAAATATTTTCCAATTCTTCTTCGGCTGAGTCCCCATATGTTGGATATTTGCCAAATTCATTTGGTGGTGTGAGATTGGATGAAAACTTATAAGGTTCATTCTCCCAACCATAACTCGGTGTAACATAGTGGTTGGAGTAAATGTTTAAGTGGTCCAAAACTGAATTTGAACCTTCGCATGCAAAGTATGGAACATGATAATTTATTAGGCACTCAGTAGTGATGTGTCTATGCTCAT
The DNA here is from genome assembly GCA_963454935.2 of Ilex paraguariensis. NCBI lineage: Eukaryota > Viridiplantae > Streptophyta > Magnoliopsida > Aquifoliales > Aquifoliaceae > Ilex > Ilex paraguariensis. Next base: position 3,474,043 of record CAUOFW020000001.1, read on the forward strand.
CACAAATCTCACACACAATTTCATAATATGGGGCATTTAATACAATATCATAAAAATTATAAGATATTACATAAAACACAAGCTATTTACAAAAGAGACGACATACCTTGGCCCGTGATGAAAATCACGGGATTACCTATGCAGCCCAAAATCACCTTTGAACTCGACGCCTAACCTTCCCCGACAATGGGGCCAAAAATACTAGATGTTTTTCGTTGTATTCCCTAGTCTCCTAACATCATCCCTTAATGTGTATGGCTTATTGGAATGGGGAAGTGTCACTCTCCCTCGAAATGATGGGGGAAAAGGGGCAACAGAATGGTGGAATATGAAATGTTCAAAATGTGTGTAATGTTGTGAACAAAAGTGCTCCCCAAGTGCAAGGGGTCTTTTGAATGTCATATTTTACTTGGAAAAGTATTCCAACGTCATCTCCTCAGGGAAGGAAATTTCAAGTTGTGTGAAGGTGATTTTGTGAAAATGTAAAAGTGTAAAATCTTTTGTTGTTTTGAGTTTTGGTGAGTTATGTTCTCAAGGAAAATGAAATGAAAATAAGTGTTGGCTAATCTAAAAGGTTCATTCCAATTGGAAATCCCAAATCAACTCCAAGACTTCCTATAATAGTGCGTAAATGAACGATTGATTCACGGGAAGTGAGGGAGAAAATAGAATTGAGGATCCAAGCATAACCCATGACAAATGCCTATGGGATATCAAAGACTCTCACTCCTGTCCACACTCAACCCAGTCAAACTGAACCACCATACACAGAGGGGAGGAAAGGGGATGAGTTGAAATGGTATACCTAATTGGAGGTCTCCCTTGGATTAGCCAACTAAAACTCTAGCTAATCATGCAAAAAGGAAAAACATGCATAATGTAAAGAAACATAATGAAGAAATGGAACATGGAACTTAACTTAATGGAAAAAATCTTAAACTATGAAGAAAAATATGCATTACCCATTTTAAATCTAGGAAATGAAGAAAACTTGAAAGCAACAAGGGTGGAAACTAGAACATGTAACTAAACTTGCAATATACTTGAAATAAATGAGATTAAAGTGCAAGAGTCAAGGATTACAAGAAATTTAAAGCTTACTACGACTGAAATGGAAAGAAAAATGCAAAAACATAAATTTCTATCTACTAGTCATCATCTTCTTCCTTGGAGCTTTCTAAGCTTAGGTAGCCACCCATTGAAATTCTTGTGAAATGGTGCATATATGGTGAAAGAGCTCTGTATTTTCGCCGATAGGGGTCCTATAGCTTGTGTGTGCAGACCTCCCATCAACAGGAGGTGAGTTAATGGCTTTTGACAGGCTAGGACAAGCCTAGCTTACACCCATCATGACTGTCCCCTTCTCTCTCATCTACCTTAATGCCATTGCCTCTAAAATCTTCAACTAGGGAGTAGGAGGCATGTAAATGTGTAAGGGAAGTCATGGGACAAGTGGGAGAATCAATGGTGGGACTCCCAAGCAAGTGGAGCACGATTTGTAGGTGTTTTGGGCATTCTAGGCAGCGTACCGGTACGACGAATACCAGTAACTAAAGAGTACTAGTACTACGTACTGGTACACTCTGTCCTTGTAACGCCCCAAAACCCACCCTGGACGGTATTACAAACTAAAAACTATTCACATCATGAGAGCAACTAAATAATTAATCCATAAAGAAATTTCACACATTAAGGTAATCTTTACAATGTCGATCCCAATAGAATACGCCAAAACATGATGAATATATACCCAAAAGAATATGATCCCAAAGTAAGATATTTACATCCCAAAAGAATTATACATAAACTCATAGCGGAATTACAAAAGAGTCTAGACTTCACAATATTTCCAAAGTAAATTTCCTAGACTAGAATAAAAGTAATGTTGTTTTAAGCGTTCACCTCGGGATCAACATGCCAGTCTACGGGAATCTCCCAGTGTGCCGGTTCCTCAATTCGCATGTCCTCCTCCAGTACATAATCTGAAAAATGTAGTTTGTAGGGGGAGAGCACTAAGCTCTGTAGCAACATTCCTCTCAAACTAGAATAAGGTTTAGAAAAGAATATAAAAATGGTCGGTCACCTTTCACGAATAGCATATATGAATTTTGAAAGAAAACTAGGACATTTAAATAGATCTCAAGTTTAACCAACAATAATAATTCAATGCATAAGTGAAACCAATATAAAACTAATAATCCATTCCACCATAAACGGTTTCTCCCAAGTTCTTGCGGAATCTCATACTTCCCAAAATTCTTGTAAAAACTATTTCTGGTACAATGAACAATAACCCACCACTGTATTCGTATCTCTGCTATGAAGTAAGAGTTCGCATGGATACCATCGAAAATATCATAGCTCATGTACAATCCACACAAATCCTCGCAAGGATAGCCAACCTTTAGGAAGGGCGTATGCCAACACCATGGCAGTGACGTATCCAACCAAAGAGTAGTATACGAACCCCTTTTTCCACGATAACCTGCAAGCGATAATGGTTTAGTCCTCGCAAGGCACTAACCCCATTACGAGTGACAGAAAAAGTTCTAACCCACATGGAGTAAGAAGGTGTCTACACACTCCAAGATGCCCATGTTTATCCAACAACCATACAAGAGATACAATACCAACAATTCCATAAATCCCCAATTTCACATGTAGTGTTTCAATAGAACAATTCAATAAAATGCAAGAGATCATCATCAATATCATTTTAGTACTCAACTCAAAGCACTATAGTTTTGAAATCAACAATAAAGAAAGAATTTAAGAAGAAAATCCGTCACTCTCCTAAAACTAGGGTTTTAAAGCAAAAACAAGAGATTTCATGGGTATTCAACCCTAACTTGTGTAAAACATGGCAATAATTGCAAGAAGACCAACAAAAAATGATTTCATAACAACTATATAAGATTTAAAGTCAAAAGAATACATATAATTAGCCCTAGCTTCAATGGACAAGAATGGAAGAAAATCCCCTACCTTGATGTTCTTGGAAAAGCAAGGTTTGATCTTTAATCCCCTTTAGAAATCTTGTTCTCCCCTTCTTTCTTCCTCTCTAAGTCTTTCTATTAGGGTTCTAAGAGGTGTAGAGTGAGAGTGGTGTGAAAGAATGGTGGTAGATGTAGTGGAAATGGAGTTTTAAAACATAAAAATCCTGACTTTTTAACGATCTACTAGTAGTTCGTATCGGGCTACCTGTAGTTCGGATCTATGGGACAGCGTACTACCTATTGAGCTACCGATAGTTCGGATCTACTGGATCTTTACTACCTGTTGACTACCGGTAGTTCGAATCTACTGCACCTTTACTACCTGTTGACTATCAGTAGTTCGGATCCACTGGACAGCGTACTACCGGTAGGTCCTGTCCAAATTTGCCTATGTACTCTATTTTTCATTTCAAACCCATTCCAAACACTTCCAAATCCAAACCAAGCTTATTCAACATGCTTTTGTACAGCAAACCTAGTTGGTACAAGTTCTATTACAACTATTTCGTATATTTGCAAGGTAAACTAAGTTTTAACTACTATTTCCTTGAATTTCCATATTATAATTTCCAAAAGAAATAATAACTTGCTACATAAACCTATGTACCTATATAAAGATAAATGGGTGGGGTTTACAATCCACCCCCCTTAAAGAAAGTTTCATCCACGAAACTTACCTCAAGTAGCAAATAAATAAGGATACTTCTCTCGCATCTCCAGCTCGGGTTCCTACGTAGCTTCCTTGATTCCGTGATGTTGCCATAAAACCTTCACGGTCTTTTGTCTTCTTCGATCTGCATAGCTTTTCTGTCTACTTTGTGTCGTGCATAGTCTCTCCCGGATAAGTTGAATCTTCTCTGTAGTTTACCGAACAATTTTCTGCCCAAACAAGCTACTCTCGCCCACTTCTAACCAACACGTCGGCGATCGACATGGCCTTCCGTACAATGCTTCATACAGAGCCATTCCAATACTTGCCTGATAGTTGTTGTATGCAAATTCCACCAACGGCAAATGATCGCTCCAACTTCCCTTAAAGTTCAACACACAAGCACGTAACATGTCTTCTAGAATCTGGATGACCCTCTCAGATTGACCATCCATTTGGGGATGAAAGGCGGTGCTAAAGTGCACCTCTATCCCCATAGCTCTTTGAAGACTTTGCCAAAATTACGCTATAAAACGAGAATCACGATCTGACACAATGGATAGCGGAACCCCATGGAATCTCACCATCTCGCGAATATAGCGCTTGCTTAGGGTCTCTAACGTGTCGGTGGTCTTCATACTCAAGAAGTGAGCGGACTTGGTGAGTCTCTCAACAATGACCCATACGACATTATGCCCTCATGAAGTCCGTGGAAAGCCAGATATGAAGTCTATGGTGATGTGATCCCACTTCCACTCTAGGATAGACAAAGACTGTAGTAATCCTCCTGGCTTTTGATGTTCGATCTTCACTTGCTGGCACATCGCACATCGTGCTATGAACCTTGCCATATCCTTCTTTATTCCCTTCCACCAATATTGCCGTTTCATGTCCCTATACATTTTTGTGCTACCGGGGTGGATAGCAAACTTAGAGCGATGACACTTTCCAAGCATCTCCTCCTTTAGGGATGAATCATCGGGAACAAATAGCTTCTCCCCATATCTTAGTTCACCATTTCTCAAAGTCCAACCCTTCATTGTTTCTCCATTCTCCAATTTAGCTCGAATCAACGCTAACTCAGGATCTAAGCATTGCAATTCCATAACCCTACGTTGAAGGGTAGGTTGGGCCACAAGATTAAATAGGCATGGCCGAGATCTATCTTCTCCAACCCATAGATCTTAGTCTCCAAGGGCATCCCTCATCTTCCATTTACTTGCAAGAACATTGAGTTCACCCCAAGACTTTCGGCTAAGTGCATCGATGACTACATTGGCCTTCTACGGATGGTAGTTGAGTGTGAAATCATAATCTTCTAGATACTCAACCCACCTTCTCTGCCAAAGATTCAAATCTTTCTGTGTGAACACATACTTGAGGCTTTTATGATCTGAGAACCCTTGAAACTTTTCCCCATACAAGAAACACCTCCACAGCTTGAGAGCAAAAACCACAACGGCAAGTTCTAGGTCGTAAGTGGGATAGTTCTGCTCATGAATCTTCAGTTGCCTCGAGCCAAAACCAACCACCTTCCCTCCTTGCATTAGCACACACCCCAAGCCTCGTAGTGAAGCATTGGTGTACACATCATATCTTTCCCCACTACTCGGGATAATGGGGACAGGTGCCTTCGTCAACCTCTCTTTCAAGGTGCTAAAGGCTAGTTCACATGCTTGAGTCCACACTAATTTTTCTCCCTTACTTATGAGGTGAGGCATTGGCATCGCAAGCTTTGAAAACCCTTCCACAAACCTATGACAATAGTCAGCTAACCCCAAGAAACTATGCACTTCTGTCACATTCTTAGGTGGTTCCTATTTCATCACGACTTTAATCTTTGCGAGGTCAACAGCTATCCCTTGTTCCGACACAACATGGCCAAGAAATTTCACTTCCTTCATCCAAAACTCACACCTACTCATCTTCGCATATTACTTATGTTCTCTCAATGTCTATAGCACAATAGATAGATGGCGTCCATGTTCCTTGTGAGTCCGGGAATATATTAATATATCATCAATAAACACGATAACAAACTAATCTAGATACGACCAAAATACCCTGTGCATTAAATCCATGAAGGCTGCTGGAGTATTAGTCAATCCGAACGGCATTATCGTATACTCAAAATGACCATACCGAGTACAGAAAGTAGTCTTAGGAATATCTTCATCCTTGATCCGCAATTGATGATACCTAGTGCGAAGATCAATCTTGGAATAATACTTGGAACCCCTCAACTGATCGAATAATTCGTTAATCCTTGGCAAGGGATATTTATTCTTCATTGTTACTCGATTTAACCTTCGGTAATTTGTACATAACCAAAGTGTCTCGTCATACTTCTTCACAAAGAGGACCGGGGCTCCCCAATGTGAAGTACTTAAATGGATAAACCCAATAGCCAACAAATGGTCTAATTGCTTCCTTAGCTCCTTCAACTCCAAAGGTGCCATCCGATAAGGAGCAATGGATATGGGTTCGGTTCCCGGATAGAGGTCAATCTTGAACTCAATCTCTCGTTGTGGGGGTAACCCAGGTAGTTCATCTGGGAAGACATCTGGAAAATTCGATACTATTATCACCACATCCACATGGGATTTATCCTGATCCTCTCCCATTAAGCTGGCCAAGAAACTCTAAGTGCTTCCCGCCTTAGCTTTCAAAAATCTATTTCCCATAGTGGGAAATGGATGGGAAGAATTGCGATCATTCCTAAAAGTAAAAACTACCCCTCCCGGTAATTGGAATGAAATTTGCTTGCAAACATAATCCATCACCGCATGAAAAGGGGACAACAAGTTCATTTCAAATATAACGTCGTACCCCTTCATATCTAACTCAACCAAATCGACAACCAACTCTTGCTCCCCAATGTGAAGCACACATCTTCTATACACCCTTGTTGCATCCAACTATTCTGCCGTGGGCATGTTAATGCTAAGGGCATGTTCTAACTTCTCAAATACCAATCCCAAATTAAAAGCATATGCAGTACGTATGAATGAGTGAGTAGCACCGGGATCAAATAAGATTTGGGTCCAAGAGTTATAAAGAAGCACGATACCTTCCACTAAGGCATTAGAAGCATCCTCCTCCAGTTGAGTCAAAGTAAAAACTCTTCCTTGATGAGCACCGTCGGGGGCTGTAGTTCCTAATGGCCTCTGATGTAATGGTTTCGATAGTGGTGGCTTGTTTGCATTCACATGCCCGGTTGGTTGATTAGTCCTTGATGGAAACGAGGGGCATTGATTTTTGAAGTGCCGAAACTTTCCACATGCAAAGCAGTGTCGTGGGTCCATCCTTGTCCTCTCTAGTACCCCTCCAACTCCTCGGGCTATCTGAAGTTCTATCCCCCCCACTTGGTCTGGACGTTAGTATCGTGCCGCCCGTTACACTCCACTAGTACTAGCACCGGTCCTGATCGGACCTCCCCTCAAGAAGCTCTGTCGCCTCTGAGTGTCCTCGGTGTATCTCTCCAGCAGTGTAACTCTATCAACCATATCCCCATACTCCCTAATCCTGAGGGCCACCAACTTCTCCCGAACAACAGGCCTTAACCCCTGCTCAAAACGCTTGGCCCTGCTAGTCTCAGTAGATTAAACTCCGTATCATAACGGGATAGCTCATCAAACCTCCTCTCGTACTCGGTCATTGTCATGCTGCCCTGTCGTAGAGCATGAAAATCTGTTTTCATTCTATCTCTAGCTAATTTCAAAAAATACTTGTCTTAGAAGATTTGGTCGAACTCCTCCCAAATGACTGCATTGGTGTTCCTCCTTCTCTTTTCGGAATCCCACCAATGGTCAGCTTTTTCCTCCAATAGATATGTCACCAAGCTGACCCTAAGGTCATCAGCCACACCCATGCCGTCACAAATCTTCATCACTCGGTGGATCCATCTATCCACATCCAAGGGATTGGAGCTTCCTGGGAAAGTGGGTGGGCGTTATCTTAGAAACTCTCGAAGAACAACCATTCTCCGATTCTCATCCCGTTGCCCGGTATATGGGATAGTGGATGAGCTCCCCCATTATGGTTGTTGTGGTTGTTTTTGTTTCCATTCTGGTTTTGTACTTGGGCTAGTGGATAAGAATTGGTAGATGTCATTCATCGCATCGGGAGGTGGTGGTGGTGGTGGGTTTGCTTGGCCACCATGACCTCGTCCACGTCCATGCCTACCGTTCATCCTGCATATCAATTCACAATATAGTTTCATTGATGTACAAGACATCCTAACTATACTTTTAATCTAAAGCATTAGACGTGTGTAGAATTTGTATCAGCGATTATATTCCACCTAGTCCTACACTCTAATGGTAATCCATAACCTATAGCTCCCATGTAAGACCTAAAGCCTAAGCTCGGATACAAAAAATTTGTAACGCCCTAAAACCCACCCTGGACGGCATTACAAACTAAAAACCATTCACATCATGAGAGCAACTGCATAATTCATCCATAAAGAAATTTCATACATCAAGGTAATCTTTGCAATCTCGATCCCAAAAGAATACACCAAAACATGAAGAATATATCCCCAAAAGAATATGATCCCAAAGTAAGATATTTATATCCCAAAAGAATTAAACATAAACTCGCAGCGGAATTACAAATGAGTCTAGACTTCACAATATTTCTAAAGTAAATTTCCTAGTCTTGAATACAAGTAATGTTGTTCTAAGCATCCACCTCGGGATCAACATGCCCGTCTACGGGAATCTCCCAGTGTGCTGGTTCCTCAATTCCCAAATCCTCCTCCAATACATAATCTAAAAAATGTAGTTTGTAAGGGGGTGAGCACTAAGCACTGTAGCAACATTCCTCTTAAACTCGAACAATATTTAGAAAAGCATATAAAAATGGTTGGTCACCTTTCACAAATAGCATATATAAATTTTGAAAGAATACCGACACATTTAAACAGATCTCAAGTTTAAGAGCATTAATAATTTAATGCATAAGTGAAACCAATATACAACTAATAATTCATTCCACCATAAACCATTTCTCCCAAGTTCTTGCGGAATCCCATACTTCCCAAAATTATTGTAGAAACTATGTCTAGTACAATGAACAATAACCCACCACTATATTCGTATCTCTGGTATGAAGTAAGACCTCGCATGGATACCATCAAAAATATCATGGACCACACACAATCCACACAAATCCTCACAAGGATATCCAACCATTAGGAAGGGCGTATGCCAACACCATGACAGTGATGTATCCAATCAAAGAGTAGTATACTAACCCCGTTTTCCACGATAACCCGTAAGCGATAATGGCTTAGTCCTCGCAAGGCACTAACCGCATTACGAGTGATAGGAAAAGTTCTAACCCACACGGAGTAAGAAGGCATCTACACACTCCAAGATACCCGGTCAATAGTAGCCCATGTTTATTCAACAACCACACAAGAGATACAATACCAACAATTTTCTCAAATAACAACAATTCCATAAATCCCCAATTTCACATGTAGTGTTTCAATAGAACAATTGAATAAAATACAATAGATCATCATCAATATCATTTTAGTACTCAACTCATAGTTTCAAAATCAATAATAAAGAAAGAATTTAAGAAGAAAATCCATCACTCTCCAAAAAAACTAGAGTTTTAAAGAAAAAAAAAGAGATTTCTTTAACTTGTGTAAAACATGTTAATAATTGCAAGAAGATCAACAAAAGATGATTTCATAGCAAATATATAAGATTTAAAGTCAAAAGAATACATATAATTAGCCCTAGCATTACTGGACAAGAATGGAAGAAAACCCCCTACCTTGATGTTCTTCGAGAAGCTAGGTTTGATCTTTAATCCCCTTTAGAACTCTTGTTCTCCCCTTCTTTCTTCCTCTCTAAGTCTTTCTATTAGGGTTCTAAGAGGTGTGGAGTGAGAGTGGTGTGAAAGAATGGGAGTAAATGTAGTGGAAATGGGGTTTTAAAACATAAAACTCCTGACTTTTTAACGGTCTACTAGTAGTTCGTATCGGGCTATCGATAGTTCAGATCTACGGAACAACGTACTACCTATTGAGCTACCAGTAGTTTGGATCAACTGGATCTTTACTACCTGTTGGCTACCGGTAGTTCGGATCTACTCGACCTTTACTACCTGTTGACTACTGGTAGTTCGGATCCACTGGACAGCGTAATATCGGTAGGTCTTGTCCAAATTTGCCTATGTACTCTATTTTTCATTTCAAACCCTTCCAAATCTAGCCCAAGCTTATTCAATATGCTTTTGTACATCAAACCTAGTTGGTACAAGTTCTATTACAACGATTTCATATATTTGCAAGTTAAACTAAGTTTTAACTATTATTTCCTCGAATTTCCATATTAACATTTCCAAAAGAAATAATAACTTACTACATAAACCTACGTACCTATATAAATATAAATGGGTGGGGTTTATAGCTTTGGACCAGTTTTCATAGAATTGTCCTAACGTTTAATCCAACTATCTGATGGAGATAAAATTTTGACACAATACAAAAGGACATCCAGATCTATAACCAAACGGCGTGGGTGCTGGTGCCTATGTTGCCAAGCACCAATACCCTATTGATTTCTTTCACTTTTCAGCCTCAAAATCCTCAATTAATGTGTCCATATGTTCATCACACATCCACACATAGTTGCAAGGTTCTAAATTCCATGATTTATGCTATAATTACCTACAACATCAAAATTTTAACATTATTCATAATTTCGGCTAACTCTAAGTACTTGGATGCAAAGTTGAGTTAAAATGCATGTAATGAGGCCTTTAAATATGAAATCTTTGGTGCTCATCAGTCATGGTCAAGTTGCTAAAAGAAAACATCTTTTTGAGGTTCGGGACGCCTCATGTAATGATAAGCGACGGTGGTTCTCATTTCTATAATAGGCCATTTGCATCTTTAAGGCATAACTATGGCGTCACACACAAGGTGCACATTACTTAACACCCACAAACCAATGGCCAAGACAAGTTAGCCAATAGGGAGATCAATAACATCCTAGAGAAAATGATGAACCCTATACCCTATGGGCTTATCCCAATGCTTACAAGACAATTCTATGTATATCACCTTATAGGCTCTTCTATGGCAAGGCTCACCATTTTCCAATTGAAATTGAGCAAAAGGCCTATTGGGCCATCAAGACCTTAAACTTTAACTTGTGAGTAGTCGGAGAAAATATGAAATTGGAGTTGAATGAGTTGGAGGAGATCCGTAGAGTTGCATACAAGAGCTTAAGAATTTTAAAAGAAAGGGCTAAGATTTTTCATGATAAATCCATTTTAAGGAAAGCATTTGAGCCTAGACAAAAGGTACTCTTGTATAATTCTCGACTATCCATCTTCCAAGGAAAATTTTGATCCCATTGGGATGACCTCTATCTTGTTAAGGTGGCCTACCCCAATGGAGCCATGGAAATCAAAAACCCCAAGGATGGTAAAACATTCAAGGTCAATGGCCAAAGACTTAAGCCATTTTTTGAGGGTTTTTAGGGTCAAAAGCTTGAGGAAGAGTTGTTGGATCCAGTTTATCTAGGCCTTTTAGAGGATTAACTATGCATGTAGATTTTAGTGTACAGTCTCTTTCTTTTATCAATTAATTTCCAAGTTATTTCATTTATTTACTTTCATCATTTTGTAGCTTTCATTCTTTAATGCGCAGATTACGGTGTTTTTGTTAAAAGCTCCATACGAGGTGTTTTCTAACCCTACTCACCTTTTTAAAAGTCCATCATTGCATATCATATCTTTTTTGTAGCATTGAAGACAATGCATGAATCATGTTGGGGATGAGGTGCACTATTTGTATGACACACCAATTTTTTGTGAACATTTTTGTTGATGACACCAATTTTTGTGGTGAAATTCATCTTTCACTTGTTCTACAAATTTTTGGTTAGGAATAGTTGAGAAATATGTGAAAATTTTGAAATTGTTTGTGAAAAACAACTTAAGGTTGACTTATATTCCCCCATTAAAAGTGTTGCGAATTTATTAAAATTTTGATATTTGCTTTGAATTGTGAATATATGAGCACATTATAGAAGTTTATCCTATGCTGGAGTATCACATATGTTTTTTCTTTTGAGCGCAACCATAGTGCACCTTGAATGTGTAATTTTGACAATTTACTGATTGGATCCACATTTTAGAGCTTTACATGCATAGTGGATATGAGTAAGTACACATGTGAGCTTTAGTGCTGATCCTTGTTGGTGGGAACTTACATTTACTCAAAGAACAAATTTTCAAATACAAATCTATTCAATAATCTCATTGTGCTTGTTTTGGTTAGAGTGCATTGGGTAGTCGATTGACTTTGTTTTGAAATGCAAAATGCTCTCCCATGCTTATTTGGAAATGATCTTAGGTCATCTTTAACTTTGAGCCTTAACCCTTATTCTTGTGAAAATATTATCCCTAGTGTTGTGATTGAGCCTTGTTGAAAATTTGTTTCCATGCCACACAATTGACCAAGCCAGTGAAAAATGAAAAAAAAAAATTACCACACCTTGGTTGTTTCGAGAGTTGACTATTATTGATCAAAAAAGAGAAGAAATGGTGATGTGGAAACCCAACAAAGGGCTGAATAACGTGGAATTCAAATGTTAAATGAAAAAGAATGAAGAATCCAAGAAAAGGGAGAGAAAAGGGGTGAAAGAAGAAAGAATGATCAAAGAAAAAGAAAAATGTTAAGGAGAAGAAGAAAAATAAATAAAGAGTGAAGTGATGGAGTTTGACTAAAAATCCCATAAAAATGGAGATCTTTTTGAAATTAAGGTTATTCACCCATAACAACCTTCTTTGTTATCCTATTTCCTTCAGTTCACTTGCCTTAATATCACCCTAAGGCCCCATTATAACCTTTGAAAGTCCTAAATGATCTAGAGACAACATGGGGAAAGCACACTTTTAAAGAAAAAGAAAAGTTGATTTAGCTATCTGGTGCCCTAACATTCCATTCATGAGATTATGCCAAGGTTGTTTCAATTTTTAAGCACGTACCTTGTTTTTTGCACAAGATTCTATCTCACATATACACATGGAGAGCATGCTAGGATAATAAAAGTGTTATTCATTGTTGTGAGAAACCCTTGGTGAGTTTTGCATGAAAGTTGAATATGGATGGCCAAGTGAATGTGAATTCCGTTGGCAAAATGTTTAAATTACATGTCCATTCCACACACACATGAGTTAGAAAATGAATGTATAGGTGTGTACTCTAGAATAGCATTTAAAGCCATGGTGATGTTTTTGTGTAGTTCGTTTGGTTATTTGAACAATGTGTTATGTAGCCCTATGCTTAAAGGATGGGGGAATATTGCTCAAGTTTTCGATATTGGATAGAATTAAAAATAACTTTGTCAATTGAATCTATGTTTTACATTTTGGGTATTCAGTTTGCTAGTCAAATTTAGAAATCCATTCCTTGTGTTTTGAAAGCATGATAATTTAAATCATATCGCAATTTCATAAATGACTTGGGCCATGATCACTCAATTGTGGTTCATTATAATACTTCATGTTTTGATAGAGTGGAGGGCATAAATAGGGTGTTAGAATGTGTAGGGATTGATTTAGACTGGAGTGGAAGTGAGAATGGAAGCATGTAGGTTTTTTGCAAACAAGGCAAAACCTACCGGTAGTTTTTGGCCAAAACCAACTGGTAGTTTTTTGTCTAGTGCACAAAGCCTACCATTAGGTTTTGATCGACCTACCGGTAGATTTTGGCCATAAGGCTGAAAATTAGGGTTTTAAGTAATTTTTTTTTCGGTGAACTATTTATTTCCCCTCTTCTATTCGAACTCCCAAGCACTCCTCTGTCCTTCAAATCTTTTCTAGGCTTCAATCAACAATCACCCAACCACCAATTCCTCCATTGCTTATATATATAGTCAGTTATTACTTGAATTTGACTGATATTTGATAGATTTCCTCATAAAACTCGAGGTTTCTCATTTTCCCCCAAATCTCATTTTCTCTTAGGGTTTCTCCAAAACCTTGAAATCTTTTCCAATGGCTCGATTAGGAAAGATCTCCCTTGAAGTTTTGAGCCCGTGGAGCAACCCTTGATGTGGTTTTTGTCATTTTTGGGTATTGGGGCACTATTGATCTTCATGATCCAAACCAAATGGCTGGGGCCAGGTCCTACATAGTCCGCGGGCAATAGTTCCCGCAAAAGGAGTGAGGAGGGCCCTAGTAGTGGAGATAGGGGAAAAAGGAGGAATAGAAAGCAAGAAATGATGCCTGAAACCAAAGGATAGATGAGAAAAATGTCACATGTGAGCGCTTTGTGGACGTGATCTCTCTTGGGCTGACTCATGAGGTGGTGAGAGTGATAGAGGGACATAGTATCGGGATCTGGTTTATAAGAGATTGCATGTAGTGGACGAGGACAACTTGACTCTCTAGACCAATGTGAGGGGTAACGTTTTTGATGTGACCCTGGATTTGATTGCTAAATTGATGAAGTACTAGAGGCCACCTCAGTGTACCCACACAACATCCAAGGGTAGAAACAATCTCCGAGTATGCTTGGCTGTGCTACAAGGACCTAACCCAATTCAAGGGTACAATTCAAGTTGGTGGCCTCAAGCACTCTTACGGGATTATGAACAAGCTCTTACATTACAATTTAATCCCCAGGGATGCAGAGAAGAACCCCAATGTGGAGAAGCTTACCCTCCTTCATGCGTTTATGACTAGGAAGTCTATGGATGTAGCCTTGTTGATTGTGGGAGTTTATGAAGGAGTTTGCCCAGGCTAGAAAGCTGAGGGAGAATCTTTTATTCACCAATCTCGTGACTAGGATGTGCGACTCCAACAAGGTCAAGGCCTATGTAAATGATGTGCTGACACCCCCTGAGTTCGGAGCTATTGGAAAAGCAAACAACAATAAGTGAACGACGATGAGCAATGAGAGAGAGAAAGAGCCTCGAGACTAGAGCCATCATTTGCTGGGCCGTCTACGTCTAGGCCTTCCGTCTCTGCCCTAGTCTACACTGTGTCACAGAGCTTGGATGCTTTGCAGGGGACGATGCATGGGATTTCACTAATAATGGCTAGGCTTTTTTAGCATACCTACACTGGCGAGCCTATTTCTGGTATACCTCCACTGCCTCCGGTCATACACTCTACCTCCTCCTCGATGAATTTTGCGGTTGTCGAGGTGGAAGGTTCTGATGATGATCCTGGTGACGTGAAGGAGAAGAGTGATGATGAGAGTGAGGAGGCTAAGGAGACGGATAAGGACGACAAGTAGTTGTGTCGTCGTGTTGTTTGTTGTTTCTTTTTATTTTAGTTGTATATGTTGCACGTATAAGAATAAAATAATCGGCCTAGTAGAAGTGTTTCTAGGATTTTGGGCCGTTTTGTTTTTGAATTCTAAATCCTTGTGCTAAACTTTTGAATGTAATTAATGAAAAGTACGGTAGTTGTTCTTTTTATGTTGCCCAAGTCTATTTCTTTAATTGCATTGTGATTTTTGTATTTTGATTGTTTGGTGATGTATGTACATAAATGGACTGATGTAGTTTCATATTTTGTGGTTTAAAAATAAATTTTGCTAGGGACTAGAAAAACTCAAGTTGGGGGGTGTGATTAGCACAAAATATTGTACACCATATATGCTTGTATATCCCTTTTATACTTGCTTTTGTGGTGGAAATGGGAAAAGATGTAATTAATCAAACAATTAATGAAGTTGTTGTGTGATTGTAGGTAAAAAGTTGGATACATCTTGAGGTTCAATTGGAAACTCGAAAGGTGAAAAGATGAAGAAATGAGCAAACCAAGTGAAACCCTACAGGTAGGTTTGTTCATAAAACTACAGGTAGATTTTGTACACTAGATTTGGATCTACTGCAAACTTCTCGAAGGTTTTGCTCACTGGAACAAAACCTATTAGTAAGTTTTTGATCGACCTACTGGTAGGTTTTGCTGAAAAATGCTAGATTTTGCAACACAAGTTCTCTTTGCTTGTGGGGCCCATCTCTACTTCTCCCACATATCTCTGACTTGTTATATACCCCAGCATGCCTTCCTACACCTAGGGTTTGACTTTGGAAGAAAATGCATTTAGGACAAAGAAAGAGAAAGACAGAGCCTATTGACTTGCTGGGTAGGCTTGTCCTAGCCTGTTCAAGCCATCAACTCACCTCCTACTGATGGGAGGCCTGCACACACGGGCTAGAAGAGCTTCACGGACAAAAATGCAGAGAGACACGCACAATTATTTAGCATTTTAGAGATAAAGTTTGGATTTTTTTCATTTTCTTACCCATTTCACTTGTAGTAAGCTGTAAGGCTCTTGTAATCTCCATGTATTGCACTTTAATGTCATTTATTTCGAGTGTATTTCAAGTTGTGTATCTTTGAATCTACCATTGTTATATTTAAGTTTTTCTCCTCAGGCTTTCCAAATGGGTACTAAATGCATTTAGCTTTGTAGTTAGCTTTTCTTTATATTAATACTATTTTTAATCTCCATTTCATTACCATGTCTCTTTACACATTGTATTTCTTTGCATTTATTATGAGTAGCCAAGTTTTTAGTTGTTTAATCCAGGGGAAATTTCCTATTGGGTATGCTAAATCAACTATTTTTCATTCCTCCTCGTAGTGTAAGTTGTTTGGTTTGACTAGGCTGAATGTGGACAGGATTGTGAGCTCCTGATATACAGTAGACTTGTCACAGGGTATACTTGAGTCTACACCTCCACATTAGTCCCTCACTTCCTATGATCTATCAACCACCGAGACACCATTGGAAGAATGTATTGAGTTGATTTGGCATTCCCATTGGAATGACCCCTCCGAATTAACCAACCATGTTTTCATTGCATTTTAATCAAAATCCTCACTCAGCAAAAACACAAACCCACAAGATTTTACACTTTTCATTTTCACAAAATCACCTTCATACAATTGAACCTTCTTTCCCTGAGGAGACTGATTCGTGCGTAAAGTTAACAAATTTTACTAGGCCATTTTGGACTAATTATGCTTTGATGGAGTTTAAGTAGTGACATTTCAAGTCCTAAAGTGAACAATGGCCCAAGAACAACAAAAATCACACTTGAATGTAACACCAGCACAAAAGGGAGCAAAAATGCAGAAGGTTTGAACAAAGCAAGGACGTTCGAACGACATCTAAAACCCTGCCAAGACCAGTTGTTGAGACATGGTGTGTTGCAGTCAACAAAAAGAGAAGGACTAGAAGCACTTGAGTACAACGTTCGAACGTCACTCCACGTTCAAACATTGTCTTTAGTGACTAAGGAGTTGCTGAGTGTACAGTCAATGATGTCAAGGCGTGTGGAAATGACTAAGTTAGAGACTGAGTCAGAGATCAAGTCAGTGACCACAGGCCACTTGAGTGGAAGAAAGATGACGTTCGAAAGCCTTCAAAACAAAGGCAAACTTGACGTTTGAATGCCAGATAACGTTTGAACGTCCACTTGCAAACTGCCTGCAGAATAGTTGACTCCCATGGGCGACAAATACTATTCATTTATCCTCACCTATCTCCTACCCCCTTCCCCTTCCTTGCCTATAAATACTCCCTTGTTGGGAGCATAACGGGCATTATTCCTCTTGTAGAGTAAATGGGGGAGCAATCTTTATTCTTGTAAGAGTGTTTAGTAATCTAGTTCTTGAATACTTCATGTTTATGCTTTCATTTTCCAATTATATCAACCATGTTGGAGGCTTATACTCCCCTTGTAGTTGAAGTCTTTCATTTACTTATGCTAAGTCTTTACATTCATGTTGTGACAACCATGATGGAGGCTTAGACTCCCTTTGTAGTTGTACTTGCTTTTACTTACAAAGTATCAAGAGAGGTAGTTTACCTTTTGGTTGTGGTGGAAACCCTCCAAATGCAACTAGCTTTCTTCTACTTTTCTTGTTCATGTATTTCACTTCCATTGCTTAAGCATGCTTCTTTCTTAGAAGAGTGAAACTCTTCCACTTTTCTAGAGCTTTACCAAAGCCGTGAAAGGTGGAAAGTGAATCACTTATTCTTTATTGAAGAAAAGCTCTTTGTTTAATTGCTTTACTTAGTAGCACCTCTACTAAGAGGGATGAGTAACACTCACTTTTCTAGCTTTGCCAAGGCCATGAAAAGTGAGTAGTTCCTCATTCACTCTTTAGTAAGAGGTGATGAATATATAAAGAGTATCCAAAAGTTATGTTTGTGCAACTTCTTCATGCTTTAATGCTTTATACTCCACCTGTTCATCAGACGATTGAATGCACCTAGTAAAGTTGAGGTACTTTGTATAACCAAGGGCTCAATCTATGATACGAATGACTCTTGCATAGAAAGAGCCGTTGGTTCAATGCAAGTACCTCGACTAGCTCTTCATGACAATCTTTCAATCCCCACTATTGTTGCACTGTATTCAAAGAATGGATCATTAATGCCATGGTTGGATGCCTTGTAGAAACACTTGCTTGTTTGTAGATGGGTTAAGTCTTGGAACAGACAATTCTTGTAAACTTCTAGAAAGGCATCGGAATAATGTGCTTAATTCTCACAATCCATTCTTATCTTCCGATTAACTTGTTGTTGACACGGGAGTTAATTTAGTTATAAAACACAAACATAACAAAATGGATACTCTATTCCATGTCTTCATCCTCGAGCTAAAGAGTGGTTGTTCCATTTTTGAGAATCTTATATTTTGTCTAGAAAACTCTTGAAAAGAATCTTCTATTCTAATCGAGAAAACACCACCACTCCAAACCCGCAAAATTTCCAAAAGTCACTTCGTCTCTATTACTGCTTGCTTCAAAACACCAATCATAGCTCCATGTGGATTCGACTTTGGACTTCACCGGATTATTACTACAGCTTGATCGCTTGCACTTGGGTGTACACATTTCGGATCAAGCCATGTTTTTGGCGCTGTTGTCGGGGAGCCATAAAAGGTGTTTTATAGTAAAAGGTAAAAAGACCTCATTTTTGTGTATAACTTTGCTTTATTGTATATAAAGTTGTGTTAATTACTATTATGTCTGAAATATCCCTCACTATCAAAATTTGCCAGCAGAATCCTCTGGATCTGTGAATCAATCTGAACTACTTTCACCTAGATCAGTAACAGACTCTTGTGAAAGCAAAATGGCAAATGGTGAGAGACAAGAGGAAATTCCTGTAAAGGAAGGGGAAGTACCTAACATTCGAACTCTGAGGGATTACTTGAATCCCACAAGGAATAATGTCTGCTCTTGTTTTATTTTTCCTAAAGATGCACCCCCTTTACTGTAAAGATGGGGACAGTTCCACTACTCCCTCAGTTTCGTGGACTCAAAACAGAAAACCCATATATGCATATAAAAGGTCTTGAGGAAGTATGTGGAACTTTTTATGACAATTCTAAACTGGACAAGATGAAACTTTTCCCTTTTTCCCTAAGGGATAAAGCTAAACAATGACTAAATTCTTTAAAAGCTTTTTCAATACCTGACTGGCAGGCATTACAAAATGAATTTTTTAGAAAGTTTTTTCCTCTAAACCACACTAATGCATTGAAAAGGCAAATCATGAATTTTTCGGTCAAAGAAGGAGAAACCTTTTACCAAAGTTGTGAAAGATTCAAGGATCTACTCCAATCTTGCCCACACCATGCTTTTGAGAATTGGACCTTGGTAGGATTTTTCTATGACTCCCTTCCCAGTAGACTACGTCAGTTTGTCGAAATGATGGCTCAAGGAGAGTTTATGGGAAAAAGTCCGGAGGAGGCATTCGATTTCTTTGATACCATATTTGACAGTTCTCAGATGTGGGACACCGCCTCTCCCACAACTATTGAAGCCAAACCATCTACTTCCCAAGGGGGTAAGTATGTCTTTAAAGATGATGATGACCTTAGAGAAAAAATGTCCACCCTATCTCGAAAGCTTGAAGATTTAGAGATGAAAAAAGTTCATCAAGTTGATGTTTGCTCTCCCATAGAACAAGTGTGTGAGATCTGTGCACTAACAGGACACCCTACTAGGGAGTGTCCCACAATTTCCGTATTCAAAGAGGTTTTGTTGGAACAAACAAATGTTGTCTCAAATTTCAACAAGCCTTACTCCAACCCATACTCTGAAATATACAATCCAGGGTGGCGAAACCACCCAAAATTTAGTTGGAGGAACACATAGCCAACTCCAATGAACCAACAAGGTTCACACCCACCACCTCAAGGACCTCCCGCATACCAACCATACCAACTAACTACCATAAAAGAGGAACCTTGAGGACACACTGAACCAATTCATGCAAAGCCAAATGAACTACAACCACAGCTCCACTCAGGCTTTAACTGACTTCAAAACCTAGACCACTCAATCTTTCGAGGGTCTTAAAAGTCACGTTCAAAAGTTGACTCAATCCATGACCACACATGAAAAGGGCAAGTTTCCTACCCAACCAAAACCACCACAGGGCCAATTTCAAGTGGGAAATCCTTCATCCATGGAAAATCCACAAGGTCAAGCCCAAGTTGTCACTACACTAAGAAGTGGCAAGGTGATTGACAATACCATCTAAGAAAAGCTAATTCCAAAGCCAAAATCCATCCCAGTCAACTCACCAATCGAGTCTGAATCAAATGAGCCTAAACTTGTGAGAGAAGAGGAACCCGAGCCCCTGATTGAACATGGAACATAACCATCATAGGAAGAAGAACCCTCATGTTCTATTCATGCTCCTTTTCCTCATAGACTCAAAACTACACAGAAGTTGAATAATCAGACAAAAATTTTTGAGCTCTTCAAGCAAGTAAAAATCAACATCCCACTTTCTAGATGCAATCAAACAGGTTCCATCTTTATGCCAAGTTTCTGAAAGACTTGTGTACAGTAAAGAGAAGCCAGAATGTTCAAAAAAGAGCATTCTTGACAGAACATGCCAGTACGTTGCTTCAACACAAACCCCCCCCCCCCCAAATACAAAGATCCATGGTGTCCAACTGTGTCGTGTGCCATTGAAAATTTCAGAATCGAACAAGCACTGTTAGACCTTGGAGCAAGTGTCAATTTGCTCTCA
Organism: Ilex paraguariensis; assembly: GCA_963454935.2. Lineage (NCBI taxonomy): Eukaryota > Viridiplantae > Streptophyta > Magnoliopsida > Aquifoliales > Aquifoliaceae > Ilex > Ilex paraguariensis. Next base: position 3,494,744 of record CAUOFW020000001.1, read on the forward strand.
TTCTATGTTTATCAATAGTTTGGTCTGGGGGAACTCAAACCCACAAGTGTCACACTTCAGTTGGCAGACAGGTCTGTCAAAATTCCTAGGGGTATTGTTCAAGATGTATTTGTTCAAGTGAACATCTTTGTATTCCCTGTTGACTTCATCGTCTTAGATACTCAGCCACCACAATATTCAAATAATCCAATTCCTGTTATTCTTGGTCAACCCTTCCTAGCAACTTCAAATGCACTAATCAATTGCAGGAATGGGGTCATAAAATTAACCTTTGAGCTGAATATTTTCAATGTTGCCAAACACCTAGGAGAGGACAGAGAAGAAAGAGAAATAAATTCCATTGAGTCTATTATCCAAGACCATCTGAACAACACATTCTGTGAAAATTCCACTAAACTTTCTATGTTAGAATCCATCACATCTGAAACCATGGATAATGATCCAAAGAATTGCCCAATATATGTTGTTAATACATGGGGCCCCAAATTCAAGGAACTTTCACCAAGTGGTACAAAGCTACTCTCATCAAGTGACAAGTCACCAAAGCCTGAATTGAAACCTATCCCATCTAACCTCAAATATGCATTCCTAGGAAAGGACGAGTCATTCCCAATGGTAATTTCGTCTAAGCTCACAGACTTGCAAGAGACTAAGCTGATTGGAGTTCTTAAAAGTCACAAAAGCACCATTGGATGGACCATCGCTGACTTGAAAGGTATAAGCCCATTAATCTGCAATCACGCTATATACCTTGAAGAGGACTCAAAACCCTCTCGTCAAATGCAATGATGACTAAACCCTCACATGAAGGAAGTAGTAAAGGCAGAGGTTTTAAAGCTTTTAGATGTCGGGATAATCTTTCCCATCTCCGATAGAAAATAGGTTAGTCCAACCCAAGTTGTGCCTAAAAAGTATGGAATCATAGTGGTTAAAAATGATGCAAATGAACTGGTACCAACTAGAGTCGTCATAAGATGGCAGATGTGTATCGATTACCGAAAACTCAGTTTGCTAACCAGAAAAGACCATTTTCCTCTTCTCTTTCTTGACTAGGTTCTAGAGAGAATCACAAGGCATGAATTTTACTATTTCCTAGATGGCTATTCTAGATACAATCAAATTGAGATAGCACTTGATGATCAAGAGAAAATCATATTCACATGCCCCTTTGGCACATTTGAATTCAAAAGGATGACATTTGGGCTTTGTAATGCTCCTGCAACATTTCGAAGATGCATGTGGAGTCTGTTCAGTGACAAGGTCAACAAATTTTTGGAAGTGTTCATGGATGACTTCTCTATGTATGGTGACTCATTTGATTTGTGTCTGGCCAACCTAGAAAAGGTATTGATAAGATGTCAATAAGCAAATATGGTGCACAATTGGGAGAAATGTCATTTCATGGTAACATAAGGCATTGGCTTAGGTCACATTGTGTCATCTGAAGGCATGAAAGTTGAGAAGGCCAAAATAGATCTGATTGGGAATTTGTCTACTCCCAAGACTGTAAAAGATGTCCGATCATTTCTGGGACATACAAGGTTTTATAGGAGATTCATAAAAGATTTCAGTACCATAGCTAAACCTATGTGTCATCTCCTCAGTCAAGACGTAATCTTTGATTGGAGTGAAATGTGCCAAAAAGCTTTTGACAAGCTTAAAGGCATGTTAATTTCTACCCCAATAATGCAACCCCCTGACTGGATTTTACCCTTTGAGATAATATGTGATGCAAATGACTATGTTGTAGGTGCTGTGTTGGGTCAATGAAAAGATAAGAAACCACATGTGATTTACTATGCAAGTAAAACTTTGAATGATGCTCAAATGAACTATTCGACAACTGAAAAAGAATTAATTGTTGTAGTTTTTGTTTTGGAAAAATTTTGTTCTTATCTTGTTGGTTCTTCTGTTACTGTGTTCACTGGCCATGTAACATTAAAATTTTTGCTCACAAAGAAAGATGCTAAACCTAGGCTCTTGCGATGGATACTCTTACTTCAAGAGTTTGACTTGGTCATTAACGACAAAAAGGGTGTTGAGAATGTGGTAGCAGACCATCTTTCCAGGTTGACTTACGAATTTCTTGAGGATGGAATGTCAATCAATGAAAAATTTTCCTAGTGAACAACTGTTCATAATTGATGAGACCCTATGGTACACTGATATTGCTAATTTTCTTGCTACTAGAACACTCCATCTGTCCTTTTCCCCCACAAACAAAAAGAAATTTTTGAGAGAGGATCGCAATTTCGTTTGGGAAGATCTATACGTATTTAACTACTATAAGGATCAAATCATAATACGTTGCATCCCCACTCAAGAAAGCAAACATGTAATAGCATTTTCTCATTCTGAAGCATGTGGAGGTCATTTTTCATCCAGAAAAATCGCAACAAAAATCCTGCAGTGCGGATTTTACTGGCCCACACTTTTCAAAGATGTCCATGTCTTTTGTTCAACGTGCGATAGATGTCAAAGGTTTGGAAATATTTCAAAGAGAAACATGATGCCTCTAAAGCCCATTCTGATAATTAAAGTTTTTGACTGTTGGGGCATTGATTTTATGGGACAATTTCTCCCTTCCTTTGGCTATCTATACATTTTGGTGGCCGTAGACTATGTATCCAAATGGGTTGAGACAATTCCATGTCAGAATAATGATCATCAAACGGTGATCAAGTTTTTAAAAGAAAATATTTTATCCCTATTTGGAATCCCAAAACCCATCAGAAGTGATGGAGGTGCTCATGTTTGTAATCGACATTTCTAGAATATGATGACACAACTTCTTTCATGTGAGGGTTCAATCATCGCTACGTTTGAAGAGAGGGTTTTGAATCCTCTTCCAGGTATATGGCATGATTACAGATCAACGGGCTTATACCTTTCAAGTAAGCGATGGTCCGCGCAATGGTGCTTTTACGGCTTTTAAGAACTTCAATTAGTTTTGACTCTTGCAAGTCTATGATCTTGGATAAAATTACCATTGGGTATGACTCATCCTCTCCTAGGAATGCATATTTGAGGTCCGATGTGAGAGGTTTCAATTCAATCTTTGGTGGCCAGACACTTGATGAGAGCGGCTTTGTGCCACTTGGTGAAAGTTCCTTGAATTTGGGGGACAATGTCTCAACAACATGAGTGGGCCAATTCTTTGGATCATCATCTATTACCTTAGATGTGATGGATTCTAATAGAGAAGATTCAATTGGGTTTTCATAGAATGTGTTATTCAAATGTTCTTGAACCAACGACTCAATGGAATTTATTTCTCTTTCTTCTTTATCCTCTCCTAGGTGTTTGGCAACATTGAAAATATTCAGCTCAAGAGTCAGATTCACAAAGGTTTATTTCATGACCCTATTCTTGCAATTGATTAGTGCATTTGAAGTTATTAGGAAGGGTCGACCAAGAATTATGGGAATTGGGTTCTCTAAATGATTTGCTGGCTGAATGTCTAGAACGATGAATTCAATAGGGAACACAAAGTTGTCCACTTGGACAAGTACATCTTCAACAATGCCCCTAGGGACTTTGACAGATCCGTCTGCCAACTGGAGTGTTTCACAAGTGGGTTTGAGTTCACCTAGACCCAATTGATGGTAGACGAAAAAATGGAGCAAGTTGACACTAGCTCCAAGGTCTAACAGTGTTTGTTCGATTCTGATGTTTCCAATGACACATGACACAATCGGACACCCTAGATCTCTGTATTTTGGAGGGATTTTATGTTGAAGTAGGGCACTGGCTTGTTCTATCAGGAAGGCTCTTTTTTTAACATTCTGGCTTCTTTTGACTGTACACAAGCCTTTCAAAAACTTGGCATAATATGGAACCTATTTGATTGCATCCAAAAGTGGGATGTTGATTTTTACTTGCTTAAAAATCTCATAAATTTCATATTGATTATTCAACTTTTGTACAGTTTTGAGTCTATGAGGAAAAGGAGCAGGAATATAACATGGAGGTCATCTTTTTTCTGAAGGTTCTGGCTCAATTGGTGAGTTAACTGGGATTAACTCAAATTTTGGCTTAGGAATTAGCACGTCTCTAATGATCTTGTCAATCACCTTGCCACTTATCAGTGTAGTGACAACTTGGGCTTGGTCTTGTGGCAGTTTTGGTTGGGCAGGAAACTTGCCCTTTCTCTTGTTTGGTCATGGATTAGGTCAACCTTTAGATGTGGTTTTTAAGGTTCTCAAAAGATTAACTGGTCTGTGTTTTGAAATCAGTAAAAGCCTTATTGGAACTATTGTTATAGTTCATTTGGCTTTGCATGAACTGAGTTAGGGTATCCTCAAGGCTCCTCTTTTGTGGTGGTTCGTATGGTTGATACGTGGGAGGTCCTTGAGGTGGTGGGTGTGAACCTTGTTGTTGGTTCATGGGAGTTGATGTTTGATGTTTTCTATTGTATTATCCTAACCTCTAAACATCTTCCCTCAATGTGTATGTATGATGTGTGTGTAAAAGGGAGTGTCACTATCCTTTGGGAAAATGTCAAAGGAAAGGGAAAGGGAATGGTGAAAATGAAATGTGCAAGTGAGCAAAAATGCTTCCCAAGTGCAAGAAGACTTTTGCATGTCGTGTTTTACTTTGAGGTATTCCAATGTCGTTTCCTCAGGGAAGATTGTGAATCGTTTTGAAAGTGATCTTTGGTAAAGAAAGGTGTAAAATATTTTGTAGTTGAAGTTCGGTTTATGAGTTGTATTTTGATGAAAATGAAAAGGAAAACAAGTGTTGGCTAATCCGAAAGGTTCACTCCAATGGGAATACCGAGTCAACTCGAAACTTTCCCCTAATGGTGCGTAAATGAACGATTGATTCGTGGGAAATGAGGGACAAAATGGAGGTGAGAATCCAATCATAACCCCTGACAATGCCTCTGGGATATCAAGGACTCACACTCCAGTCCACACTCAACCCAGTCAAACCGAATCACAGTACACCGAAGGGTGGAGAGGGGATGAGTTGAGATGGCATACCCAATAGGTGTTTTCCCTTGGATTGGCCAACTTAAGGATTTAGCTATTCATGCTTAAAAGAAAGACAACAATGGAAATGGAAGACATTCTAAAGTGATTCAAGATTGTAGCTAAGATAATGCAATAAAACTTAAACTAAACGAAAATGCATTTAATACCCATTTATAGCTAAGAAATTGAAGAACATATAAGCATTAATGGTAAAAACTCTAATGGAAGACTAAAGTTAAAAACAACTAGAAATTAATGGCATTCAAAGCATTAAAGGAAGCTTGGAAGATTCTTACATGAAAATAGAAGAAAATGCATGGAAGAAAATGTAAAAATCTCAATTTCTCCCTCTAGCACTATTCATCTTCTTCCTAGAGCTTCTCTCTATATATTACAATGTGTATATTGCATAATGCATAATGTAGAGCTCCCTCCCTTGTCAAAAACATCCATGGAGTGATGCCCCAGCTAGGTGATGTGATCTCTATCCATAGGCTGTCAAGAGAGTGGGTTAGATAGGGCTGAACAGGGTGGAGCAGGCATAGCCTGCACACCCAGCATATTCTTTCTCCTCTCTCCTCATTGATGATCAAAACTCCAAAAGTCGAAGATAGGATGAAAAGGGGATGTCTTGTGTGTAAGAGGTGTCAGAGACGAGTGGGAGACCCAGTGACAGAACCCCCAAGTTGCAGAGCCTAAGATGCAGAATCTATACCGTTTCAGTAAAATCTACCAATAGATCACATAAAAACTACTCATAGGTTTTGCTTCAATAAACCCAAACTATTGGTACATCTGTGGCAGGTGCAAACTAGTAGCCAATTTCTACCAGTATTTATGCTATAGATGTAAAACCAGTAACCAATTTCTACCGATATTTCTGCGGTAGGTGCAAACCAGTAGCCAATTTCTACTAGTACTGTCTACTGGTAGGTTTTTTTCGTTTTTTGCTGATTTCTTTGTTCCTACACCTCCTGAACCATCACCAAGCCTCTACCTTATCTCCAAGCATCCTCAAAAGGGCCTAAAAGGCACCATTTAAACCTCTTTTCCTATAAATACATCAAAACACAATTAAATGTTCGAATGGTGTTATTCCGCTCATTTTACCCTCAAAAATAAGTGAAAAAGGGATGTACAAGCACATAAAATATGCAATGTTTTTGTGCTAATCACACCTCCCAACTTGAGCTTTGCTAGTCCCTAGCAAAGTGTCCATTCAAATCAAAAGTACACAAGTACACCAATAAATTCACACAGTCAATCAAAATAAGAAATCACAACGCAATTAATAGAAAGTTGTAGGGCAAGATGGAATAAAAATTGTAGTCAGTTCATTCATTACTTTCTAACTTGGAGTATGTGGAGTTTAATTTCAAAAAGAACCAAACGGCCTAAAACCTAGAGACACTTCTACAAGGCCAAACACTCCACTCCAAAATATGTACAATCAACAATAAAAAGATTAGACCACTACTTCAACACCCTACTCCTCATCATCCTCACCATCATTATCATCACCTTCATCATCACCACTCTCATCAAAGTCACTCTCTCCCTCCTCCTCATCATCCTCTCCTACCTCAACCACCATAGAGGGAGAGGGGGCTGATGCAGAAGGTGGTGCTGAACCTTCAGGGATGGGCTCTCCAGGAAACATGTGTTGAAATAGTTGCACCACCATAGTCGAGATCCCGTGCACTGTTGCCTCTAATGCATCGAGGTACTGAGGTATTGAGCGCTCCAATGCAAAAAAGGATGGCCCAGACTCAGGTGACTTTTGAGAAGACGACCCCGCACTAGATGAACCTGTTGTCCGAATTTGATATTGACAATTTATATGCAAGTATACACGATCAACAAGTAATAAAGTGATAAGTAGAGTATCATTCCCACGGAGAAATATTGCTAATAATATCCAAGTACTAACTTTATGTCAATTCAATCGTATTTAAACAATTGGACTTGAACTATGGAATGACTAAATTAAAAACTAAATCTTAACTAAACAATCAAGGGTTGAATTTACTAGAGAAAAGAAGTTAAGATTACAACTTTCCTTAATGCTTCGTATAAATCTGTCCACTCTTTTTCCAGTTAATTGATCAAAATAAGTTGTTAACTGAGAACTCAAAGTTATTTATCAAACCTCTTCTGATAGTTAGATAAAGTTATCTCTCCCAATTAAATTACTATATTCATATGCAAAATAAGTTGGAATAGATTCATTAAGCTCAAACTCTCATAAAAGTTATACACGGCATATAGGTGTATTCCTATCCTATACACAAACCCAACTATTTAATCCTAAGAAGAATTAACCAGACGCATGTCATCATGTTCAAATCTATCCCTAGAATTCATCTCCCAATTTCATCTAAGGAATCAAATTAATTGTTGGCCCCACAATCATATATTAAGCGCAAAATATGACAAACAACTCATGTATGATCAATAGAACTAGAAACGAGAATCGATCAATTTAACTAGACATTAGGTTCCGTTGCAACATTAATAAGAATTTATTTCATAATGTAATTGAATTACACCATTCTCATATTAAACAACATCTCAGAAAATCAAGAAGTAAAAGTAAGAGAAAAGAATGAAAACTTAGTTGTAGTCTCCAATCCTTCTCTAGCCTTCAAGTCCAATCTTCTTCATGTCGATTCCTTCAATTCTTGTCTTCAATTTTCTTTCAATTCCTTGGTTTTTCCAGATGTTTTCAGCCCCCAAAATTCATAATATCATCCCCTCACAAAACCTAGCATATATGTAGCTTTAGAGTTCAATTTCGGGTCAAAAACAAGTTAAAATTGGTGTCACCGACCAACACTAGCGCGGGGGCGCTGAAAAGGTGATGCAAAGGCGTTGAATGGGTAGAATATGGGTGCAGGGGCGCTGATTCTACGTTGGAATAGCGCTGGGCTTTTTTAAGCCTTCAGCTTCCTTGTTGCTCAGCCTTCAAAAACCCCCCATTATGGCTCCAAATTGAGCTTGTTTCCTTCCAAATGATCTGGTTTGCTTCCAAATGATGATTCCTACCAAATAACATCAAAACACATAAAATAATTAAAAACTTACAATTTTATCAATCGAAAGTACTCAATTCAAAGGTATAAACTCACTCATCAAAACTCGGGCCTGAAGCTATAGCATACTCTGCCTGTGTCATGGCGAACCTCTTGCTACTACTTGCTTTACCAATGGTCTCAGTCTCCGATGGGGTAATTTTGTCCGAGACATAGCCCTTAACACTGAAATGATCACACAACCAGGTCACCAAGTTTCCAAAATGGAGATTTGCTTTTGGCTTCCTAGCCTGAGCAAAATCTCTCATCACTTCCCAGATGAATAGTACAATATTCAGAGCTTTACCTATCATCACTGCATCCAAGAGGGCCAAATTCTTTAGGTTGGATGTCTTATCGGTACCTCTTGGAAACAGGTTATAATGTAATATCTTATTCATAAGCCCATATTATGCTTGAGGCCCCCAACATGCACAGTCCCTTTAAACTGTGTTGGGTCCTCATACATTAATCCCTCGTGATGTTGTATGGGTAAACTGGTGTGGAAGACGGCGGCCTCTCATACTCCATGAGAGTGGCTATGATTGAGGGGGTCACATCCATCTTTGTTCCCTTCACATTTGTCCTCAAAACCAATGTCTCCTCATCCACAACCCTTAAGTCTTTGATAGAACTATCGGCATTGCAACAAGTTGAACCCACTCACAACCCTAAACCAAATCTCAATCCCCAGACCTTCAATCATTCTCACCACTTCATGATTCACACCCAAAGATCGCTTATAAACATGTCTATCACATGTAACATTATTCTCATTGATGCTTAGAGCCCTAGCATCATTCCTAGCCTTTTTTCTTTGTTCACCTCCTTGCCTTCTTGGCCCTTCTCTGCTTCTCTTTCGGCCACTACCCTCTGAAGGTTGTGGGGAGCTTTGCCCAACTCGTTTGGTGCGGGCCATACACAGCAGTAGTGCCCCTAAAGCTAGAAATGTTAAGAGGCTCATGAAAAGACCCTTAATTGGGTCCATGGTGTCTCGTAAAAGCATCACTTGTCGAACCATTTTAGGAGTTTTTGAAACTTTGCAGGGAAGGAAGGGTGGATAGGGTATTGAGAGGAATTCAGAAAATCTAGGTTTCTAAACAAGGGGACTTCAAATCCTTGACAAAATAGACTCAATTATCTGGTCTAGAGATGGGGGTTTAGATGTTAGATGTGTAGGCAAGTGATTTGGTAGGCTAGGAAGTGGAGCGAGTCAGAGAGAAGTTCAACGGAACCTGCAATTTAGCGGGGAATGAAAAGCGTCACCAAAAATTTTGAATAAAAAGCCTTGATTTTTACATTCTGAGTGACATCTACCGGTAAATAGCAAAAAAAACTACCGGTAGGTTTTACACCAGAAGATTCAGTAGTCTTGCAGTAGGTACAAACCAGTGGCCAAAACCTACTGGTATACTCTACCGATAGGTTTTGCCTTATTTGCAGAAACTGTCTCTCTGTTGTCCCAATTCATTCCTTTCCATTTTAATCCCATTCCTCAACATTCTAACACTTAACTTATGACCTCTTTCCCCCCCCCCCCCTAACCAAGTGCTTAACCTAACAACCACAATTTGAACCATAATGCCCAACTCATTACCAAAATTGCAATATGATTTAAAATTTTGATGCATTCAATGTACAAAAAATGGATTTCTATATTTACATATCAAAATGACACCCAAAATGCAAGTCACATAATTAATAACACGTGCATTCCTAATTCATTTAAAATATCAAAAACTTGAGAAATATTCCCCCATTCTGCAAGCATAGAACTGTTTAACATGTTTCTTAGATGATTGAACTAAGCTACTAGTATAAAGTATGCACCTACACATTTAATTTCAAACTCGTGTGTGTGTGAATTGGACAAGTAATTTGAACACTTACTAATTATCCCAAATTATGGCATAATTTAATTAAGTTAATAGGTCAATTGTGTTAGTTAAATAAAGTTAAACTACGTCAAATTAGGGTTAGTGTGTGAATTAGGGATAATGCATTGATTCATGTTCTTTTAAGGGTTTTGTGCGTCAAAGCTACCAACTACTGGGGGGCCAACTGCGTCAAAGCTGCAAACTACTAAGGAGCCAATTATCAAAGTTACAAACTATAGGGTGCCAATTTAAAGCTACAAACTATAGGGTGCCAATTATCAAAAGCTCAAAATGGAGGGGGATCAAAGTGTAATTCAAGCTCTACCTTTTGCCTATAAATAGCACCCCTTGGGTCTTGTAAAGATCATATTTATTCCCTTGTATCATCTTTTTTGTAAGGAGCATCTTTTCATAGTGAAAAACCCTCCAAAAGTCATTATTGTTTTCTTGTTTCATCTTTCTTGTAAATAGCATCTTTTGGTAGTGAAAAATCCTCCAAAAGTCATTATGGCTTTCTTGTATCATTGCTTTCTTGAAAAGAGCACCTTTTGGTAGTGGATAACCCTCCAAAAGTTATTATTGCTTTATTTTCTTGTATTATTTCTTTCTTTTAATTCATTGCTTTCTTTTATTGTACTATTGCTTTCTTTTAATTTATTGCTTTTTTTATTGTATTATTGCTTTCTTCTAATTTATTGCTTTCAATTATTTCAATTGTCTTGAGCTTCCTTCTTCCCTTAGAGGAGTTAAACTCTTCCATTTTTCTAGAGCTTTACCAAAGCCGTAAAGGATAAAACGTGATTCACTCATTTTTTGTCGAAGATTGGCTCCATGTGTAATATGTTTTACCTTGCAATTCCTCTACTTGGAGGGATGAGCATCACTCACTTTTCTAAGTTTACCAAAGCCATGAAGAGTGAGTAGTTTCTCATCCAATCTTTAGTAAGAGGTGATGGACATGTATAATTATCTAGAAGTTATAATTGTGCATTTTGTTTATGCTTAGCTCCAATCTTCATTTCTTCATAATGTCTTCTCATTACATTGTTGTCTTTACCTTAAGCATGAGTAGCTAGGCCTTTAAGTTGGCTAATCCAAGGGAGACCACCTCTTAGGTATGCCATTTTAACTCATTTTTCTTTCTCCACTCAGAGTACGATGGCTCGATTTGACTGGGTAGAAGGTGGGCGGGATTATGAGTCTTTGATATCCCGTAGACTTGTCACGGGTTATGCTTGGATCCTCACTTCCATCTCGTCTCTAGCTTTCCACGAATCAATCGTACATCCATGCTCTGTTGGAGGAAGGATTCAAGTTGACTTGGTAATCCCATTGGATTACCCAACATTTTTCCCATTCCAATTTCGTTAAGACAAAATCACAAACCAAACTTCAACAGCAAAAGATTTTAAACTTTATTTTTCCCCAGAATCACCTTCAAAATAATTCACCTCCTTCCCTGAGGAGACAACCTTGGAATACAATTCCAAGTAAAACACGACAAGCAAAAAATCTCTCTGCGCTTGGGGAAGCATTTTTGTTTGCACGCACACACATTTGACATTTCATTCATCCACCATTACGTTGCCCTTTCATTTGACATCATTCCAAGGGAGAGTGACATTCCCCTACACATACACCATTCATATGTTGAGACGGGGAAGGCAAAGTGTCGAATCAAGCAGGTGATTTCGGAACAATGGAGGTAAGTCTCGTGATCTTCATCATGGGCTGAGGTACGTTGTTCTGTGTACATATTCTTGTTTGTGTATAATTTCATTTGTAGATAGTTTGTTGCATGTAGGGATGAGACGAACAAAATCGATTGGGGTTAGACAACCCTTAGGCCCAAACATGAATATTGACCAAGACCCACCCAAGGATGGGGGTGATAATTTTGATAATGTTGGTGCCAATCCAAAAATTCAAAGGGATGGGGGAGTGCTCGAACCTAGAATACCTAATCCACGAATGCAATTTCCCCCTTCCGTGAATGAAGGGAATAACATCCAAATAGATCCTTCGGCGAGGTCTATGAGGGATTTCCTTCAACCAACCCGTAGCACCACACCCCTCATGCATCCTCTTACTGGTCCAAGCTTAGCTCTTCCATGTTAAGCCGGGTATGTTGCAACTACTTCCTACATTCCATGGAATTGAAAAGGAAAACTCCTACTTGCACATAAAGGAGTTTTGATTCAAACTTTTTAGTGATCGGATTAATATTATACACCTAAGTAAAAGTGCTCGAATTGTAGTTTTCTTGGTTTTAAGTCCAAGTATCGATCCCATGAAGAGTTTTACCAATTTGGAAACAAAATAAAATAGTAAAGTTGCTAATTCGAATAAGACAACATGTAATAGCTTGTGATGTGAACTTAAATTGATAACTAGTCTACGTAAACAGTTATGAGTAGATATTTATCCTTCTACTCAAGGATCCCATATGCGTTATATTGGTTGAATGAAGGAACTGCTACCTTACAATAATCAAATTCCATTTTATTGGCAAGTCAATTGGTAGGTCTGATGTATATAAACCATCACACAACAACTTCTTAGGTTAGTCGGTGGTATACATGACAACTGATTAACCCAAGCAAATCAGAAGGACAAATCATTCATGAGAAATACTTGAATTATTAATTTGTCTTCATAATAGTAGGTGCATATATAATAAACCATAACACAACCAGTTCTTAGGTCAACCAGCGGTATTAGTCATAACACAACAACTTCTTAGGTTAGGTAGTTATAGATATGTCAATTGATTAATCCAAGCGAACCAGAAGGAGAAACCATTCATGAGGAATACTTGAATTATTCATTTGACTATATCTTGTGATACATATATACCAGTTAAACATCCTCAGCGTTCCAGTGGAGGACTAGCCATACCGATAGGAATGCCATGGCTGTTAGACTGGAAATATTATTCTTTATACCAGTTAAACGATCTAAGTAATCTAGAAGGACAAGCTATTCATGAGGATCACTTAGGTCATTAATCTATTAGTTATAGCATGCTACAATAGAACATCTTCAGCATTCTGGTGGAGGACTAGCCATACCGATAGAAACGCTGTAGATATTCATCTGGCAGTATTATTATATATGAACAACCCTATTAATCTAGAAGGATCATTTAGGTTTTGTACCATGCATTAGTTAACATCCTTAGCGTTCCGGTGGAGAACTAGCCATACCGAAATGAATGTCGTAGTTGTTTTACCGGTTAGTTCATGATGCACTGATGACATACTTCCAGGCACATAACTGAAAGTACATACATCATTGTATCATGCATGAAGCATATACTACATAGATATATAAATATATAAAACATCAGCATTTTTAGAATTTAACCAGTATTATACATATGTTTACCTCTCACTGGAGGATATACAAAACTACTCACGCCCCATTGCTACAGACAATCAAGGAGTGCAGGTAGTTTTTATTATAACTAAAATTAAAAGACAGAATCTAAAATGTCTTTTACCAGGAACAACTGAAACACAGTCACCCTTATTATCAATTAAGATAAAAAGGTGACGACAATTCAACTATCCGAATAGAAAGATACAACATAAATGTAAAAGTATTAATTTTAGATTGAAGTGCATCACGGACAAGATCGTTTTTGCAACTTCTCTTTTTCTCTTTCTCTTTTTCTTACTCTTTCTCTTTTATTTTCTTTTTCTCTTTTATGTTCTCTCTTGGTTCTGGACTACTAAAGTTTGAAGAGGGAGATGGTTATTTATAGCCGTTTGAAGAAGCAGGAGGTGGAAAGCATGAAGATAGGCATTAAGGTGACCGTCCGAACGCCATCACCACCGTTTGGATGGTGGAGCTTTGCTGGAAATGCAAGTTGCATTATGCTGTATCTTCATGTGTGGTAATTACACTTGAGCCTTCATAGTTTCAACCTTCTATGCTTTGTTCCTTGTATTCTTCAATAATTCTGCATTAAACCCCTGAAATTTGGACATGAAATATTAAAAACCCTAATTTATCATAAGTTATTGTTTTTAGTTATTTTATCACGCTAATTTTAATTTATTATTGTTCTAATTTATATATTAATTAGGGTTAATCCCACTCCCCAACTTAAACTTTACTATTCCCTAGTAAATAAATACAAAAAAACTTTACTAGTCCCTAGTTAATCACCGTTCGGATGGTGGAGCTTTGCTGGAAATGCAAGTTGCATTATGCTGATTCTTCATGTGTGGTAATTACACTTGAGCCTTCATAGTTTCAACCTTCTATGCTTTGTTCCTTGTATTCTTTTATAATTTTGCATTAAACCCCTGAAATTTGGGCATAAAATATTAAAAATCCTAATTACCGCACAAAACCTAATTGATCATAAGTTCTTGTTATTGGTTATTTTATCACACTAATTTGACTTTATTATTGTTCTAATTTATATATTAATTAAGGTTAATCACACTCCCCAACTTAAACTTTAATAGTCCATAGTAAATAAATAGGAAAAAAAAAAGATAATATAATACAAATAGAGGTAAAATCATTTTCATAGATTTTTGTACAATTATATTTAGCATATGCAATAAGCCTTTAAACCCCTAGGTGATTCCTAGTGGACGAGTTTTGTCTCGTGAAAGTTTCTAGTAAAGTTACCTACAAACTTCAGTAATTAGGAATTCATAACTCATATTTTTCACAAGTAAAATTAAATTAATATTCTATCTGTCCTGCCAATATATTTCCTTCTCTAATCACTATAAGAGTAACACACGTTAGTTGTAATATTATCTATATATTTTTATAAAAACTTGTGTGTGTGTGTGTGTAATGATTTCTTCATTTTCTAAAATCACTTGACAAACATTACCCTCTTTCCTGGTAGTTTTGATGTCAATCCTTCCCTGAAATACACTTAGCAAAAAGAACACACCTGTTATAGTGACTATTCTCACAAACTACACGTGTTTGGAATTGAGTTAACAAAGTAAATAATTTCACATGTAGTACTTAAAAGAACGGTTAGTTGAAGAAAATAGAATTTGACATAATCTCATGAAAAAATATCAACACTATATTAAATATACTATTAACATTTTCCTTTTTTAGAATTGATAGAACTAATACAAATATATGATTTATGGAATCAAAAAAGACTTTATTATGGTTGTAAGCTGGCCATGGGTTTAAGGTTTATAAAACGACGTCATTGGATTTCAAATGCTATCTTTTATTATTGTTGCACATCTTATTCTATTTTTCAAGGACTTCACATGTTTCTTTGTTTCATTCTTTTCATTTTTCACTTTCTTTTTCTTTTTCTTTTTTTTTTGTTTTTATTTAAGAATTCCTTGTTTCTTTCTTTTGCTTTTCTATTTTTCTGTATCCTGTAGAGTTAGACCAGGGTGCAAGAAAATTAGATAGCGACGGTAAGTTAATATCTTTTTATCTAGCTTGGGTGTTTCCTAGGTTTAAAGAAAAGAATATATACTCCTTTAAGCTCAATCATGACTGACTAAGGATATAATTTTGTAAAAGAAATGGTCAAGGCTCAAGATTTAATCAAACATGGCCTAAGATCATTTTCTAGAAATTGTATATATGTATAATTTCTGTAACGCCCCAGAAACCACCTTAGATAGCATTATAATTTAAAATCATTCACATCATAAAAGCAACTAATATAATCCATCAATAAATAAAAAATCCATTCATCATATCTAATATCTACTACATCATCCCAAATGAATATGCCAAACCATGGCAATTACATCCAAAAGAATTAAACGTAACTTTGCAGCGGAATAACAAAAGATTAACATGAACATTATGTCAAAAGGAATTTCCTAGTCTAGGACATAGAAATATCAATCCCAGATATCCGCCTCCAAATCCTCATGCCCATCCACTTAGTCTTCCCGAGGTACATGTTCATCGACTACAAGTTCTTCCTCTAAGCTATAATCTGAAAAGTACGATATTTGTAGGGGGTAGCACTAAGCTTTGTAGAAAAATCCTACCAAACTCGAACAAGGTTTAGAAAAACATATAAAACCAGTCGATCTCATTTCACAATTATTATATATCAATTTTGAAAGAAAACAGGAACATTTCAATCGATCTCAAGTTTACACAATAGCAATAAATTAAGTGAAGTAATAACGCCAAATTAAAAATAACAATCATTTTCAACCATAAATCATTTCCCACAAGTTCTTGTACAATCCCATACTTCCACAAGTTCTTGTAGAAACTCGTTTATGATACAATAAACCATTTTCAACAAGTTCTTGTAGAGTCTCATACCTCCACAAGCTTTTGTAGAAAACTGTATATCATACAATAAACCATAAACCCACAGCTTGTATTTGTATCTCAGGTACGATGCATGATTCACATGAATAAACACATCGATAATATACTAGCCCACACACACACCCAAATCCTTGCAAGAATATCCAACCTTTAAAAAGGGCGTATACCAACTCATGCCAGTGACGAATCCAACCCAAGAATAGTAGACTAACCCTTAACTTTGATAACATGTGAGTGAATAGTGGATTGGTCCTCGCAAGGCACCAACCCCACTACAAGGGATAGGGAAGCTTCAAACCCACACCAAGTAAGAAACGCATGTAACCCACTCTACGATATCTGGTCAACGGCCACCCATTGTCATTCAAACATCCACAAGAGATACAATATTCAATCAATTTTTCTAATCACAAATACATTCAATAATCCCCAAATTTCACAAGTAGTATTCCAATAGCACAATTGAAGAAAATATGCAAGAGATCATCATAAATACGATTTTGTGGTTCCATATAAAGCACTAAAGTTTTAAAATCAAGAACAAAGGAAAATCAAGAGAAAAAATCCATTTCCCTTGAAAACTAGGGTTTTGAATAAAGAAGAAGAGATTTAATGGTTATTCCACCATAGATTTGTTTAAAACATGATAGTGTTTGCAAGAATATCAAGAATCAATGATTTACTAAAAAATAAATAAGATTTAGAGTCAAAAGAATACATATAAGTAAACCATAGCCTCAATGTAAGAGAATAGGATGAAACCCATGTAAACCCCCTACTTTTATCTTTATATATATGTATGTAGGTTTATTTAGCAAGTTATTATTTCTTTTGGAAATGTTAATATGGAAATTTGAGTAAATAGTAGTTAAAACTTAGTTAGCTTGTAAATATATGAAATCGTCGTAATATAACTTGTACCAACTAGGTTTGATGTAAAAAAGCATGTTGGATAAGCTTAGGTTGGATTTGGAAAGGTTGGGAATGGGTTTGAAATGAAAAATAGAGCAAATAGGCAAATTTGGACAGGACCTACTGGTAGTACGCTATCCAGTGGATCTGAACTACCAGTAGTCAATAGGTAGTAAATGTCCAATAGATTCAAACTACTTGTAGTTAATAGGTAATCAGTGGCGAGTGGATCCGAACTACCGGTAGTCAACAGATAGTCAGTGGCGAGTGGATCTGAACTACCGGTAGTCAACAGGTAGTGAACGTCTAGTAGTTCTAAACTATCGGTAGCGCAATAGGTAGCAGGTTGCCAGTGTATCCGAACAACCAGTAGCTCGATACGAACTACCAATAGATAGTTAAAAAGTCAGGATTTTCTGCTTTTAAAACCCCATTTCAACTACATTTACTCTCATTCTTTCACACCACTCTCACTCCACACCTCTTAGAACCCTAATAGAAAGACTTAGAGAGGAAGAAAAAAGGGAAGAACAAGAGTTCTAAAGGGGATTGAAGATCAAACCTAGCTTCTCCAAGAACATCAAGGTTGGGGGTTTTCTTCTATTCTTGTCCATTGATGTTAGGGCTAATTATATGTATTCTTTTGACTTTAAATCTTATATATTTCCTATGAAATCATCTTTTGTTGGCCTTCTTTCAATTATTATCAAGTTTTACACAAGTTAGGGTTGAATACACATGAAATCTCTTGTTTTTGCTTTTAAACCCTAGTTTTTGGAGAGTGATGAATTTTCTTCTTAAATTCTTTCTTTATTATTGATTTCAAAACTATAGTGCTTTGAGTTGAGTACACAAATGATATTGATGATGATCTCTTTCATTTTATTCAATTATTCTATTTAAACACTACATGTGAAATTGGGGATTTATGGAATTGTTGTTATTTGAGAAAATTGTTGGTATTGTATCTCTTGTGTGGCTTTTGGATAAACATGGGCTACTATTGACCGGGTATCTTGGAGTGTGTAGACGCCTTCTTATTTCGTGTGGGTTAGAACTTTTCCTACCACTTGTAATGGGGTTAGTGCCTTGCGAGGACTAAATCATTATCTTTCACAGGTTATCGTGGAAAAAGGGGTTGGTATACTAATCTTTGGTTGAATACGTCACTGCCAGGGTGTTGGCATACGCCCTTCCTAAAGGTTGAATATCGTTGCGAGGATTTGTGTGGATTGTACGTGGGCCATGATATTTTGGATTATATCCATGCAAGGTCTTACTTCACACCAGAGATGTGAATACAGTGGTGGGTTATTATTCACTGTACCAAAAATAGTTTCTACAAGAATTTTGGGAAGTACGAGATTCCGCAAGAACTTGGGAGAAACGGTTTATGGTGGAATGGATTATTAGTTGTATATTGGTTTCACTTATGCATTAAATTATTACTGTTGCTTAAACTTGAGATCTAATTAAATGCCTCAATTTTCTTTCAAATTCATATATGTTATTTGTGAAAGGTGACCGACCTTTTTTATATATTTTTCTAAACCTTGTTCGAGTTTGGGAGGAATGTTGCTATAGAGCTTAGTGCTCACACCCTACAAACTGCATTTTTTAGATTATGCACTGGAGGAGGATTTGGGAATTGAGGAACCGGCGCATTGGGAGATTCCGTACACGGGCATGTTGATCCCGAGGTGGACGCTTAGAACAATATTACTTTTTATTCTAGACTAGGAAATTTACTTTAGAAATATTATGAAGTCTAGACACTTTTGTAATTCTGCTGCGAGGTTATGTTTAATTATTTTGGGATGTAAATATCTTACTTTGGGATCATATTCATTTGGGGATATATTCGTCATGTTTTGGCGTATTCTGTTAGGATCGAGATTGTAAAGATTCCCTTCATGTATGAAATTTCTTTATGGATGAATTATTTAGTTGCTCTCACGATGTGAATGAGTTTTAGTTTGTAATGTCGTCCAGGGTGGGTTTTGGAGTGTTACAAAGTTTTGGTATCCGAGCTTAGGCTTTAGGTCTTACATGGGAGCTGTAGGTTATGGGTTACCATTAAAGTGTAGAACTAGGTGGAATAGAATCGTTTATATAAATTCTACACACGTCTAATGTTTTAGATTAAAGGTGTAGTTAGGATGTCTTGTACATCAATGAAACTAAATTATGAATTGATGTGCATGATGGATGGGTCGTGGTGGCCAAGCAAATCCACCACCACCACCACCACCACCACCTCCCGATGCCATGAACGACATCTACCAATGCCTAAGGGAGCTCACCACTCTGGTACAAAACCAGAATAGAAACAACAATAACCACAATAGGGGAGCTCATCCACTAGCCCAAGTACTGGGCAACAGGGATGGGAATCAGAGAATGGTTGTTCTTTGAGAGTTTCTAAGACAACGCCTACGCACTTTCCGAGGAAGCTCCAAACCCTTGGATGTAGATAGATGGATCTGCCGAGTGAAGAAGATTTGTGACGGCATGGGTATGGCCGATGACCTTAGGGTCGGCTTGGCGACATATCTATTGGAGGGAGAGGCCGACCATTGGTGGGATTCCGTAAAGAGAAGGAGGAACACCGATGCACTCATTTGGGAGGAGTTCGACCAAATCTTTCAAGACAAGTATTTTTCGGAATAAGTTAGAGATAGAATGAAGGTATATTTTTTTGCTCTATGATAGGGCAGCATGATAGTGACAAAGTACGAGAGGAGGTTTGACGAGCTATCCTGTTATGCTACGGAGCTTATATCTACTGAGGTCAGCAAAGTCAAGCGCTTTGAGCATGGATTAAGGCTTGTTATTCAGGAGAAGTTGGTGGCCCTCAAGATTAGGGTGTATGGGGATATGGTTGATTGAGCTACACTTGTGGAAAGAGATATAGAGGATAACTAGCGACAACGAAGCTTCGCGAGAGGAGGTCCGATCTGGACTGGTGCTAGTAGTAACGGATTACAATGAGCGGCACCATACCAACAACCAGACCAAGCAAGTGGACAGAGACTTCTGGCAACCGGAGGAGATGGAGTTGCTCAGACTAGAACAAACACTGACCCACATTAATGCTATGCATGCAAAGAATTTGGGCACTTCAAACATAGATACCCCTCGTTTCTTCTAAGGACCAATCAAGCAATCGGGCAGGTACCAGCAAACAAGCCACCCCTACAAAGGCCAGCACAACAAAGACCGTTACAAGCTCAAGCCCCCAGTGGCGCCAATTAGTTGAGGGGTTTGAAGTATTATACCAAGATTGATCTTCGCACTAGGTATCATTAATTGCAGATGAAGGAGGAAGATATTCCTAAGACTGCTTTTTGTACCCGGTATAGTCATTTCGAGTATACGGTGATGTCGTTCGGATTGACTAATGCGCCAGCAGCCTTCGTGAATTTAATGCACAGGGTATTTTGGTCGTATCTAGATCAGTTTGTCATCGTGTTTATTGATGACATACTAATCTATTCCCAAAATCACGAGGAACATAGACGTCATCTCTCTATTGTGCTACAGACATTGAGAGAACATAAGTTATATGCGAAGATGAATAAGTGTGAGTTTCGGATTAAGGAAGTGAAATTTCTTGGCCATGTTGTGTCAGAACAAGGGGTAGCTGTTGACCCCGCAAAGATTTAAGTCGTGATGAAATGGGAAACACCTAAGAATGTGATAGAAGTACGTAGTTTTTTGGGGTTAGCCGGCTATTATCGTATGTTTGTGGAACGGATTTCAAAGCTTGTGATGCCGATGACTCGCCTCATAAGGAAGGGAGAAAAATTTGTGGACTTAAGCGTGTGAACCAGCCTTTAGCACCTTGAAGGAGAGGTTGACAAAGGCATCTGTCCTCATTATCCCGAGTAGTGGGGAAGGATATGATGTGTACACCGATGCTTCGCTACGAGGCTTGGGGTGTATGCTAATGCAAGGAGGGAAGGTGGTTGCCTACGGTTCTACGCAACTAAAGGTTCATGAGCAGAATTATCCCACCCATAACTTAGAGCTTGCCGCTGTGGTTTTTGCTCTTAAGTTGTGGAGGTGTTACCTTTATGGAGAAAGGTTCCAAGTGTTTTCAGATCATAAGAGCCTCAAGTATATCTTCACACAGAAAGACTTAAATCTTCGGCAAAGAAGGTGGGTTGAGTATCTAGAAAATTATGATTTCACACTCAACTACCATCCGAGGAAGGCCAATGTAGTCGCCGATGCACTTAGCCGAAAGTCTTGGGGTGAACTCAATGTTCTCGCAAGTAAATGGAAGATGAGGGATGCCCTTGGAGACTATGATCTATGGGTTGGAGAAAATAGATATTGGCCATGCCTATTCAACCTTGTGGCCCAACCTACCCTTCAACGTAGGGTTGTGAAATTGCAATGCTTAGATCCTGACTTAGCGTCGATTCGAGCTAAATGGAGAAACAATGGAGGGTTGGTCTTTGAGAAATGAAAAATTGAGATATGGGGAGAAGCTATGTGTTCCCGATGATTCGTCCCTTAAGGAGGAGATACTTGGAGAGTGTCATCGCTCTAAGTTTGCTATCCACCCTAGTAGCACAAAAATGTATAGGGATATGAAGCGCCAATATTGGTGGAAGGGAATCAAGAAGCATGTGGAGCGCCAATAAACCCCACCCTTTTATCTTTATATATATGTATGTAGGTTTATGTAGCAAGTTATTATTTCTTTTGGAAATGTTAATATGGAAATTCGAGTAAATAGTAGTTAAAACTTATAGTTAGCTTGTAAATATATGAAATCGTTGTAATAGAACTTGTACCAAGTAGGTTTGATGTATAAAAGCATGTAGGATAAGCTTGGGTTGGATTTGGAAAGGTTTGGAATGGGTTTGAAATGAAAAATAGAGGAAATAGGCAAATTTGGACAGGACCTACCAGTAGTATGTTGTCCAATGGATCCGAACTACCGGTAGTCTATAGGTAGTAAATGTCCAATAGATCCGAACTACCGGTAGTCACCAGGTAGTCAGTGGCGAGTGGATCCGAACTACCGGTAGTCAACAGGTAGTAAATATCCAGTAGTTCCAAACTACCGGTAGCTCAATAGGTAGCAGGTTGCCAATGTATCCGAACTACCGATAGCTTGATGCGAACTACCGGTAGATAGTTAAAAAGTCAGGATTTTCTGCTTTTAAAACCCCATTTACACTACATTTACTCTCATTCTTTCACACCAGTCTCACTCCACACCTCTTAGAACCCTAATAGAAAGACTTACAGAGGAAGAAAGAAGGGGAGAACAAGAGTTCTAAAGGGGATTAAAGATCAAACCTAGCTTCTCCAAGAACATTAAGGTAGGGTGTTTTCTTCCATTCTTGTCCATTGATGCTAGGGTTAATTATATGTATTCTTTTTACTTTAAATTTTATATATTTGCTATGAAATCATCTTTTGTTGGTCTTCTTGCAATTATTATCATGTTTTACACAAGTTAGGGTTGAATACCAATGGAATCTCTTGTTTTTGCTTTAAAACCCTAGTTTTTGGAGAGTGATGGATTTTCTTCTTAAATTCTTTCTTTATTGTTGATTTCGAAACTATAGTGCTTTGAGTTGAGTACTAAAATGATATTGATGATGATCTCTTTCATTTTATTCAATTTTTCTATTGAAACACTACATGTGAAATTTGAGATTTATGGAATTGTTGTTATTTGAGGAAATTGTTGGTATTGTATCTCTTGTGTGGTTGTTGGATAAACATGGGCTAATATTAACTGGGTATCTTGGAGTGTGTAGACGTCTACTTACTCCATGTGGGTTAGAACTTTTCATACCACTCATAATGGGGCTAGTGCCTTGCGAGGACTAAACCATTATCACTTCTGGGTTATCGTGGAAAAAGGGGTTGGTATACTACTCTTTGGTTGGATACGTCATTGTCATGGTGTTGGCATACGCCCTTCCTAAAGGTTGAATATCATTGCGAGGATTTGTGTGGATTGTACGTGGGCCATGATATTTTGGATTGTATCCATGCAAAGTCTTACTTCATACTAGAGATGCGAATACAGTGGTGGGTTATTGTTCATTATACCAGAAATAGTTTCTACAAGAATTTTGGGAAGTACGGGATTCTGCAAGAAATTGGGAGAAACGGTTTATGGTGGAATGGATTATTAGTTGTATATTGGTTTCACTTATGCATTAAATTATTAATGTTGCTTAAACTTGAGATCTAATTAAATGTCTCATTTTTCTTTCAAAATTCATATATGTTATTTGTGAAAGGTGATCGACCATTTTAATATATTTTTCTAAATCTTGTTCGAGTTTGGGAGGAATGTTGCTATAGAGTTTAGTGCTCGCCCCCTAAAAACTACATTTTTCAGATTATTGGAGGAGGATTTGGGAATTGAGGAACCGGCGCACTGGGAGATTCCCGTAGACGGGCATGTTGATCCCAAGGTGGACGCTTAGAACAACATTACTTTTTATTCTAGATTAGGAAATTTACATTGAAAATATTGTGAAGTCTAGACTCTTTTATAATTCTGCTGCGAGTTTATGTTTAATTCTTTTGGGATGTAAATATCTTACTGTGGGATCATATTCATTTGGGGATATATTCGTCATGTTTTGGCGTATTCTTGTGGAATCGAGATGGTAAAGATTACCTTGATGTATGAAATATCTTTATGGTTGAATTATTTAGTTGCTCTCATGATGTGAATGGTTTTTAGTTTGTAATGCCGTGCAGGGTGGGTTTTGGGGTGTTACAACCCTACCTTGGTGTTCTTGAAGAAATCTAGGGTTTTGATGCAATCCAAGGCGCAAATCTCCTTTTATCTTGTCTTCTTCTCTTCCTTTCTTCCTCTCTAAGGTTTTCTAGGGTTTGAGATGTTGAAATAGGGCTAAATGGGATGTTTTTATGTATTTATAGTGGAAGGAATCGGACCCAGATCGTGACTTAAAATTTCTGGAATCTGTCCGGCATACCGATATGGTATGGCTACTGGTCTTCGGCGTACCGGTACCCTTTGGCAGTTTTGTCCCTTTTTCCTTTTTTTTTCCATTTCCAATCCACCTTTAACCCTTCCAAAGCTAACCCAAACTTACATAGCATACTTTTGTACATCAAACCTAGTTGGTGCAAGTTCTATTACAACAATTTCATATATTTGCAAGTTCAAACTAAGTTTTAACTACTATTTACTCGAATTTTACCCTATTCATTTCAAAAGAAATAATCAGTTGCTATATAATCCTAGATACATATATAAAGATAAAAGTGTGGGTTTACAATCCACCCCCCTTAAGGAAAGTTTCATCCTCGAAACTTAATCGTCGAGATAGTCTATCTAATTCGCATTTAGCCATGATGTCGCCACTTCTCTTCATCCTATAAACATTAAGCCAAGATTAAAATAGAACATCATATCTTAATTTTAAATCCATCCCTTCAACTTATACCGTCACTACAATTGGTGAAGTCCCCAAGTTTACCTTCATTCACTACTTTTGATTATTCTTTATACTCAATCATTTCATGTGATTGTCTAAACTAATTCCATATCATGCATAATTGCTAGATCTTCAACTTATTTCCTATTCATAGGATATCACTTCTCTTTTCAATTTACCAATCATTTTTAAAAAAAAAATCTCATGTTTGCTTTTTGGATGTAGCTTATCCATAAGCATTCCACAACAACCAAATTCCATTTCATTAATGCGATTACTCACCATTCCTATACCCAGATTACGTTATAATCCAAAACTTAGCAATGCCATTATGATAAGATCTACAACGATTCTTTAAATAGATGTATCATTCTTAATGACTTTGTTTCTCACTAGACTAGAGAAACTCGCCATATTTAAAATCTAATAATACTTCACATCCTATGGACACTTATCAATTTTGGTAGTTCAATGGACATCGCAAGATTCCCAACAATTATAATTATCAAACTATACACCAAGTTTTTCAAGAAATTGAATCTCATTCTTCAAGCTTATACTCTTTAGATTCACTACTATAACCATAACTAATGGTTAATTCCACTAATATTAAATCTAATCCAATGAATCGCTATGCACTCTGATATACATTATAATCCAACAATCATTAAGTAGGAACTACCCTCAAGAAAATAATTCACACAGGTTCATAGGGTTTTGTGAAGATATGCCATATTTCACTACATATGTTCTTTGCTTATAACTTTTAAAATATATTCACTAACGATCCATCTTTCTCTTCCAAAGGAATTTTTTTTTTTTTTGTAAATAACCAAATATCCTACTTGGGCTATGGGTCAAGTTGTAGCTCTAAAATATCATTTTCAGTCCTCAATCTTGCACACAACTTAATAAACCTTAAAATCTCATTCATAACTCATACATTCAAATTCATACTATTAAATCAATCTTAATATTTTCACATTGTTCACCAACTCGATGAACACTAATCATTTTCTCTATCTCTCAAATATTTATTCTCAATCTCTAACCTTGAGCTATAATCCATAACCCATGTAATCAATCCCTTGCAACTTTCACTTTCACTACCTTCTATTTGTTACATATAATCTTGAATTCCCATGATTCAATCCAGAGTAAATACATTTATGATTCATAAGATATAGTTAGACTTTGAAGGATCACAATAATCTCTCTCAATTCAATACGATCATATTTCTTGTAATATAATCATATTCAAAAACAAGACTCCCAATGATTAATCCAATGCTCCTCGATTTAACCATATTAGTCATTATAGTCTTAACCATTATTCATAATCTTTAGGATAATAACGATCTGATAATTACTAGGATAACCATAGTCATTTATCCCAAATGTTACATAAAGTTTTGCATCCACGTCAAAGCCAATCTGCATAGGTATCATTATTGATTCCTCAAATTACATCTTCTCAATTATCACCACTAACCATCAAGTTCAAATCTTCAATACTCATACCAACAATCCTCAAGTGTAACTAATCGAATCTATCTTAATAGTGTACTAAAAGAGATAGAAAAACGAACTTCATATTCCCCTAACAGAACTTCAATAACATTAAAATATCCCACGAAATAATAGAAGTTCGTATCAAACCTTGGATATCATCTCATTTTTAATAATTGTCTACTATATCCAAACTCAAGCTTTTTAAACCTCTATAATATTTAAATCTACAATATGGAGGGTCAAAAGTAAGTATTATAACTTAGTCTGGCATCCTAGATTTTCCTTTTTACATGTCTATAAGTTCATTTTCATAATTCAACCTCAAATTTCCAGTCAAAATTTGCAAATACAAGTCAACTATTAACTCTACACTCAACCATGAGATTCTCAATTGTTTATACTTTAGAAAGTCTAAGTGTAGGTAAATAAGCCCACAACGAAATATGATTTCCTAAGTATAATATCCTCAATGAGTATCTTATGTATGACACTTATAAATCATTTATTATACTTCCAAAGTAAATTTAATCAACTCCCATAATATTCTCAAATCAAAATTGGGAATCTCAAGTACGTGGTTATGAAACAAACTCTTGTCCATTTAAGAACCATAACCTCAATTCCTATTGTCATTCCAACAATAGCTTTTCATTTGATGTCACTTCACCATTGCAGAACACATAACACTCCCATGGTTTCCATCATAAAACCAAAACTACATTCATTCCTTAATTTCTTTGACCGTTAAGTAACACACATCAATTTGGGTTATCACATCCATTGACTTCCAAAAATATAAGCAAGATTAATAGTAGAATAAAATACTTAAAGTCGACAAGGCACCAAGTCATAATCTCATTTTATATTGTTATCCATCAAAATACTTCAATCAACATGGGGGTATCTCTAAATCAAAGCCTAAATAGTGATAGAAGCTTGCTTAAGGATAAGTTCTTCAGAGTCTAAGAAGAAAAACACGACATTTTGCTATCCAAGGAATACCACAACGCAGATTTTTGATCAACTTCGAAGAATAAACTGATCTAACTCAAGTATTTCTAGCTTGTGTGACCTATATGGTTGGAAAGATATACGAGTTAGGATTCTAACAAAAAAGACGGTGCACCATTTAGACTTTCCAACAAAGAGTTATGATCAAATTAGTGAAGGTAGTCTGCGTGACTGATGGTTCTGCTATACTTGTCCAACTCAAGTTTGGGGTGTCATTTATCACAAATCTTATCACATACCCATCTCCAATATAGATAATATGACTTGCATAAAGATTCATGCTTAGCAATATTTACTAACCAAGAATAGTCCATAACGACAGGATATAAAACTAGAATATACATCCCAAATTTTCGTCCACTCCTCAAAGCTAGTTAATCCATGAATCCAAACAAATAATTAATTCCTAACCTAATTAAGTAACAAATCACACTTATCTTATAAACATATAACTTCAAACAAATTCAAGCCTAGAGTTTCCTTCACCCTCACCTAATACTCCCCAATTTGGAGCATACAAATTCTACACACCCTTCAAGTATCCAACCGTTCTTCTGTAGGTATGTCAATACTCAAGGCATGTTCTAGCTTCTCAAAGTCCAATCCCAAATTAAGAGCATATGTAGTGTGTATGAACGAATGAATAGCGCCGGGATCGAATAAAATTCGGCCCAAAGAATTTTAAAGAAGAACGATACCTTCAACAATTGCATCGGAAACGTCTTCCTCCAGTTGGGTCAAAGCAAAAAATCTTTCTTGCTTGGTACCACTTGGGGCTATAGCTCCTAATGGTTTCGATTGAAATGGCTTCTGTCGTGGTGGCCTATTTGCATGTACTTGTCCCGTTGCTTGATTGGTCTTTGGTGGGATCGATGGACAGTTTATTTGTAGGTTCCCGAACCCTCCACATGCGAAGCATTGATGTGGGTTAGTGTCTGTTCTGTTTCTAGTAACCCCAGTTCCTCGAACGACTTGATTCCTTTGCCCCCAAGCTTGGTTAGGTCGGTATACAGAGCTACCATTTGTGTAGCTCCACTGCTATTAGCACCAGTCTTGATCGGACCTCCCATCGCAAAGTTCTGTCATCGCTGCTTATTGTTTCTATTCTGGCATCGTACCAGAGTGGTTAGTTCCCATAGGCATTGATAGATGTCATTCAGGGCATCTGGAGGTGGTGGTGGTGGGTTTGCTTGGCCACCACGTCCACGTCCACGTTCACCCTCCATCCTGCACATCAATTCACGATTTAATTTCATTGATGTATAGGACATTCTAACTATCACTTTAATCTAAAGTATAATGCTTGTATAAAATTTTAAATCCACAATTTCGTTCAACCTAGTTCTATCTCTCTAGTGATAATCCATAACCTACAGCTCCTATGCAAGACCTAAAGCCTAAGCTCTGGTACCAAACCTATAACGCCCTAGAAACCAGCTTGGACGGCATTCCAATTTAAAATTATTCACATCATAAGAGTAACTAATATAATCCATTAATAAATAAAAAAATCCATTCATCATATCTAATATCTACTACATCATCCCAAAGGAATATGTCAAACCATGGCAATTACATCTAAAAGAATTAAACGTAACTTTGCAGTGGAATAACAAAAGATTAACATGAACATTATGTCAAAAGGAATTTCCTAGTCTAGGACAAAGAAATATCAATCCTAGATATCCCCCTCCAGATCCACATGCCCATCCACTTGAGCTTCCCAAGGTACCTGTTCATCGACTCTGAGTTCTTCCTCTAAGCTATAATCTGAAAAGTATGATATTTGTAGGGGGTGAGCACTAAGCTCAGTATGAAAATCCTCCCAAACTTGAACAATGTTTAGAAAAACATGTAAAACCAGTCGTTCTCATTTCGTAATTATTATATATTAATTTTGAAAGAAAACGGTAACATTTTAATAGATCTCAAGTCTACACAAGAGTAATAAATTAAGTGAAGTAATAACGCCTAATTACAAATAACAATCATTTTCAACCATAAATCATTTCCCACAAGTTCTTGTAGAATCTCATACTTCCACAAAGCTCTTGTAGGAACTCGTTTATGGTACAATAAACCATTTCCAACCATAAACCATTTCCCACAAGTTATTGTAAAGTCTCATACCTCCACAAGCTCTTGTAGAAAACCGTTTCTGGTACAATGAACCATAAACCTACAACTTGTATTCATATCTCAGGTATGATGCATGATTCATATGAATAAACATATCGAGAATATCCTAGCCCACAAACACACCCAAATCCTCGCAAGGATATCCAACTTTTAGGATAGGCGTATACTAACTCATGGCAGTGATAAATTCAACCCAGGAATAGTATACTAACCCTCAACTTTGATAGCACGTGAGCAAATAGTGGTTTGGTCCTCGCAAAGCACCAACCCCACTACGAGTGATAGGGAACCTTCAAGCTCACATCGTGTAAGAAACACATATAACCCACTTTACGATATCCAGTCAACGGCCACCCATGGTCATCCAAACATCAACAAGAGATACAATATTCAATCAATTTCTCCAATCACAAATACATTCAAAAATCTCCAAATTTTACAAGTAGTATTCCAATAGCACAATTTAAGTAAATATGCAAGAGATCATCATAAATACCATTTTGTGGTTCAATATAAAGCACTAAAATTTTGAAATCAAGATCAAAGTAAAAATCAAGAGAAAAATCCACTTCTCTTGAACTAGAGTTTTGAGTCAAGAATAAGAGATTTAATGGTTATCCCACCATAGATTTGCTTCAAACATGATAGTGTTTGCAAGAATACCAAGAATCAATGATTTACTAACAAATAAATAAGATTTAGAGTCAAAAGAATACATATAAGTAAACCATAGCCTCAATGTAAGAGAATAGGAAGAAACCCCTACCTTGGTGTTCTTCTTGAAGAAATCTAGGATTTTGATTCAATCCAAGGTGCAAATCCCCTTTTATCTCATGTTCTTCTCTTCATTTCTTCCTCTCTAAGGTTTTCTAGGGTTTGAGATGTTGAAGTGGGGCTAAATGAGACGTCTTTATGTATTTATAGTGGAAAGAATTGGACCCAAATCGCGACTTAAAATTTCTGAAATCTGTCAGGCGTACCAATACGCGTACCGGTACGGTATGGCTACTGGTCTTCGGTGTACTGGTACGTGTACTGGTACCCTTTGGCAGTTTGTTCCTTTTTCCTTTTTCCTTTTTCTTTTTCATTTCCAATCCACCTTTAACCCTTCTAAAGCCAATCCAAACTTACATAACATACTTTTGTATATCAAACCTAGTTGGTACAAGTTCTATTACAACAATTTCATATATTTGCAAGTTAAAACTAAGTTTTAACTACTATTTACTCGAATTTTACCCTATTCATTTCAAAACAAATAATCACTTGCTATATAAACCTATATACATATATAAAGATAAAAGTGTGGGGTTTACAATTTCTATATGAAAGTTAAGGACAATGCTAATAATACAATGTAATTAGTGTTAATCAAAACAAAGTTAATGAGATTATTCAAGGAAAGTTTACTGTTGAATCAAAGATTTGTATTTGGGTAGATGTAGAGTATCTCTCCAAGAATGATTGCTTCAAAATTTGCAATATGTTTACATCTCTACTATATATGCAAAGAGTATAATATTTCACAAGAATTTTAACAATAAAGAAATCTAATGTGCTTTTAAGACTAAGTTTCAATAAAAATAATAAGATAGTACACAACTAAAATATAAAAATCCAGCGTGATCAGATTAAGAATATTTCTACAAAACATACGAATATTACTCTAATTTCACTGTGATTTATATGAACTAGTCTTCCTAATTTCAACAATATAGGTTATAACTTTAGTAAAAACAAACTTAAACACACATTAGTTCAAAACAAATAAATTTAACACACCAAAATTCAAAACAACCAAATCTAAAACACATGACAGTTCAAAAGTAAATAAGTGCACAACACAAATTAAAATTCAAGTGCATAATTAAAAAGCTGAGTGAAAGATAGCAGAGTTTTTAAGTAGAATCTTTAGTTTTTTCTTCTAAGAAGTAGATGGGCCTCCTCTAAAACATTCTCTCAGTAGCCTCAAGATTTCAGCTTGGTTTTGATCATAATCCTCCACACGTTTGTTGATATCTGTGATACTGTTACCAAGCTGGGTGATAGTGGTCTCTAATCCTAACAAAATATGTCTGTCAGTTTTGTCATCCACCGGTATGTATGGTTGATCCTCTTGTGGCTGCTGTTGTTATGACAGAATAAACTCTTCAAGGTCTTGAAATGGTTCCTCTTCTGCTGGAGGGGGTACCTCTGGTTGTTCTTCTTGTTGTCCTCCATGAATTTTTCTCAATAAAGTTTTGTCTAACGGGCTAAAATGGTCTACAGTCTTCCATGTTGGATTGATAATCACTCATTTGTTCTTACAAAGTTGAGAAACCAGAATAGCATAGGGGAGTGAAGATTTCTTGATGACACCCCAAAATCCAGGGGTCCATTGATTACCCATCAACCCGCGGAATACTCGTGGATACCGAGTAATTCGATATCACGCCATTGTTCCCCATTTTCCAGGAACCATAATTTTGACAAAATTCGGGCAGATTCTCCTTTGTACGAGAAGCTCTACCCAAAACCCAATCTGTGCAATCATATAATAACAAGACCCATCCGAGGTCCAATATTCAACAATGACCACGCCGGGTCAAATTATAAGTACACATTGGCCACACCAAGTCCAATTATCCATATTTATATCAAAACATGAAATGTTAGTTTAACAATAGTCTATATAAGTTGTATTTCAATTATTTGCAAAAGATTATATGCCCAAAACATTATTTTCACAAATGTTTTACATTAACACAAAATAAAGCCACATTCGGCTTTCTTCAAACATGAGGGTCCAAATTGGAGCCATCCACCGGTGTATCTCTCACATCTCTCTCACCTAAAATATTGTCCCGTATAGGGTGAGTTAACGCCCAGTAGAATAATCCCTACAGAGGCTGCTCCCCACCTTAGATGCATATGTGGTGTGTATAAGCAACAAACAACATTTAACAATCATTCCATACAAGAATATGCATTAAATGTGGAATGTAATAATGTCATGCCATGAAATGAGATGATACTCACTCATGCACTTAAATCCAAGTCATCACCGACTCCCATGACACAATCCAATGCCAAGGCATACTGAATCCGTACATCATACTACACTTTTTCAGAATTTCACCACAGGGGAGGGTATAACCAAGTCACCAGGTCATGCACCCGAGGGGGGAATCTACCCCTTCTTGTTACACCCGACACAAGTTTTTCATTCATGCAACCATGTGACTCATTTGGATTTTCAACCCAACTTTTCCAAGTCCACCCATCAATCACCAAGAATGGTGTTTGATTAACCATGCATACACACACCCACACATATGACTCATGCCCATGAATGTGATGTCAAATCTATGTTCATATTGTAATGCATGCCAAAAGAACAATTTCTACATATCAATGTCTACCATGGCGATTTATATCATATGCAAATAATCTCCATAATTTCATCACAATGTCAAAACATCAACTAGCATGTGTCAACATTTATATTCAACACAATTGACAAGCATGTTATT
Organism: Ilex paraguariensis; assembly: GCA_963454935.2. Classification (NCBI taxonomy): domain Eukaryota; kingdom Viridiplantae; phylum Streptophyta; class Magnoliopsida; order Aquifoliales; family Aquifoliaceae; genus Ilex; species Ilex paraguariensis. Next base: position 3,527,508 of record CAUOFW020000001.1, read on the forward strand.
ACATAATCTATGTCAAAAACACACTTAATTTAAAGGCAAAATATAGCACATAACATACCACAAGAAAATTAGCCCATAGTGGCCCAAAATTTAGCCACCAAACCGCCCCAAAGTAGGCCCTAAAATAGCCCCAAAGTAGGCCCTAAAACAACCCCAAAAATAGTCCGTATACAGCCCCAAAAATAGCCCGAAATTTGTGCACAAAATAGCCTCAATTTCAGCACTAAAATAGTCCATAACATGGCCTAAAAACAGTCTGTAATTCAGTCCCTTCACAGTCCAAAATTCAGCCCCTTAATAGTACATTTGGACAGCCCTTTGACAGCCCACATACAACCCAATTTTAGCCATTAAAATAGTCCATTTGGACAGCCCTTGGACAGCTCACATACAATCCAATTTCAGCCATTAAAACAGTCCATTTGGATAGCCCTTGGACATTCCATATATAAACCATTTTCAGCCACTAAAAGCCCACTTAAGGTAAGAATAAAACCAAGGTAGGAGGGAACCCTACCTCTTGTAGCGTGTAGGAAGTGGTAGAACTTATAAAAAACACCAAAACAAGCCCAAGAACCTTTGATTCCTCCAAAGTCTTTTCTTTGGAATTTTGGTGAAATCCACTTTTCTTGGTACGTACACGTAGCCCTCGTCGAGGAGATAAACTTTGATTCTTGGCTCGACGAATTTCAACCGACGGAACTCCGGGAATCTTGAATTGAAGTTTGAAGAACTTCTTGCTTTTCTCTCTTTTCACTCTCTTCTCTCTATGGCCGGCCAAGGGTCAAGAACATGAGATATTTTTCCCAAAATATCTAAGCTAGGTAGATATTTATAGTCCCAAATGTGTGGTATACATCACACTGAATATTTTTGACTTCCGGGTCCGTTTTTCGTCCTGAAACGAATCGTTATACCTTGGATTTAGTTCAAATGAATTTTATTGGAACTTCAACTTAATTTTAAGAAAATTTTTTAAAAATTCATTTTTGGGACCTTTAAAATGTCATTCCCCTCGCAGTCACCTCGAATGACGTGCAAAAATTTGACTATCTCAGAATTTGACAATTTGACAAGGTGACTAGATTTTGCAATACGAATCCAACTACGAACTCCGTTTCCTCATCCGAAGTTTAGAACATGAGTATTTTAAATACGCATTAGGATGGCAAATTACCATTCTGACCTTTCTACGAGAAAGTTCAAATTTTTCTGGATTTCACATTCTTCCCCCCTTAAAAGAATTTCGTCCCCGAAATTCACATATACATGCATATATAGTCACATGCATATACAACAGTCAAATAATGCTAAAAGACTATAAGAATGTACCTCCATCCTCGAATAAGAAAGGATAATTGGTACGGATGGTGTCCTCGTCCTCCCATGTCCCCTCCTCTACTCCTTAGTGCTGTCACAACACCTTCACTAGCCGCATTGTCTTGCCTTGTAAAACCTGTTCCTTGCTATCTATGATGCGCATCGGTCCCTCATCGAAAGTCCCATCAGCATCAACAACAAGTTCTCCCCAATCCACCACATGAGTCAGATCCGAGGTACATTTTCGGAGCATGGAGACATGAAAAACCGCATGGAGACCCGATAGATTTGGCGATAACGCCAACCAGTAAGCCACTACACCCACCCTCTCGAGTACCTCGAAGGGCTCGATATACCTCGGCGAAAACTTTCCCCGCTTACCAAACCTGACCACTTAACTCCTAGGCATCACCTTCAAGAAGACATGATCTCCCACCTCAAACTCTAGAGGTCACCGCTGTCTGTCGGCGTAGCACTTCTGTCAGCTCTGAGCCATGAGAAGACGCTTCCATATCAAGTCCACCTTCTCAGAGGTGTCCCTGACCAAATTCGGACCCGTAGAGGATCTCTCTCCCACCTCCGTCCAACAAACCGGAGAACGGCATAGCCTCCCATATAATGCTTCATAGGGTCCCATTTGTATGCTCGCCTGGTAACTGTTATTGTATGTGAACTCCACCAAGGGTAAGTGATCTTCCCAGCTACCCTTGAGATCTAGGACGCATGCCCGTAGCATGTCCTCTAAAGTCTGGATAGTCCTCTCAGACTGACCATCCATCTGGGGATGAAAAACAGTGCTCATTATTAACTGTGTCCCCATGGCTCGCTGAAAACTCTCCCAAAAATGAGCTATAAACCTAGGATCCTGGTCCGAACAATAGATACGGGCACTCCACGTAGTCGGACAATCTCCCGTATATACAACCTGCAGAGTTCCTCCAATGTGAACATCATCCGCACCACTAAAAAGTGTGCCGACTTAGTAAGCCGATCCATTACCACTCACACCGCATCATGACCCCGTGATGTCCATGGCAAGTGAGTCACAAAATCCATTGTGACATGTTCCTACTTCCACTTAGCTACCTCCAAAGGCTGGAGTAATCCCGCTAGTCTCTGGTGCTCAACCTTAACCTGCTGACACGTGAGACATTGGTTAACAAAATTTCCAACATCTTTCTTCATCATGCTCCAATAATATTGGCGACGAAGATCATGGTACATCTTCATGCCACCTGGATGCACAGCAAAATGGGAACAATGGAACTCTCTAAGAATCTCTTCTCTAAGCTCTACTGACTGGGGAACCATAATTCTTCCCCTAAATCGAAGACTACCATTCGAGTGAATGGCCTAGCCCTCATCACCTGTACCTAACCGTACTCGGTCCCTGATGGATGATAACTCTGCATCTAGTCTCTAGGACTCAATCACTCTGCTCAGTACAGAAGGTGTAGCCACAAAACTCCCCAAAGTACCCTGAGTCTGATCTCTATAGTGTAGCCTGAACTGTCCCATAGTCTCAAGCATCTGCCACTCCCGAGAAGCTACACTAGCCAAAACTCTCCGTGACTTTCGACTAAGTGCATCAGCCACCATGTCTGCCTTACCAGGATGGTAATGCAAAGTGAAGTCATAGTCTTGTAAATACTCCATCCACTGGCGTTGCCTTATGTTGAGGTCCCATTGTGTGAAAATATACTTCAGACTCTTGTAGTCTAAAAACACTTCAAATTGCTCACTATACAAGTAGTGGCGCCAAGCCTTCAAGGCAAAGATAATGGCCACCAATTCCATGTCATGAGTAGGATAATTCTGCTCGTGATTCTTCAACTGTCGAGAACCATAAGCTACTATCCTTCCAAACTGCATCAAAACACATCCCAGCCCATCCTTCGAGGCATCACAATAGACCGTGTACCTCTACCCCCGTTCCAGGACTATCCAGATTGGAGCTGAAGTAAGCCTTTGTTTCAACTCCTAGAATGCCTTCTCACATGCAATGGCTCTTCCAAGGTCTCAACCTCTAAGCCCAAGTCTTGCACACAAGATGCAGCAATAAATGAATGCGATGCACCAGAATCAAATAATACCCTTGCCCATAAGTGAGAGAGTACTAATGTAACCTGTATCATCGATGGATCTGCCAGCTTAGTCTGAGGTATCATGGCGTAGACACGCCCTTGGGTCCCTGAAGTACCAGCTTGTAAGCCCTGGCCTTGGCCTCTACCCATGCCCTGGCCCATCTGGCCGGATTGCGGAATCCCCGCATACGAAGTAGTTTGGGCCTGAGTAGCATTTTGGAACTGGTACTGGATCCCCTGGCCCATGGTAGGGTGGTGATGAGTATAATGTGTCTGTAGCTGTCCCACCGAAGTCTGGGACTGAGATGACCCATAACTTTGGAATCCTTGCCTCTGAGGACAATCCCGTTTCATGTGACCCGGTTGGTGGCAATAATAGCAAGTCCTCTAGCCTACCTGGTAGGAAGGCCTCTGATTTCTCCCACCTTGGGAGGATTGACATTGGCCTTGGCCTTGATAGCTGCGACCCTATCCCTGAAACCCTTGAGTAGAAGTCCTCTGCTTCTTCCTCGAGCTAGAAGAAGAGGATTGGCCCTCCTTCTTCTTGTCTTTTGCACCAGACTCCTGGATGCTCCTTGTGTCATCCACCTCTCTCTCAATGGCCATAGCAATCGCGACCATCGAGTCTAAGTCTTGTAGAAGAAGACCCACAATTTTACCCCGGATGGACAATTGAAGACCATCCTCAAACTTCCTCACTTTGGCCATATTTGTGGCTACGTATTCATCGGTGAAACGAGCTAACTCTATGAACTTAGTCACGTACTCCATCACCGTCATCGTCCCTTGTCTCAAGTCTAATAACTCCCGAGCCTTTGTATGTTGAGCAGCCATTTTGAAGTACTTGCCCATAAAGAGCTCCTTGAATTTTACCCATGTCATTACCTCCAAGTTTTTGGAATCCTTAACCCAATCCCACCACACTTGGGATTCTCCCTCTAGCTGAAAAGTAGCTAGCGTTATCTTTCTGGCATCAGAGGTAATCTTCATAGCCCTTAAGATCTTGTCTACTTGTCGGAACCAATGGTCAGCCACCATAGGATCCGCCACTCCCAGAAAGATCGACGGATTGTGTGCCTTGAACTTCTGGAGGTGACTTGAACCTCCTTGACTCCCACTTGCATCTGTCTGTGCAATAGTAGCAGCCGTAGCACTAGCTTGTGTAATGGTAGCCGCTGTCGTACCAATAGCCTCCATGAAGGCTTGTTGGTCAAAGACTGGTGGTGGTGGTTGGTTGTTCCGTCCACCCCGACGTCCCCTTCCTCTGGTTGCCATCTACACACACATAAGATAGGAATAGATCAATTAGTTAATATCCCAAGTTAGGGATCAAGTATTTAGTAGACATTTACTCATTGAACTATACTGTTCATCCCTTTTTTTCAAACTCCCAAAGTTATGTTTTCTAACCCCAGTGTATTCCCTTCCCTATACATTTCTATCATGCATAAAATTCACATAACAAGTAACACATAGCATGTAGCGAGTAGAGCACATAACATGAAATGCATATGGAATGCAATGGTTTATACCCGTGCCCAACGAGCCCTAGGTTATTCATATGCCTATGCTCTGATACCAAGCTGTGCCATCCCAAAATTCGGGGGTCAATTGATTACCCATCAACCCGCGGAATACCCGTGGATACCAAGTAATATGATATCACGCCATTGTGCCCCATTTACCGAGAATCATAATTTTGACGAATTTTGGGTAGAGTCTCCTTTGTAAGGGAAGTTCTACCCAAAACTCAACTTGTGCAATCATATAATAACAAGACCCATCCGAGGTCCAATATTCAACAATGACCACACCGGGTCCAATTATAAGTAAACATTGGCCACACCGGGTGCAATTATCCATATCTATATCAAAACATGCAAGGTTAGTTTAACAATAGTCTATATAAATTCTATTACAATTATTTGCAAAAGATTATATGTCCAAAACATTATTTCCACAATTGTTTTACATTAACACAAAATAAAGCCACATTCAACTTTCTTCAAACCTGAGGGTCCAAATTGGAGCCATCCACCGGTGTATCTCTCACATCTCTCACATCTAAAATGTTTTCCCGTATAGGGTGAGTTAACGCCCAGTAGAATAATTCCTATAGAGGCTACTCCCCACCTTAGATGCATATGTAGTGTGTATAAGTAACAAACAACATTTAACAATCATTCCATACAAGAATATGCATTAAATGTGGAATGTAATCATGCAATGCCATGAAATGAGATGATACTCACTCATGCACTTAAACCCAAGTCATCACCGACTCCCATGACACAATCCAATGCCAAGGTATACTGAATCCGTCAAGTGACAAAAAAATCCACCAAATGATCTTTTGAAATAAAAATTGTTTTATTATAAAACCAAATCGTTGATGGGTATTATTCATTGTATGAGTACTTTGTAAATCAAAATCTTGTATCTTGTTGGGCAACGGATTTTGAATTTTATACCGCCGGTTTTGTACACCATACTACACTTTTTTAGAATTTCACCACAGGGGAGTGTATAACCAAGTCGTCGGGTCTTGCACCCGAGGGAGAATCTACCCCTTCTTGCTATACCCGACACAAGTTTTTCGTTCATGCAATCATGTGACTCATTCGGATTTTCAACCCAACTTTCCCAAGTCCACCCATCAATCACCAAGAATGGTGTTTGATTAACCATGCATACACACACCCACACTCATGACTCATGCCCATGAATATGATGTCAATTCCATGTTCATATTGCAATGCATGTCAAAAGAACAATTTCTACATATCAATGTCTACCATGATGATTTATATCATATGCAAATAATCTCCATAATTTCATCACAATGTCAAAACATCAACTAGCATGTGTGAACATTTATATTCAACACAATTGACAAGCATGTTATTACATAATCTATGTCAAAGGCAAAATATAGCACATAACATACCACAAGAAAATTAGCCCATAGTGGCCCAAAATTTAGCCACTAAACTGCCCCAAAATAGGCCATAAAATAGCCCCAAAGTAGGCCCTAAAACTGCCCCAAAAATAGCCCCTAATTTGTGCACAAAACAACCTCAATTTCAGCACCAAAACAGTCCATAACATGACCTAAAAACAGTCCGTAATTCAGCCCCTTAACAGTCCATTTGGACAGCCCACATACAACCCAATTTCAGCCATTAAAACAGTCCAAAAACAGTCTATTTGGACAGCCCATATATAAACCATTTTCAGCCACTAAAAGCCCACTTAAGGTAAGAATAAAACTAAGGTAGGAGGGAACTTTATCTCTCGTAGCGTGTAGGAAGTGGTAAAACTTCTAAAAAATACCAAAACAAGCCCAATAACCTTTGATTCCTCCAAAGTCTTTTCTTTTGACCTTCGGTGAAATCCAATTTTCTTAGTACGTACGTACACGTAACCCTCGTCGAGATGAACTTTGATTCTTGGCTCGACGAATTCCAACCGACGGAACTCCAGGAATCTTAGATTGAAGCTTGAAGAACTTCTTGTTTTTCTCTCTTTTCACTCTCTTTGTTTTTCTCTCTTTTCACTCTCTTCTCTCTATGGCATGCCAAGGGTCAAAAACATGAGATATTTTTCCCAAAATATCTAAGTTAAGTAGATATTTATTGTCCCAAATGTGTGGTCCACATCGCACCACATATTTTCAACTTCCGAGTCCATTTTTCGTCCCAAAATAATTCGTTATACCTCGGATTTACTTCAAATTAATTTTAGTGAAACTTTCACTTAATTTTAAGAAAATTTTTAAAAAGTTTATTTTTGAGGACCTTTAAAATGTCAGTCGCCTCGAACGACGTGTAAAAATATGACTATCTCAGAATTCGATGAAATTTGACAGGGTGACTAAATTTTGCGATATGAATCCAACGGCGAACTCCGTTTCCTCATCTAAGGTCTAGAATATGAGTATTTTAAATACGCATTAGGATGGCAAATTACCATTCTGCGTTTTCTAAGAAAAAGTTTAAATTTTCCCAGGTTTCACATTCTTCCTATCCACAACAAGTACCATTTGATTCAAGATTAAATTTGGCAGATCAATGGTATGCCCTATTTCGAATGCATGTAAAAAATAAGCTTGCTCAGTGTAGATTTGATTCTTTTGGGCACAGGATACTAAATTGTGTATTGTGATCAAGTTAAAAATTTGGAATTTATCAGTCAAGTCTCCTTGCTTGATATATTTATTCAGTCTGCCCCAACTGAATAAATATATTTATAGTTACCTTTAAAATATGATGGGTAAGAGAATAATCGGAACAAATTGGAAGAAAAATGATGTAATATTGTATATTTGAGGGACTTTTCTTTGGATAGTTTTGGTTTGCCGAAATTCTTGATGTTCTTGGAGTGCAACAATGATCAGTTGCATGGAGGAATAGTATATATATATTAAACACTACCATCGAAACGTTGGGAGTACTGTCCGGAAGGTCCAAAGTCTCGGTTTTGCATTGTATTATGTTGTTTTAATTTTCATTTATTCCTTTAAATTTTAACAATACAAAATACAATTTTATCTACTACAAAAACTTTTGCTAACCACTATTTTTTTTTGTCAAAAAATTGGTGGGTTTTTATTGATTTTATTTGTTATTTCATAGTTACTGATTTTTCTTATTAATCTATAGTTATTTACAAATATTTATATACCTTTATTTATAAATATTTATAAACATTTACAAGTATGTCCAATTCTTCCAAAGAATTATGATTATACTGATTAAGAGTCAGAACTATCTAGATCAATATTACCAGTGACACGGTTAAGTTCATTTCTCATGTATCTTGTTAACATTGGGGTAAAATAGGATGGCGTCTCAAGATAATCTTTGCTCTGCCCATACCTAATCCACCGGAGACGATATGAAATTGGTTCTACACACTGATTATATTGTTTTAAATGTTGTAAACGACCACATCTTACACAACCACCAAGACGATCGGCGCGTCAGTTTTTCGCATATGTACTTTTTTCGCATAAAGGTCTTGATTGACTTTCATAAATTTCTAAATTTATGAATCTTCTAGCTTTTTTCATGATCAATGCATGGATATCTTTTGGAAGATGACGCAGTAAAAGTAAACTTAACCAAAATAGTTTTTCGTCTATTGTACACATAAATAGTACCAAGATAGTTTTTTTTTTTTAAGACTCGCTGCCTTGTTCTTTAACATCTGCTAATCACAAAGACAAAATTAACAGTGATATTAAAACAAAATAAATACTTTAAATATAAATGCTAAAATCACATCCTTACCTCCCCAACTTAATTTAAACATTATCTGAAAATGTAACAACACTGATAGTTAATATTGATAAGGAAATCCGACAATTTTTTGTCATTTCACCGATTGGGATATCTGGTTGTACTCAGAAGACACTCTGTCAAATAAATTACAATTCATTAGTAATTTTATTGAGATTTAGGCAATAAATTACTTTTTCAATCATATAAAAGGGATCAGAAAGTTGTACAACAGTTGTTTATTGAGTAAATCCATCATAATATAGGTTAAGTCTTTGACCACTGACTTTAAAGATATTTCTAGTTAATGGATTTTCAATTTCAATTGCTCCATAATTAAAAATTTGTTTGACAATGTAAGGACCTGTCCATCTTGATCTTAGTTTTACAGGAAATAAACAAAGTTTTGCATTATATAATAGCACTTTTTGAGATGGTTCAAAAGATTTCCGCATTATATTTTTATCATGAAAAATTTTTGTTCTTGATTTAGCAAATTTTGCATTTTCATAAACTTCATTTCTTAATTCCTCTAATTCAATTATTTGACATTTGCGAGCTATTCTAGCTTTGTCTATATCAAAATTCATCATTTTAATTGCCCAATACGCTTGATGTTCTAATTCTACAGGCAAATGACATGATTTTTCATATACTAACCGATAGGGAGACATTCCTAGAATAATTTTATATGTAGTACGGTAAGCCCAAGGTACATCAATCAACCTTAAGGAACAATCTTTATAATCTAGATTTACTATTTTTTCTAAAATATATTTTATCTCCCTATTACCTAATTCAGCTTGTCCATTTGTCTGTGGATGGTACGAAGTGGATATTTTATGTGAAATTGAGTATTTTTTTCATAAGATTTTCAAAAATTTTATTAAAAAAATATAATGTACCGTCAATTATAATGGTTTGAGGAATTCCAAATCTAGACAAAATATTTTCTTTCAAAAACTTGATCACTGTTCTGTGATCATTATTTCTACATGAAATAATGCCCCAACAATCAAAATTTTTGATAATTAAAAAAGGTTTAAAGGCATCATATTTCTTTTTTAAATATTTCTCATTCTTTGACATTTTTCACAATTTAAACACAAAATAGGAACACCTTTAAAAAGAGTTGGCCAATAAAATCCACATTGTAGAATCTTAGCAGCGATTTTCTTTGAAGGGAAATGACCTCCACATGCTTCGAAATGACAAAACTGAATTACTTGACCTATTTCATGATTAGGTACACAACGTCTTATAATTTGATCTTTACAATATTTAAACAGACAAGGATTTTCCCAGAAAAGATTACGTACCTCACTTAGAAATTTATTTTTATCAGAACATGTCTAATTAGAGGGAATAGTACCAGTAGTTAAATAATTAGCTATATCTGCATACCATGGTAATTCTGTTATTGCAAACAGTTGTTCATCTGGAAAGGTTTCTCTATTCGGGATTGCTTTTTCCTTTATTTCCTAGTTTAATCTTCACAATTGATCTGCTGCCACATTTTCTACTCCTTTCTTATTTTTGATGGTTAAATTAAATTCTTGTAGTAATAGTATCCAACGTAGGAGACGTGGTTTAGCATCTTTCTTAGTAAGAAAGTATTTTAAAGCTGCATGATCGGTGAATACAACAATTGGTGATCCAATCAGATATGAATGAAATTTATCTAATGCAAATACAACAACAAGTAGATCTTTCTATGTGGTTGAATAGTTCATTTGTGTATCATTTAGAGTTTTACTTGGGTAGTATATAACATAAGATTTTTCTCTTTTCTTTGCCCCTAGTACAACTCCTACCACTTAATCACTTGCATCACACATTATTTCCAAAAAGTAACGACCAGTCAAGAGGTTGCATGTTAGGAGCAGAAATAAGTATGTTTTTTAATTTATCAAAAGCTACTTGACATGTTTCATTCCATTCAAAGATTATATCATGACATAATAGATTACATATAGGCTTGGCTATGAAACTAAAAATTTTTATAAATCTTCTGTAAAATCCTGCATGACCTAGAAATGAGCAAATATCTTTTACTATTTTTGGTGAATAAAGGTTAGCTATCAGATCAATCTTTGATTTATCCACTTCAATTCCTTTTTTAGACACTATATGACCTAAAACAATACCTTGTGTAACCATGAAATTATATTTTTTCCAATTTAAAACAAGATTTGTTTCTTCACATCGAATGAGCACTTTTTCTAGATTTTCTAGATATATATGAAATCAATCCCCATATATAGAAAAATCATCCATAAAGACTTTTGCATATCGTTCTACCATATCACTAAATATACTTAACATACAGCATTGAAAGGTAGCTGGCACATTACATAGTCCGAAAGGCATTATTTTCTATGGAAAAGTGGCAAAGGGACATGTAAATGTAGTTTTTTTATTGATCATCTATTACAATTTCAATTTGATTATAACCAGAATATCCATATAGAAAGCAATAATATGCATGACCAACTATTCTTTCTAAGACTTGATCAAGAAAAGGCAATGAAAAGTGATCTTTTTTGGTGAGCGAATTTAGCTTTCAATAGTCAATACATTCACGCCAGCCTGTGACTGTACGCATTAGGACTAATTCCTTTTCTTTATTTAGTATTACAGTAACACCAGAATTTTTTTAGACTACTTGTGTAAGACTAACCCATTTACTATCAGATATAGGATAGATAATATTTGCATCTAATAGTTTAAGTACTTCATTGCACACTAACTCTTTCAAGTGTGGATTTAATCTTCTTTGCATTTGACGAGATAGTTTAGCATTTTATTCTAAATATATACAATGAGTACACAACAGTGGGCTTATACCTTTTATTTTCTCATTTTCAGATACAAATTTTACTGTATTTAAATCTTTTTCTAGAAAAAATTTTTCAAAAAAGTTTTGGGTTAATGTTTCAATACAATTTATTTCATACACATCATCTTCTTATCTAGGTTGTTTAGCACTATTAAAAATATTTAGTTCCAAGGTCATATTTCCAAATGAAAGTTTCATAATTTCATTTATGCAATTAATCAAAGCATTTGATGTAGCTAGGAATGGTCGACCTAGAATCAAAGGTATATATGCAGATTCATAATAATTTGGTTTTGTATGTATAACAATAAAATCTGCTGAAAAATAGAATTGATCCACTTGAACAATAACATCTTCCACAGTTCCTCATGGAATTTTTATTGATCTGACTGCTAATTGTAATGTGATATTGGAAGGTTTTAATTCAGTTAATCCTAATTGTGTATAGATTGAATGTGACATTAAATTACAACTAGATCCAAGATCTAGCAAAGCTTCTTTGATTTGAAAATTTCCAATGATGCATGAGACTGTACGACTACCCGGATCTTTGTATTTAAGAAGAGTATCATATTGTATTATAGTATTAACTTGTTCAGTTTGGAATTCTTTCTTTGGTACATTATTTCTTTTTTTTATTGTGCAAAGGTCTTTTAAAAATTTAGCATAAGCTGGAACTCATTTTACTGCATCTAACAAAAGAATATTGATTCTAACTTGTGTGAAAAGTTCAAAAATTTTAGATTGATCTTTTTCAGATGAAAGTTTCTTGAGCTTTTGAGGAAAAGGTAAAGGAATAGGATAGGGTTGATTTTTTTTTTTATTTTGTATTTTTGGTAGTTTTGCAATTGAAGGTTCAAGTGGTTCATTAACAAGAATTTCTTTACGTATTTCTTTTGAAATTTTAGGTTTAATAGTTTTGTCAATGACCATACCGTTTCTTAGTGTTGTGATTGCTTGTACTTGACTTGGAGAGGCTTCAAATGACACAACATTAGCTTGACTCTAACTTTGTGGAGGTTTATGTTGAGATGAAAACTTTCATTTCTTTGAAGTACTCAAAGACTAGGTTAATTTAGCTGGATGAATTTTAATATCTTTAATACTCTGAGAAGTTTAAGCTTTAAAATCATTAAAAGCTTGTGTTGTTTGAGTGTTAAAATTCATTTGACTTTGAATAAATTGATTCATAGTATCTTCCAGAGTTATTATTTGAGGCGGTTGATATGGCTGCTATTGTTGATTTTGTGGTTGTGGTGGACCTTGTGTTTCATTTGAGGGTTGTGTATTCCTCCAACTAAAATTTGGATGATTTATCCATTTTGGGTTGTAAGTTTCAGAGTATGGATTCATATAAGTTGGAATAGCATTAGATTGTTCAATTAACACTTTTTTAAATGCAGGTGTAGTTGGACACTCTGTTGTAGGATGTTCTGACAACGCACAAATTTCACATATTTGATCAGTAGTTGAAATGACAAATACTTGTTTTATTTTCTTCATCTATAAAGCTTCTAAATTTTTAGATAAACTTGTCATTTTAGCTCTTAAATCATCATTATATTTTAACACATATTTTTCTCTTTCAGATGTAGATGGCTTCGTTTCCATTATAGTTGAAGAAGTTGAGTCCCACATGTGAAACTCGGGAAAATTTGAAATTTTTCTGACAAAGGGCAAAATAGTAATTTGCCATTATTATGCGGGATTAGAATACATATTTCTATAGAGCTGGGATGAAGCAATAGACTTCACCGTTAGATTCGTATCGCAAAATTGAGTTACCACATCAAATTTTATCAAATTATGAGATAGTTGGATTTTGCATGTTTGTCGAGATAATTGGGTGACGAATGAACTTTTAAACGTCCATAAAAATAGAAATTATAAAATTTTCTTAAAATTGAATAAAAGTTCAAATAAAATGATTTGAACTAAAATCAAGATTTAATTAAGTCATTTCGGGTTAAAAACGGACCCGGAAGGGATAAACGAGCGGGGCGATGTGGACCGAGAAATTAAAAGTATAAATAGGGCTTAAATATCTGAAAAATCAGATATTTTGCTCATTTTCTGGCTGGTTCCAACGTTGGAGAAGAGAGAAATATTGATTTTCAAGGCTTCTCCTCAGATCCGCCAAGTTCCATCGGTTAGAATCCGTCGATCCAAGAATTAAAGTTGGTCTATGCGACGAGGGCTACGCGTACGTACCAAGAACGAAGATTTTCACTGAAGGTTCAAAGACGGAGTTTTGAGAAAATCAAAGATTTTGGAGCTAGGAGGTGCCTAGAGGGTTCTACCTTTCTTTTACGCTTCCAAAGGCAGGGATTCTCCTACTTGGGTTGATTTCCTACCTAGTTCGTATTAGGGAATGAGTAAGGATGTAGAACAACCTAGGTCTTTTGACTATGGTTATAGAAATAGGTGTGGAATTTGGCCTTAGACCAATTCCTAGTTAAGTTTGGCATAGGAAATTACTTGTATGATTTTCTTGGAATTTGATATGCTTGGATATGATATGTGTTCAAATGTGCCTTGAAATGATATGGGCAATTGGTGTGATAACATGATTTGTGTGATAACATAAATTGTGCCTTGAAGGTGTTTGATAAAATGCCTTGGGTAATTGAATATTGTTATTTGATGTAAATAACATATTTGAATTGTTGTGATATGTGGACATATGCTTATTGGTATATTGAGCATAATGATGAGTTATGAAACTTATGTGCATATGACATGAAATTCCATGGAATATGATTAATATTGCTCATGTGACATTCATTACATTTGGGCATGAGGTTGGATCACATTCATGGGCTTAGGCATGAGTGTGAGTGAGTATGCATGAAGTAATTAATACCACTCTTGGTAATTGATATGTGGACTTGGAGATGTTGGATCGAAGATCCTATGTAGTCGCATCGGGTGAAAAACCCGGCCACTTGGTTCCTACATTTCCCTGTAGTGAAATTCTAGAAAAGTGTAATGGCGTACGGAGCCAACAATGTGATTTTGGAATCCGATACCCAACAAAGACACATGGTTTTGGTTGCATAAAATGTTCATTGAATGGAAAACATCCAACAATGGAAGGGTTTTCAAAGCATATGAATTGTATTTCAAAATGATCATTGGATGTTTTTCATCAATGATAAAGGTTTTACACTTGCATTGCATAGTGTGGTGATGGCGTGAGTGAATCTCATTTCATTCATGGCATGTCATGAGTGATTCTAACATGAATTGCACATTCTTGCATTGGAATGGATATTGAATGTGTGTTGTTGCATGAGGCCATTGCATATGCATCTAGGTGGGGAGTTGCCTCTGTAGGAAACTTTCTACTAAGTGTGGCTCACCCTATACGGGACACATTTCAGGTGCGGAGCTAGTACGGAGGGAGGACACACATTTGGGGTCTTGAGAGTGAAGAAAAGTCGGTTTGTGGCTTTTGGCAACAAGTTTTTTGTAAAATTCCATTTTGAGCATGTGATTGTGTAAATGGGCTTGTAATCGTATGAAATTAATTGTAATAGAGCTTGTATGGAACATGTATAATGTAGAAAATGTTGTTATACATGTTTGGAATGGTTGTGGAAAGGTTTTGAGTGGATTAGAAATGAAAAACTGAAGAGGCATAAAATTCTGGGCAAAACCTTCCGAAGGTCACAACAACTTTCTGGAAGGTTAATTCAGACTTTTGGTCCAACCGGCAAAACCTTCCAGAAGGGTGAAGAAAACCTTTCGGAAGGTTAGTGTAAATTGAATTCCAGTAGACAAAACCTTCCTGAAAAACTTTTCCAGTGAGCAAAATGTTCTGGAAGGTCTATGAAAAATCTTCCGGAAGGATTTCCAAAAATCTGAAATTTTAAGAATACATTGCCATGTTTTTGGGCTGTGTTCTTTGGTTCCAATGACTCAAATGGACCTTAAATGAGATACATTGGGGTAGGTTGAATCTCAATGGGATTAAATGAATTAAAGGAAACAATAATCCACGCATGGGTTGTGATCCCGGTTATAGGGATGTGATAAACGTGGTGTCGGGTTATGCGACAATCACGGGTATTTCAGTAGGTTGACGGGAAGTCAACAGGACCCCCGATTTTAGGAGGGCCACAACTTGGTATCAGAGCCTAGGTATACGAATTACCTAGGGCTTTATGGGCATTAGGTTAGACCATTGCATGTATTGTACATTTCATCGTATGTGCTTACGTTTTGTTGCATGATTACGTGCTATATGATTTTGTGAATGATATACATGGTTAAGTGTATATGGAAAGTGACACTAGGGTTAGAAAACATAACCTTGGGAGTCGAAAAAAGAAAAGAATGGGATAGATCAAAGTTTAAATGATTACTAGTGGGTGGTATAAACTCTATTAGGGAAACAAGGTGATAAATCTCAATGTTTCAAGTTTGATCCCTACATTAGGATCTTATGTGAATGTTCTATTGCTATTTGGCATATGTGTAGATGGCAAATCAAGGAAGAGGACGCCGAGGCGGTGGGTGGAACAACCAACCACCATCGGCCTTTGACCAACAAACATTTGTAGAGGCTATTGGTGCGGCGGCGGCTACCATTGCACAAGCTAGTGCAATTGGGAGCCAAGGAGGCACAAGTTACCTCCAGAAGTTCAAGGCACATCAGCCTCCGATCTTCATTGGAGGGGCGGATCCTATAGTGGCTGACCATTGGTTCCGACAAGTTGATAAGGTATTGGGGGCAATGGAGATCAACTCCGATGCCACCAAGATAACTCTAGCCACTTTTCAGCTAGAGGGGGAATCCCAAGTGTGGTGGGATTAGGTCAAGACCTCAAAGAACTTAGTGGCTATAACTTGGGAAGAGTTCAAGGAACTTTTCATGGGGAAGTACTTTCCGGCAGTTGCTAGACATGCAAAGGCCAGAGAGTTTCTAGACTTGAAGCAAGGTACGATATCGGTGATGGAGTACGTGACTAAATTTATGAAATTAGCAAGTTTCACCGATTATTATGTGGCCACAGATATGGCCAAAGTCAGGAAGTTCGAGGATGGGTTGAAGTTATCCATCCGGGGTAAAATGGTTGGTCTACTTCTACAAGACTTTGATTTGATGGTCACCACAGCTTTGACCATTGAAAGAGAGGTGGATGATGCAAGAAATATCCGGGAAGCAGGTGTGAAGGACAAGAAGAAGGAGGGTCAATCCTCTTATTCTAACTTGGGAAAGAGGTAGAGGACTTTTCCTCCACAATGGCAACAAGGACAAGGCCATAGCCATAAAGGCCAATCCTCCCAAGGCAAGAGAAATTGGAGGCCTTCCTACCTAGCGGGCCAACGGACTTGCTACAATTGCAATCAACTGGGGCATATGAGACGGGATTGTCCTCAGAGACAGGGATCCCAAGGCGGTGGGTCATCATAGTCCTAGACTTCGATGGGGCAACTACAGACATATGTTGCTCCTCATTACCCTACCATGGCCAAGGGAGTCAATATCAGTACCAGGGCACTGCACAAGGCCCTACTACTTCTCATGCGAGGACTCCGCAACCAGGCTAGTTGGGCCAGGGCATGGGTCAAGGACGAGGCCAGGGCTCACAAGCCGGTACTTCAAGGACCTAGGGGCGTGTTTACGCCATGACGCCACAAACTGAGCAGGCAGATCCATCGGTGATACAAGGTACATTCTTACTCTCTCGCTTATGGGCTAGAGTATTGTTTGATTTTGGTGCATCGCATTCTTTTATTGTTGCATCTTGTGTGAAAGACTTGGGCTTAGAGGTTGAGACCTTGGAAGAGCTATTGCATGTGAGTTCTCCCCTAGGAGCTAGGGTGAGAATTGATCAGATATGTCGGGTTTGTGAGTTAGAGATCTCGAGGATTCTACTCACCGTGGACCTTAGGGTCATAGACATGTCTGAGTTTTATGTGATCCTTGGTATGGATTGGTTGACGGCACACCGAGTCATCATTGATTTTAATCAGAAGAGGGTCACGACTTATATGCCTGAGGGCATTTGTTTCAAGTTCCTATGGGAAAAGAGTGATGTTTTACCTCAAGTAGTGTACAACTCACGATGGCACGGGCAATTGATGGGTTGGCTTGCTAGCCTTACCCTAGAGGACGAAGTGAGGCAGGAGTTTGGTCTACCTTTGGTTGTATGCAAGTATGAGGATGTTTTTCTGGATGAATTATCGGGATTACCTCCACATAAGGATGTTGACTTCACCATTGAGTTGTATCTGGGTATATCGTCTATCTCTATGACTCCACATAGGATGGCACCAGCTGAGTTGCAAGAACTCAACGTGCAATTGCAATAATTATTGGACAAGGGCTTCATTAGACCGAGTACTTCACCTTGGGGCGCTCTGGTGTTGTTTGCTAAGAAGAAGGACAAAACCCTTCGACTATGCATAGATTATCGGCAGTTGAATAGGGTTACTATCAAGAATAGATATCCCTTGCTGAGGATTGATGACCAATTTGATCAACTGAGAGGGGCACAGTTCTATTCCAAGATAGATCTCCGTACCGGATATCATCAGTTGAGGGTTAGGGAGGAGGATATCCCTAAGACGGCGTTCAGAATGCGATATGGGCATTTAAAGTTTACAGTTATACCATTTGGTTTGACGAATGCTCCAGGGCCATTTATGGATCTCATGCATTGGGTATTCCAACCCTAGTTGGATCAGTTTGTTGTGGTTTTCGTTGATGACATCTTGATCTACTCCAAGTCTGAGGAGGAGCATGAGGGACACTTGAGGATTGTTTTCCAGACATTGAGAGAACATCAGTTGTACGCCAAGTTCAGCAAGTATGAATTTTGGCTTACAGAAGTAAAGTTTTTGGGACATGTAGTGTCGGATTCGGGTGTATCTGTGGACCCGAAAAAGGTTGAAGCAGTGATGAATTGGGAGAAGCCGAAGTCAGTCTTTGAGATACGTAGTTTATTGGGATTGGCAGGGTACTATAGGAGGTTCATTGAGGACTTCTCTCGATTGACTGTGCCTATGACGAAGTTGACCCGGAAAGAGGTTAAGTTTGAGTGGAATGATTCTTGTGAGAAGACATTCTAGGAGTTGAAGAAGAGACTTACTTCAGCTCCTATCTTGATAGTTTCGAAAAGGGGACAGAGGTACACAATCTATTGTGATGCCTCGAAAGATGGACTGGGATGTGTTTTGATGTAGTCCGGAACGGTAGTAACTTATAGTTCTCGACAGTTAAAGAATCACGAGCAGAATTAACCCACACACAACATTGAGTTGGCGGCCATTGTCTTTGCCTTGAAGGCTTGGTGCCACTACTTGTATGGTGAACAGTTTGAGGTATTTTCGGACCATAAAAGTCTGAAGTATATTTTTACACAGTGGGACCTCATCATGAAGCAGCGCTGGTGGATGGAGTTCCTAAAGGACTATGATTTCACTTTGCATTACCATCCCGGTAAGGCAAATATGGTGGCTGATGCACTCAGTAGGAAGTCGCAGGGAGTTATGGCTAGTTTGGCTTCTCGGGAGTGGAGGATGCTCGAAACTGTGAGACAGTTCGGGCTGTATTACACTAATCAGACTCAGGGTATTTTAGGGAGCTTGATGGCTACACCTTCCCTACTGAACAGGGTGATTGAGTACTAGGGACAGGATACCAAGTTAGTATCCATCAGGGATTGAATACGGCTGGGTACATGTGACGAGGGCTGGACCATTCACTCGGATGGTAATCTTCGGTTTAGGGGAAGAATTATGGTTCCCCAGTCTGTGGAGCTCAGAGAAGAGATTCTTAGAAAATTTCAATGTTCCCGTTTTGCTGTGCATCCAAGTGGCACGAAGATGTACCGTGACCTTCATCGCCAGTATTATTGGAATGGGATGAAGAGAGACGTTAGAGACTTTGTTAGACAATGTCTCACGTGTCAGCAGGTTAAAGATGAACACTAGAGACCAGCGAGATTACTCTAGTCTTTGGAGGTAGCTGAGTGGAAGTGAGAGCATATCACGATGGATTTTGTGACTCACTTGCCACAAACATCGCGGGGACATGATGCGATGTGGATGATAGTAGACCGGCTTACAAAGTCAGCACACTTTTTGGCGATGCAGATGACCTTCACACTAGAGGAATTCTGCAGGTTGTATGTATGGGAGATTGTCTGGTTGCATGGGGTGCCCGCATCTATAGTATCAGATTGGGATCTCAGGTTCACGACTCATTTTTTGGAGAGTTTCTAATGAGCCATGGGGACACAGTTGATGATGAGCACTGCATTTCATCCCTAGACAGACAGTCAGTCAAAGAGGACCGTCCAGATATTAGAGGACATGTTGTGGGCATGTGTCCTAGATTTCAAGGGTAGCTGGGAAGATCACTTACCCTTGGTAGAGTTCGCTTACAACAATAGTTATCAGGCGAGCATACAGATTGTACCCTATGAGGCATTATATGGGAGGCCTTGTCAATCTCCGGTTTATTGGACGGAGGTGGAAAAGAGACCCTCTACGGGTTCGAATTTGATTAGAGACACCTCGAAAAAGGTGGACCTTATACGGAAGCGTCTTCTTATGGTTCAAAGCCGACAGAAGAGTTACACCGACAAACAGCGACGACCTCTAGATTTTGAGATGGGAGATCATGTCTTCTTGAAGGTGATGCCTAAAAATGGAGTGGTCAGGTTTGATAAGTGGGAAAAGCTGTCATCGAGGTACATCGGGCCCTTCGAGGTACTCGAGAGGGTGGGTATAGTTGCTTACCGGTTGGCGTTACCGCCAAATCTATCAGTTGTTCATGCGGTATTCCATGGCTCTATGCTCCGGAAATACACCCTGGATCCGACTCATGTGGTGGATTGGGGCGAGCTTGTGGTTGATGCTGATGGAACCTTTGAGATGGGGCCGATGCGCATCATGGATAGCCGGCATCAGATTTTGCGAGGGAAGACCGTGAGGCTAGTGAAGGTGTTATGGCAACACTGAGGAGTGGAGGAGGTAACATGGGAACGCAAGGACACTATCCGTACTAGTTATCTTTTTCTATTCGAGGATGGAGGTACATTACTATAGTCATTTAGTATGATATGACTGTTACATATGCATGTGATTGAATGTGTATGTGTGTGTGAATTTCAGGGACGAAATTCTTTTCAGGGGGGAAGAATGTGAAACCAGGGGAAATTTGAACTTTTTCCAACAAAGGGCAAAATAGTAATTTGTCACTATTCTGCGGGATTAAAATGCATATTTCTATGGAGCTCGGATGAAGCAACGGACTTTACTGTTAGATTCGTATCGTAAAATTGAGTTACCACGTCAAATTTCGTCAAATTCTGAGATAGTTAGATTTTACACATTTCTAGAGACAATTGGGTGACAAATGAACTTTTAAACGTCCCCAAAAATAGAAATTATAAAAGTTTCTTATAATTGAATAACATTTCAAATAAAATTGATTTGAACTAAAACTGGGATTTAATTAAGTCATTTCAGGTTAAAAACGGACCTAGAAGTGATAACCGGGCAGGGCGATGTGGACCGCAAAATTAAAAGTACAAATAGGGCTTAAATAGCTGAAAAATCAGATATTTTCCTCATTTACTGGCTGGTTCCAATGTTGGATAAGAGAGAAAAAGAGAGAGAAGAGAGAAATATTGATTTTCAAGGCTTTCTCCTTCGATCCGCCAAGTTCTGTCGGTCAAAATTTGTCAATCCAAAAATTAAAGTTAGTCTACGCGACGAGGGCTATGCGTACGTACCAAGAACAAAGATTTTCACTGAAGGTTCAAAGACGAAGCTTTGGAAAAATCAAAGATTTTGGAGCTAGAAGGTACCTAGACGATTCTACTGTTCTTTTGCGCTTCAAGAGGTAGGGATTCTCCTACTTGGGTTGATTTCTTACCTAGTTTGTATTAGGGAATGGGTAAGGATGTAGAACAACCTAGGTCTTTTCACTATGGTTATGGAAATGGGTGTGGAATTTGACATTAGAGTAATTTCTAGTTAAGTTCGGCATAGGAAATTACTTGTATGATTTCATTGGAATTTGATATGCTATATGTTCAAATGTGCCTTGAAATGATATGGGCAATTAGTGTGAGAACATGATTTGTGTGATAACATAAATTGTGCCTTGAAGGTGTTTGATAAAATGCCTTGGGTAATTTAATGTTGTTATTTGATGTAAATAACATGTTTGAATTGTTGTGATATATGAACATATGCTTATTGGTATATTGAGCATAATGATGAGTTATGGAACTTATGTGCATATGAGATGAAATTCCATTGAATATGATTAATATTGCTTATGTGGCATTCATTACATTTGGGCATGAGGTTGCATCACATTCATGGGCTTAGGCATGAGTGTGAGTGAGTATGCATGAAGTGATCAATACCACTCTTGGTAATTGATATGTGGACTTAGAGATGTTGGATCGTAGATCCCATTGAGTCGCATGTTGCATGAGAAAAACTTGTGTCAGGTATATCAAGTAGGGTTAGACACTCCCTCGGATGAAAAACCTGGCCACTTGGTTCATACACTTCCCTATGGTGAAAATCCGGAAAAGTGTAATGGCGTATAGAGCCAGCGGTGTGATTCCGAAATTCGATACCCAAGAAAGACATATGGTTTTGGTTGTATAAAATGTTCATTGNAGCCACTTGGTTCATACACTTTCTTGAGGTGAAAATTCGAAAAAGTGTAATGGCGTACGGAGCCAGCAGTGTGATTCCGGAATCTAATACCCAATAAAGACACATGATTTTGTTGTATAAAATGTTCATTGAATGGGAAACATCTAACAATGGAAGGGTTTTCAAAGCATATGAATTGTATTTCAAAATGATCATTGGATGTTTTTCATCAATGATAAAGGTTTTACACTTGCATTGCATAGTGTGGTGAGGGCTGGTGAAGGCTCGGGTTGAGGTGCATGAGTGAATCTCATTTCATTCATGGCATGACATGGGTGATTCCAACATGAATTGCACATTCTTGCATTGGAATGGATATTGGTTGTGTGTTGTTGCATGAGGTCATTGCATATGCATCTAGGTGGGGAGTAGCCTCTGTAGGAAACTTTCTACTGAGCGTGGGCTAGTACGAAGGGAGGACACACATTTGGGGTCTTGAGAGTGAAGAAAAGCCAGTTTGTGGCTTTTGGAGACAAGTTTTTTGTAAAATTCCATTTTGAGCATGTGATTGTGTAAATGGGCTTGTAATCGTATGGAATTAATTGTAATAGAACTTGTATGGATCATGTATAATATAGAAAATATTATTATACATGTTTGGAATGGTTGTGGAAAGGTTTTGAGTGGATTGGAAATGAAAAACTGAAGAAGCATAAAATTCTGGGCAAAACCTTCCAAAAGGTCACAACAACCTTCGGGAAGGTTAATGTAGACTTTTGGTCCAGCAGGCAAAACCTTATGGAAGGTTGAAGAAAACCTTCCGAAAGGTTAGTGTAAATTGATTTCCAGTAGACAAAACCTTCCGAAAGGTTTTCCAAAAATCTAAAATTTTAAGAATACATTGTCATGCTTTTGGGCTATGTGTTCTTTGGTTCCAATGACTCAAATGGACCTTAAATGAGATACATTGAGGTAGGTTGAACCTCAATGGAATTAAATGAATTAAAGGAAACAATGATCCACGCATAGGTTGTGATCCCGGTTATAGGGATGTGATAAACGTGATTTCTGGTTATGCGACAATCACAGGTATTTCCGTGGGTTGACGGGAAGTCAACGGGACCCCCGGTTTTAGGAGCGTCACACCACATCTGGGAACTCTCATAAATAGTATCAAAAAATTGAAATGTTGCTTCCGGATTTTTACTCATAAATTCCCATTGCGCCATCATTTCAACAAATTGTCGCATTGCAGGTGGAAGAGCATCATAGAAAAAGCCAATTAAGGTCCAGGTTTCAAATGCTTGACATGGACAAGCTTGGAGAAGATCTTTAAATCTTTTTCAACATTGATAAAAAGTTTCCCCTTATTTTACAGAAAAGTTCATTACTTGACGTCTTAATGTATTGGTACGATGTGCAGGAAAAATCGTTTTAAAGAATTCAGCTTGTAAAGCTTGCCAATTTGTGATTGAATTGACTCTTAAAGAGCTATGCCATTGTTTTGCCTTATCTTTCAAAGAAAAAGAAAAAGGTTTTAATTTGACCGTTTCAGAATTATCTTGCAAAGTTCCACAGACTTCTTCAAATTCTTTCATATGAACATAAGGGTTTTCAGTTTCTAGACCATGGAATTATGGTAATAATTGTATTGTTCTTGGTTTAATGTTAAGATTTGGAGCATCTAGTGGAATAGCAAAGCATAACGGGACATTAGTTCGTGTAGGGTGTAGATATTCTCTTAATGGTCGAATATTTTGAACCACTTCTTATTCTCTAGGTTGTTCTTCCCTAGGTACATTTCTAGCCATATTTACTTCAAAGGATTCTTGAGTAGATGAAGATAATGAAGACGAAGGAGTTGATTGGTTTACAGATCCTACTGATGAATGAACGGACATAAACTACTTAAAAATGCACTTCATATAATACAAATAAACAACTTTTTTATTTTATCTAATTTCAAATTATCATAACTCCCTGGTAACTGCGCCAAAAACTTGATTCGCACTTTTTACCGATCGGATTAATATTATACACCCAAGTATAAGTGGTTGAATTGTAGTTTTCTCGGTTTTAAGTCCAAGTATGGATCCCATGAAGAGTTTTAACAATTTGAAAACAAAATAAAATAGCAAAGTTCCTAATTTGAATAAGACAACATGTGATAGCTTGTGATGTGAGCTTTAAATTGATAAATAGTCTACGTAAATAGTTATGAGCAAATAGAATAAAATAATAATAAAAAGTATCATTCAGTTTAAGGATCTCATATGCGTTATTTTGGTTAAATGCTGAAAATGCTACCTTACAATAATCAACTTCCATTTTACTGGCAAGCCAATTGGTAACGTCTGATGTATATAAACTATCACAGAGCAACTTCTTAGATTAGCCGGTGGTATCCATGACAACTGATTAACCCAAGCAAACCAGAAGGACAAGCCATTCATGAAAAATACTTGAATTATTCACTTGTCTTCATAATAGTAGGTGCATATATAATAAACTATAACACAATCACTTGTTAGGTCAACCGGTGGTAGTAGTCATAACACAGCAACTTCTTAGGTTAGCTGGTTATAGATATGTCAATTGATTAATCCAAGAAAACTAGAAGGACAAGACATTCGTGAGGAATATTTGCATTATTCATTTGACTATATCTTGTGATACATATATACCAGTTAAACAACCTCAGCGTTCCGGTGGAGGACTAGCCATACTAATAGGAATGTCGTGGTTGTTAGATTGGTAATATTATCATTTATACCAGTTAAACGATCTAAGTAATCCAGAAGGACAAGCCATTCATGAGGATAACTTAGGTCATTAATCTGATAGTTATAGCATTCTACAGTACAACATTTTCAGCATTCCGGTGGAGGACTAGCCATACCGATAGAAACGCCATTGATATCCATTTGGCAGTATTATTATATATGAACAACCCTAATAATCCAGAAGGATCATTTAGGTTTTGTACCTTGCATCAGTTAACATCCTCAGCGTTCCGGTGGAGGACTAGCCATACCTATAGCAATGTCATGGTTGTTTTACAGGCAGGTTGATGATGCACTAACGACAAACTTCCAGGTACAACACTGAAGGTACATACATCACTGTATCATGCATGAAGCATATAATACATAGATATATAAATATATAAAACATCATCATTTCCAGAATTTAACCAGTATTATACATATGTTTACCTCTCACTAGAGGATATACATAACTACTCACACCCCATTGCTA
The DNA here is from genome assembly GCA_963454935.2 of Ilex paraguariensis. Classification (NCBI taxonomy): domain Eukaryota; kingdom Viridiplantae; phylum Streptophyta; class Magnoliopsida; order Aquifoliales; family Aquifoliaceae; genus Ilex; species Ilex paraguariensis. Next base: position 3,552,923 of record CAUOFW020000001.1, read on the forward strand.
CAGACAAGCAAGGAGTGCAGACAGTTTTCATTATAACTAAAATTAAAAGACAGAATCTAAAATGTATTTCAGAAAGAACAACTGAAACACAATCATCTTTATTATCAGTTAAGATAAAAAGGTGACAATAATTCAACTATCCGAATAGAAAGGTATTTACACTTGAGCCTTCATAGTTTCAACCTTCTCTGCTTTGTTCCTTGTATTCTTTGATAATTCTGCATTAAACCCCTGAAATTTAGACATAAAATATTAAAAACCCTAATTACTGCACAAACCCTAATTGATCATAAGTTCTTGTTTTTGGTTATTTTATCTCACTAATTTGACTTTATTATTGTTCTAATTTATATATTAATTAGGATTAATCAAGTTTGAGGATATAGCTGCAACCTTCATTGCTAACTATGTTATGGAGGACATAGCTCAATTGAAATTGTTTCCTTTCTCCCTGAGAGATAAAGCCAAATCATAGTTGAATGCCTTGCGACCTCGATCCATTACCTCTTGGGCTCAAAGCTTTTTGAATTTTTGAATATTTTTTTTCCAGTTCATAGAACCACTGCTTTAAAAAAGGAAATTCAAAACTTTTCTGAGAAGCCCAATGAGCAATTCTATCAATGCTGGGATCGTTACAAGGAGTTGCTGCAATCCATACCACATCATGGATTTGAATCGTGGCAACTAGTAAGTTTCTTCTATGAAGGAATCTCACCAACCCATAGGCAATTCATTGACATGATGTGTAAAGGCGAGTTCTTGAACAAAGACCCTGGTGAGGCTCTTGACTACTTTAGTACATTGGCCCAAAATGCACAATCTTGGGACATTAGGGATCCCACGATGTACCTAGGACGTCCTTGGGTAGTAGTCAACCACAAGGGGGAGGGATATATGACTTGAGAGACTGGGAAGACTTGCTTTTAAAAATTACTAAATTGTCAAGGAAAGTTGAGAGTCTTGAAGTCAATAGGAGACATGAGGTGTCTAATGTGTCACGGACTGAGGAGGCTTGCTCAATTTGTGAGAGTGTGGAGCATTCCATATCGGAGTGCCCCAACATNAAAGACTAGTTAATCTTACTTGGAGAATTTTTAGCCTACTTTGACTATAGAGACTTGAGGAAATATTAATGAAGTTGAGAAAATATTGGTGAAGTTGAGGATATTACGCTGAGTGATAACGGCCAGTTGAACAGCTAGCTAATATATCTTCCATTATAAATAGGGCTTTCAGGATATAGAGGGAATACACCAAAAAACACCCAATTGAGAAAAAATCCATTAAGGAAAAATCGCNAGTGTGGAGCATTCCATATCGGAGTGCCCCAACATTTCGGCACTTAAGGAAGTGTATCACATGCAAGTAAATGCCTTTAACCAAATGAGGCAATCATTCTCTCCACATTCGAATACTTACAATCCGGGTTGGAGCAGTCACCCTAATTTTAGTTGGAGAAATGAGAACCCCACTCCTCATGGTTCAAATATATACACACCTCCTGTGCCTCGTAAGCAAGGTCAATACCAAAATCAATACCAAGGCCAAGGGCAAGCGTCAAGCTCCCATTATCCCCGGACTAATGCACAAAGTTATTCGTCAAACCCACCACCACAGAATTTTTCGCCAAGTCCACCTCCACAAAGCTTTTCTCATCAAGAACTATTCAATCCTCCCACCTACCAACCTACCCATAACAGGAACTTAGATGATGTGCTCTACAATTTCATCCAAAGCTAAACCACATTTAACAACAACATTTTGGCTCAACTCACAAAAATTACCAATGCCGTAGGGTTCTCACAACAAGAGAAGGGGAAATTTCCCGCTCAACCCCAAGAGAACCCTAAGGGCCAACATGTGATTGAGTTGTCCGAGCCCACCAAAGAAACTGGTGAGCAACTCAAGGCGGTCACCACTCTTCGGAGTGGCAAACAAATAAAAAAGACCGTTGTGCCAAAGGTCTCACCCAAAACCACATTGCCAAATAAAGAAGAGACCAAATGTGCCACCGAGGGGAGTGAGGTGAGTGATGAGGTAGGTGAGCAAGAAAAAATGATTGATAATAGTGTGCTTGTTTCCCCAATGCCTCCTCTCTTTCCTAGTCGTTTGAAGCCACCTGTCAAGGTGGCTAATTATTTATATATAATTGAAATGTCCAAGTAGGTGAAAATCAACATTCCACTCCTTGATGCCATTAATCAAATTCCCTCTGGTGCAAAGATCTTGAAGGATTTGTGCATAGTGAAAAGAAAACTCAAAGTCCACAATAAGGCATTCCTCACCAAGCAAGTGAGCTCAATCTTGAAGACTAACACCCCACCAAAGTTTTAAGACCCTAGCTGCCCTACTATTGCCATCAGAATAGGAAATTGCTGAGTGGAGCAAGCATTGCTTGACTTGGGGGCTAGTGTCAATCTCTAACCTTACTCGGTGTACAAGAAACTCCAACTTGAAGAGTTGAAGCCAACCTCAATCACCCTTCAGTTGGCTGATCGAAGCATTAGAACACCGAAGGGAGTGGTTGAGGATGTTTTGGTTCAAGTGGATAACTTTTATTTTCATGTTGATTTCATTGTGCTTAAAACTCACCCTGTTGCTAACCCTTGCTCCCAAATCCCTGTTATATTTGGTAGACCTTTTCTTGCGACATCTAATGCTATTATTAATTGCAGTAATGGTCTCATGAAGCTTACTTTTGGAAGCATGACTATGGATTTCAGCGTGTTCAATTTGAACAAACAACCAGATGATGATAAGGAGGTATATGAGGTTAACCGGATTGATACTTTCGTAGAGGAACACTTGGAGTTAATGAGCACTTTCAAGTTGGAAGAGGAGGGATTTTTTGATATAGAGGAGATTGATGGGCCAAAGGAATTGGAAAGTGTAGAAGGGGTAGAGAAAGGGACTCCTACGTTTGAGAAAATCCCAATATATAACAAGAAGATTTTTTCGTCAAAAGAGAAGAAGCCTATTTTGGAAGTGAAGCCATTGCCAACCCATTTAAAGTATGCATATCTCAGAGAGGGTGAGACTTTTCCTGTAGTGATTAGCTCAACCTTGGAGATCAAACAAGAAGAAGACCTATTGGAAGTGTTAAGAAATCACAAGGGGGCTATTGGCTGGACGATTGCTGACAAAAGGAATAAGCCCCCTCATTTGCACACACCGCATTTATATTGAGGAGGACGCCAAACCATCTCGACAACAACAAGGAAGGTTGAACCCCAACATGAAGAAGGTGGTGCAGGACGAAGTGTTGAAACTACTTGACGTGGGCATCATTTTTCTGATTGTCGATAGTAAGTGGGTTAGCCCCATGCAAGTAGTACCCAAGAATTCATGGGTCATGGTTGTTGCAAATGTCGATAATGAGCTTATTCCAACATGGGTAGTCACTGGATGGAGAGTGTGCAGCGATTATCACAAGCTCCACTTATGCATAAGGAAAGACCACTTCCCAATGCCATTCCTTGACCAAGTGTTAGAACGAGTAGCGGGGCATCTATTCTATTACTTCTTAGATGGATATTTCGGCTACAATCAAATTGAGATTGCATTGGAAGACCAAGAGAAGACCACCTTCACTTGTCCCTATGGTATCTTTGCTTACCGTCGCATACCTTTTGGGCTATGTAATGACCCCATAACCTTTCAATGTTGTATGATGGGGATATTTAGTGATATGATGGAGAAGATTGTCGAGGTGTTTATGGATGACTTCTCGGTCTTTGGGGATTCCTTCAGTGACTGCTTAGAAAATTTGGAAAAAGTGTTGGAGAGGTGTGAAGAGAAACGTTTAGTCTTGAATTGGGAGAAGTGTCACTTTATGGTGACACAAGGGATTGTTCTTGGGCACATTGTTTTGGTGAAGGGAATAGAAGTGGACAAATCAAAGGTGGAGGTCATCTCCAATCTTGCTACACCTAGAGTCGTCAAGGATATCAGGTCATTTATGGGCCATGCAGGTTTTTACCGTTTCACAAAAAATTTTAGCGCATTGGCCCGACCTTTGACCACTTTATTATCTAAAGAGATCCCATTTGTATGGTCGGATGATTGCGAGACATCTTTTACAAACTCAAAATTATGTTTGTCACACCTCCTATTATGCGACCAACCAAGTGGGATTTACCTTTTGAGCTTATGTGCAATGCGAGTGGTTATGTTGTCGGTGCAGTGCTCGGTCAAAGGGAGGATAATAGGCCTTATGTAATATACTACGCTAGCAAAACACTCAATAAGGCTTAAATGAATTACATTACCACAAAAAAGGAGCTGCTAGCGGTAGTATTTGCATTAGACAAATTCTGTTCTTACATCATTAGTTCACCGATAATGGTTTACACTTATAACTCTGTTTTGAAGTATTTGTTGTCTAAGCAGGATGCCAAACCAAGACTTATCAGGTGGAACCTCCTGCTCCAAGAGTTCAATCTTATCATTAAAACCAAGAAGGGAGTGGAGAACGTGGTGGCGAACCATTTGTCCCGACTGGTGGTGCAAGAGACTGATGAGAACATTTCTATCCCTGATTCCTTCCCCAATGAGCATTTGTTTTCAATTCATTATGTCTGTCCTTGGTATACTGATATATGTAATTATCTTGCAACAAGACAAATACCAACGCATTGGAAACCAGAAGATCGAAGGAGATTTATGGCAGATGTGAAGTACTTTTATTTCGACAACCCGTGCCTGTTGAAGTACTGCCCTGACCAAGTCATGAGGAGATGCATGCCAGAAAATGAACAGCAGGAAATCCTTTCATTCTGCCATTCACAAGCATGCGGTGGTCACTTCTCAGCAAAGAAAACTTTGGCAAAAATTCTGGAAATGGCCAGACAGTCAAGGTCAATGGCCAAAGACTTAAGCCATTTTTCGGGGGCTTTGAAGAACAATTAGTGGAGGAGAATTTAATGGATCCGGTATACCAGAAAGTTGTGGAGAAATAACTAGTTTTTTATGCTTTTCAATATATATAGGCTTTCATTTACTTTATTTTTATTCCATGTTAATTATGTTCTTTTGTCATATAATTTTTTTTTCCTAGTCGCATATATTGGTGTTTTTTTCAAAACTCAAGTGTGAGGTGTTCTCTAACCCTACTTATCTTTTTACTATCCATCATTGAATACCATACCTTTTTGTTTCTTTGAGGATAATGTATGAATCAAGTTGGGGGTTGAGATTGCACTATTTGCATCTTAAACTAATTTTTGTGGGAATATTCGCGCCTGCCGACACTCAAACGGATCGGGTAAAAAAAAAATGACCCACTGGGATGCCTTTATAAGGCCACCTACCTTTTTTCGTTTTCCCCCATCCACTGGTATTGGTCCCCTCTTCTTCTTCATTTATCCTTCTTTTCTTCTTCTTCTTCGTTGTTTTCTCTGTTCTCTGTAAAAACAACCCAGCCCCTTGCAAATCCATGGCCATGGACGCCGACGACCCAGTCCTTTGTTTAATAATCTCCCTTATATGTTTGTATTTGTACATGGTGCTCTTCTTCTGCTCGCACTTAGGGTGAGGGGTTTCCAGCATAACCTAGATCTCCCTCGAGTTGATAAATTGTTGTGTTCTATTTGTAGGTTTCGACAGTTGAACAGATCTCTACCCTACAACCTCATTTCCAAACTCTAAACACTGGTAAATTCAAAACATTGGGGCCCATTTTTAGTTTAGGTTGGGGGTGTGATCTACAGTTCCAGTTTGTTCTAGTTAAGTTAAAAAAAATTGTTTATTTTTATTTTGGATTGTGTATTTTTACAGTATTTTTGCTTATACTTCATGATCATATCGAATGCAGCTTCAATCGTCTTTGTAACTAGCAGACGTTAAAGAACCAGATAGGGTGTCTTTAGTTTAGCAAGCATGGATATTAAACTTTTTTGGTTCAGTTTAAGTGTTTTACAAACTTTTCCACCTGATGTACATGTTGTGATAATGAGAAAGGCAAGAGTTTTGAGAAAAATTGAAATATGAGCAGCACAAGCAAAACCATTGTGTGGTATAAATACTTTTCCTAAACGTCATCGTGCCAGACGACTAGGTGCTTGTTTTCATTGGGGTAGGATCTTTCACATGAAAAAATACAATCAGTGTTCTCAAACAATTTCAGGTCGTGCAACAGATCGATTAAACTGGATAATGTATGGGCAGAGTAAGGATTTTCCTGAGACGTCATCTTATACCAGTCCAGTACTTACACATTATGTGCGACAAGAAGTTGGAAGGGTCACTAATAATGGCATAGACACGAGTGATGACTCGGATTAGATTTTGACTAATAATGACAAAGCTGTGGAAAAACATGTTTTGGGGATGAAGGTTAATGGTCCGAATTTTTTTTGTGTAAATATTTGTGTATGTACAAAGTCTTTTTGTTGAATAAAGATGTGGGCCACAATGTGTGCATTTGGTTTTTTTTTTTCAATTTCCATAGATAAATGTGTACATGAATAACTTTGGTTTTTATTTGAGTTCGAATGCCAGTTAAAAAAAATGCCTCATTTACTTAAAAAATGGTATTTTCTCCATGCTTAAATGTCAAATGTACAATAGTATTTGTTATTCTTAAAGTACAGAATGACCAGATTTGAAAATAGAATTGATATATAACCGACATTCTTTGAAAACCTGACATAACCAGTGGAGATAACGAATAATATCATGATAAGTTTTGAGCCTTGCGATGCTTTTTGAGAGACAATCAACATTTACTCAAGTAAGCTCTTTCACTTTCAATTTTTGAATAATCTCATTAAACTTGCTTTGATTAATGCAACTAAACTAATCTATTGACATATCCCATAGGGAACCTTTGCATGTGACACATACATGGGCACATATTTGAGAAAGGATTTTAGGCCATCTTTGATTTGATTTTGAGCCTTAGCCATTGCTTCTACGAAATTATATCCCTAGTTGGCCATGTTTGAGCCTTTTGGCCATGATTTCTTCTTCAAGTTATTATTGCTTTCTTTTCTTGTATTATTGCTTTCTTTTAATTCAGTGCTTTCTTTTATTGTATTGTTGCTTTCTTTTAATTTCTTGCTTTCTTTTATTGTATTATTGCTTTCTTTCAATTTATTGCTTTCAGTTATTTTCATTGTCTTGAGCTTCCTTCTTCCTTTAGAGGAGTTAAACTCTTCCACTTTGCTAGAGCTTTACCAAAGCCGTGAAGGGCAGAACGTGATTCACTCATTCTTTTTCGAAGAATGGCTCCGTGTGTAATATGTTTTACCTTGCAACTCCTCTACTTGGAGGCATGAGCATCACTCACTTTTCTAACTTTACCAAAGCCATGAAGAATGAGTAGTTTCTCATTCAATCTTTAGTAAGAGGTGGTGGACATGTATAATTATGTGGAAGTTATAATTGTGCATTTCTTTTATGCTTAGCTCCATTCTTCATTTCTTCATAATGTGTTCTCGTTACATTGTTGTCTTTACCTTAGGCATGAGCAGTTAAGCCTTTAAGTTGACTAATCCAAGGGAGACCTCCTCTTAGGTATGACATTTTAACTCATTTTCCTTTCTCCTCTCAGAGTACGATAGTTCGGTTTCACTTGGTAGAGGCTGGACGGGATTGTGAGTCTTTGATATCCTATAGACTTGTTACGGTTTATGCTTGGATCCTCACTTCCATCTCGTCCCTAGCTACCCACAAATCAATCATACATCTATGCTCTATTAGAGGAAGGATTAAAGTTGACTTGGTAATCCCATTGGACTGAACCCTTTGGATTAGCCAAAATCACCAGAATCATTCGTACATCTATGCTCTATTGGAGGTGAATCACAAACCAAACTTCAACAACAAAAGATTTTACAATTTAGTTTTCACCAGAATCACCTTCAAAATGATTCACCTCCTTCCCTTAGGAGATGACCTTGGAATACAATTCCAAGTAAAACACGACAAGCAAAAAGTCTCTTTGCGCTTGGGGAGCATTTTTGTTCACACGCACACACATTTGACATTTCATTCATCCACAGTTCTGTTGCCCTTTCTTTTGACATCATTCCAAGAGAGAGTGGCACTCCTCTTCACACACACCATACATACATTGAGGGATGATGTCTAGAGGTTAGGATATTACAACATAAATAATCAAGCACTTATGCAACAGAATTCACATTTGAGTGGCCAGCCAAATTCAGCTTCAATGCAAAACTCACCAAAGATCCCTCTTAACAATGAAATACACACTAGTTATCTTGACATGCACTCCATGTGTACATGGGATATAGATTCTTGTGCACAAAACAAAGTGTGCTCACATGTAATCCAAAAATGAAGTTTATATATGAAAATGAAATGACTTTGGCATAATCTAATGAAAAGAATGCTAGGGCATTAGATAGCCAAACCAACTTCTCTTGTTCTTTAAAAGTATGCTTCCCCCATGCTTTCTCTAGATCATTTAGGACGTTCAAGGGTTGTAATGAGGCCTCAGGGTGATATTGAGGTAGGTGAGATGAAGGATATAGGATATCAAAGAGGGTTGTTTCGAGTGAAAGAGTTTTATTTCAAAAAAATTTCCCTTGCTATGGGATTCTCATTCCATTCCTACACTTCATCACACTCTGTGTTTTTTTTCTTTCTTTTCCTTTACTTTGTCCTTTTCTTTTGTCATTCTTTACTTCATTCACCCTGTCATCACATTATTATTTTTTATTTTTTCAAAATTTTGAGTAACAACAACAATCATCCCTTGCTTGAATTTCCTCACCACACTTCCTTTACTTTTGCAACCACTCATTTTCAGCTTTAGGAACAACTAGTGTATGGTATATATTTCTTATTTTCATTGGCATGGTCAAATGTGTGGAATAGAAATGAGTTTCCAATTAAAGCTCAATCACGGCACTAGGGTTAAAATTTTCACAAGAAAAAGGGTTAAGGGTCAAAGTATTTCAAGGATGGCCTAAAATCACTTCCAGGTATACACGAGATAGCATTGTACAGTCGAGACAAGTCAGTCTACTAACCAAATGAACCTAACCAAAACAAGTATAATGAGACTGTTGAACAAATTTGACATTGAAAATTTGTTCTCTGAGTAAATGTAAATTCCCCTCCAAAAAGGTTTGGCACTAAAGCTCTCATTGGTCCTTACTCATCTCCACTACTTATGTCAAACCTATAGACATGAATCCAATCCATAAATTGTTGAAATTACACATTCAAATGTCACATGCAGTTGAGTTAAAAAATTAATACATATGTGATACTCACGCATAGGATTAATTTCCATAGTATGCCATGTGCTCAAAGTTCACAACAAAGATCAATATGTCATCCAACCCAACACTCTTAACAAGGGAATACAGATCAACATTCAGATATTTTTCATCAAAAATTTTCAAATTTTCACATAAATACCCTAATGCAAGCAAAAATCTATATCATAAAAACAATTTCCACAACATTAGTGTATCATGCAAGTGGTGCACCACTCCCCCCACCTAGATTTATGCAGTGTCCTCAATTCGAAAAAAAGATATGATATGCAATGAAAGACAGTACAAAAAAATGAGTAGGGTTAGAGAACACCTTGCACTTGAGTGTGGACAAAAGCACCAACATCTGAAACTAAGAAAAACAAAACTATTCTACATGAGAGCATAAATAACATGAAATAATAATAAAGTAAATAGATAAACTAGTTATTCCTCCATAACTTTCGGGTATACCGGGTCCATTAAATCTTCCTCCACCACTTGTTCTTCAAAGCCCCCCAAAAATGGCTTAAGTCTTTGGCCATTGACCTTAAATGTATGGCCATTTTCGGGGTTGGAGACATCCATAGCTCCGTTGGGGTAGGCCACCTTGACAAGATAGGGGCCATCCTCATGGGATCAGAGTTTACCTTGGAAAATGGAGAGACGGGAGTTGTGTAAAAGCACTTTTGGCCCAGGCTCAAATGACTTTCTCAGAATAGATTGATCATGAAAGATTTTAGCCCATTCCTTTGAAATTTTGGACCTTTCATAAGCATCTCTCCTAATCTGTTCCAACTCATTCAGCTCTAACTATCTTTGTTCTCCAGCCATTCTTAAATTGAAGTTCAGGGTTTTGATGCCCCAATAGGCCTTGTGTTCCATTTCGACTGGCAGATGGCAAGCCTTTCCATAGACGAGTCGATAGGGAGACATGCCCAAATAGTCTTATAGGCGGTACGGTATGCCCATAGGGCATCAGTCAGTCTATTTGACCCTATTAGGATTCACTGTTTTCTCTAAAATATTTTTGATCTCCCTATTGCCCAACTCGGCTTGGCCATTGGTTTGTGGGTGGTAAGCGATGGATACCTTGTGAGTGACACCATATTTTGACATTAATTATGCAAATGGCCTCCTGTAGAAGTGTGATCCACCATCATTTATCATTGTGCGAGGCATCCCGAACCTCGAAAATATGTTATATTGGAGAAACTTAACCACGACCCGATGGTCATTGGTCTTGGTTGGGATAGCTTCCACCCATTTGGACACGTAGTCCACTATCAGCAGAATGTACAGATAGCCAAAAGACATGGAGAAGGGATCCATGAAGTCAATGCCCCAATAGTCAAATATTTTTATCACTAATACAGGGGAGAGGGGCATTATGCTTATTCGGGTCGCACTACCCAAATGCTGGCATCTATCGCATTCTTTACAAAATGAAGCACAGTCTTTGTTAAGTGAGGACTAGTAAAAACCTGATTGAAGAATTTTGGCAGAAGTTTTATTTGTTGAGAAGTGACCACCGCATGCTTATGAATGGTAGAATGAAAGGATTTCCCTCTATTCATTTTCTGGTATGCATCTCCTCGTGACTTGGTCAGGGCAGTACTTGAACAGGTACAGGTTGTCGAAGTAGAAATACTTTACATCTGCCATAAATTGTCTTCGATTTTCTGGGCTCCACTGCGGTGGTATCTATCCTATTGCAAGATAGTTACGTAATATCAGCATACCAAGGACACACATAATGAATTGAAAGCAATTGCTCAGAAGGGAAAAAAGTCAGGGATAAGAATGTGCTCACTGGCTTCTTGCACCACAAGCCGGGAAAAATGATCTGCCACCATATTCTCAATTCCTTTCTTGTCGTTGATGGTCAAGTTGAATTCTTGTAGGAGGATTATCCACCTAATAAGTCTCAGTTTAGCATCCTTCTTAGACAACAAATACTTCAAAGCAGAGTGATCAGTAAAGACAACAATAGGTGAACCTATGATGTAAGAACGAAATTTATCTAAAGCAAATACTACCGCTAGCAGCTCTTTTTCTGTAGTAGTGTAATTCATTTGGGCTTCATTGAGCATTTTTCTAGTGTAGTATATTACATAAGGTCTATGTTCCTCCCATTGACCGAGTACTGCGCTGACCACGTAATCACTCGCGTCGCACATAAGCTTAAAAGGTAAGTCCCACTTGGGTGGTCGCATAATTGGAGACGTAACAAGCATGCTTTTCAATTTTTTGAAAGATGCCTCACAATTATCCGACCACTCAAATTGGACATCCTTAGACAATAGATTGGTCAAAGGTCGAGCCAATGTACTAAAAAATTTTGTGAAACGACGATAAAAACCCGAATGGCCCAGAAACTACCTGATGTCCCTAATGACTCTTGGTGTAGGGAGGTTGGAGATGACCTCCACCTTGGATTTGTCGACTTCAATACCCCTTGCCGAAACAATATGGCCAAGTACAATTCCCTCTGTCAACATAAAGTGACATTTTTCCCAGTTCAAGACTAAATTATTCTCTTCACATCTTGCTAGAATTTTATCCAAATTTTCCAAACATCCATCGAAGGAATCCCCAAATATTGAAAAGTCATCCATAAAGACCTCTACTATCTTTTCCACCATGTCACTGAAAATCTCTATCATGCAGCGTTGAAAAGTCCCTAGAGCATTACATAGTCCAAACGGCATGCGACGGTAGGCGATGGTACCATAGGGGCACGTGAAGGTGGTCTTCCAATGCCATCTCTATTTGATTGTAGCTGGAGTACCCATGTAAAAAGCAATAGAATAGGTGCCCCACTACTCTTTCCAATACTTGGTCGAGGAATGACAATGGGAAATGGTCTTTTCTTGTGCAAAGGTTTAGCTTCTGTTAGTCAATGCAAAATCTCCACTCACTGATCACTCTTGTTGGTATAAGCTCATTCTCATTATTCTCCACCACTGTGACTCCAGATTACTTGGGTACTACTTGCGTGGGACTAACCCACTTACTATCGGTAATCGAAAAAATGATGCCCACCTCATGTACTTTCAACACCTCATCCCTCACTACCTTTTTCATGATGGGATTCAACATCCTTTGTGGTTGTCAGGATGGTTTGGCATCCTCCTCAAGATAAATGCGGTGGGTGAAAATGAGAAGACTTATCCCATTGATGTCTGCAATGGTCCACCCAATTGCTCCTTTATGCCTTTTCGATACCTCCAAGAGTTCTTCTTCTTGTTCCCCATTCAATGTTGAGCTAATAACCACCGAAAATGTTTCACCTTCCCCAAGATAAGCATATTTCAAATGGGAAGGTAGTGGCTTCAATTCCAAATAGGAATTTTGCTCGATTGAAGGGAAAATTTTTTTATCTTGGGCTGGGAGCTTCTCAAAAGTAGGGGTCCATCTTTCTATCCCTTTCACACATTCTAATTTTTCTTCCTCATCAGTCTCCTCCATATCAACAAATCCTCCCTCTTCCAATTTGAAATTGCTCATTAACTCCAAGTGTTCCTCTACCAAAGTATAAATTTGGTTAATCTCATGTCCCTCCTCATCATCACCTGATTGCTTGGCCAAGTTGAACACACTGAGCTCCATCGTCATATTCCCAAATGCCAGCTTTATGAGACCATTCCTGCAATTAATATTAGCATTAGATGTAGCAAGAAAAGGTTTACCTAGTATAATATAGATTTGGGAACAAGGGTTAGCAACAGGGTGAGTTTCAAGCACAATGAAATCAATAGAAAAATAAAAGTTATCCACTTGAACCAAAACATCCGCAAACCACTCCCTTCGGTGTTCGAATGCTTAAATTGGCCAACTGAAGAGTGATTGAGGTTGGCTTCAACTGTTCAAGTTGGAGTTGCTTGTACACCGAATAAGATAGGAGATTGACACTAGCCCCAAAGTCAACTAATGCTTGCTCTACTCAAAAATTTCCAATGGTTATGGCAATTATAGGATAGCCAGGGTCTTTGAACTTCGGAGGAGTGTTTGTCCTCAATATTGAGCTCACTTGTTCGGTGAGGAATGTTTTCTTGTGGACATTCAATTTCCTCTTCACGGTACATAAGTCTTCAAAATCTTAGCACATGATGGAATTTGCTTGATGGCATCAAGGAGTGGCTTCAATCGACTAGGAAAAGGATCAGTCATGGGGGAGATAAGCACACTATCATTAGTCAATTTTTCTTGCTCAACCACTTTACTTTCTTTCTTCTCACTCACCTTACCCTATTTGATGTCATCCCATGATCTATTCTTATATTGGCAATGTGGGTGGGACCTTTGGCATAATTGTCTTCTCTATTTGTTTGCCACTACGAAGGGTAATGACCGCTTTGAGTTGCTCACAACTCTCTTTGGTGGGCTCGGACAACTCAATCACATGTTGGCCTTTAGGGTTCTCTTGAGTTTGAGCAGGGAATTTCCCCTTTTCTTGTTGTGATAACCCTATGTGATTGTTAATTTTTGTGAGTTGAGTTGCCACGTTATTAAGAGTTGTGGCAGTTTGGTTATTAAAGGCAGTTTGGCTTTGGATGAAGGTATGAACTACATCCTCCAAGTTCCTTTTGTGAGGAGGTTGGTATGTGGACGGATGGGATGGTCCCTGTTGGTTGAAGCCTTGTGGAGGTGGACTTAGTGAAAACTTCTGTGGTGGTGGGTTTGACAAATATCCTTGCGGATTGCTTCGAGGGTATTGGGAGCTAGACGATTGCCCTTACCCATGGTATTGATTTTGCTTGTGAGGCATGGGAGATGAATATGCATTTGAACCATGAGGGACGAGATTTTCATTTCTCCAACTAAACTTTGAGTGATTACTCCACCCCGGATTGTAGGTGTTCAAATTGGAAGAGAATGATTGCCTTGGTTGGTTGAATGCATGGACTTGCTCATGGTATACTTCCTTAAGTGCTGGAATGTTAGGACACTCCGATGTGGAATGCTCTACATTCTCACATATTACACATCTCTCCACAATGTTAGAAACATTAGACACTTCATGTCTCCGATTGACTTCAAGACTCTCAACTTTCCTTGACAATTTAGCAATTTTTTAAAGTAAGTCTTCCTGGTCTCTCAAGTCATATATACCTCCCCCTCGTGGTTGACTACTACTTGAGGACGTCCTAGGTACATCATTGGGATCCCTAATGTCCCAAGATTGTGCATTTTGGGCCAATGTACTAAAGTAGTCAAGGGCCTCATTGAGGTCTTTGTTCAAGAAATTACCATTGCACATCATGTCAATGAATTGTCTATGGGTTGGTGTGATTCCTTCATAGAAGAAACTTACCAGTTGTCATGATTCAAAGCCATGATGTGGGATGGATTGTAACAACTCCTTGTAACAATCCCAACATTGATAGAATTGCTCATTGGGCTTCTCATAAAAGTTTTGAAATTCCTTTTTTAAGGCGGTGGTTCTATGAACCTGAAAAAATTTATTCAAAAATTCAGAAAGCATTTGAGCCCAAGAGGTAATGGATCGAGGTCGCATGACATTCAACCATGATTTGGCTTTATCTCTAAGGGAGAAGGGAAACAATTTCAATCGAGCTATGTCCTCCATAGCATAGTTAGCATTGAAGGTTGAAACTATATCCTCAAATTCTTTTATGTGCAAGTAGGGGTTTTCCTTGTCCATTCCATGGAATGTAAGAAGTAGTTGCAACATCCATGGCTTAACATGGAAAAGTTGAGCTTGGGCCGGTAAGAGGATGCATGAGGGTGTGGTCATACAGGTTGGTTGAAGGAAATCTCTCATAGACCTCGACGGAGGATCCATTTGGATGTTATTCCCTTTATTCATGGGAGGGGGGAATTGCATTCATGGATTAAGCATTCTAGGTTTAGGCACTCCCCCACCCCTTTCAACATTTGGCATTCTAGGTTCGGGCACTCCCCCACCCCATTGAACGTTTGGATTGGCACCAACATTATCAAAATTATCACCTGCATCCTCGTGTGGGTTTTGGTCAATATTTATGTTGGGATCTAAGGGTTGTCTAACCAATCGATTTTGTTCGTCCCTTCCCTGCATGCAATAAACTATCTACAAATCAAATTATACACAAACAAGAATATATACATGGAACAACGTACCTCATCCCACGATGAAGATCACGGGACTTACCTCCGCTGTCCAAAAATCACTTTCTCGATTAGACACTTTGTCTTCCCCGGCAAGGGCGCCAAAAATGCTTGATGTTTTCCATTGTATTATCCTAACCTCTAAACATCTTCCCTCAATGTGTATGTATGATGCGTGTGTAAAGGGGAGTTTTACTCTCCTTAGGGATGATGTCAAAAAAAAGGGCAAGGGAATGGTGAAAATGAAATGTGCAAGTGCGCAAAAATGCTTCCCAAGCACAAGAAGACTTTTGCACATCGTGTTTTACTTGGAAGTATTCCAAGGTCGTTTCCTCAGGGAAGGTTGTGACTCGTTTTGAAAGTGATTTTTGGTGAAGTAAGGTGTAAAATATTTTGTAGTTGAAGTTTGTTTGTGAGTTTTATTTTGATCAAAATGAAAAGGAAAACAAGTGTATGTGTATATTGCATAATGCCTAATGGAACCACCGTATACCGAAGGTAAGAGAAGGGATGAGTTGAGATGGCATACCCAAGAGGAGTTTTCCCTTGGATTAGCCAACTTAAGGATTTAGCTATTTATGCTTAAAAGAAAGACAACAATGGAAATGGAAGACATTCTAAAGTGATTCAAGATTGTAGCTAAGATAATGCAAGAAAACTTAAACTAAACGAAAATGCATTTAATACCCATTTACAACTAAGAAATTGAAGAACATAGAAGCATTAATGGTAGAAAATTTAATGGAAGACTAAACTTGAAAACAACTAGAAATTAATGGCATTCAAAGCATTAAAGGAAGCTTGGAAGATTCTTCCATGAAAATAGAAGACAATGCATGGACAAAAATGTAAAAATCTGAACTTCTCTCTTTAACACTATTTATATTCTTCCTAGAGCTTCTTTCTCTATATTGTATGTGTATATTGCATAATGCCTAATGGAGAGCTCCCTCCCTTGTCAAAAATGTCCATGGAGTGATGCCCCAGTTAGGTGATGTGATCTCCATCCATAGGCTGTCAAAAGAGTGGGTTGGACAGGGCTGAACAGGGTGGTGCAGGCATAGCTTGCACACCTAGCATATTCTCTCTCCTTTCTCCCCATTGATGATCAAAACTCCAAAAGTCCAAGATAGGATGAAAAGGGGATGTCTTATGTGTAAGAGGTATTAAGGACGAGTGAGAGACCTAGTGATAGGGCCCCCAAGTTGCAGAGTTTGAGATGTAGAATCTATACTGTTTCAGTAAACCTACCAGTAGATCGCAAAAAAACTACCGGTAGGTTTTGCTTTAGCGAACCCAAACTATCGATAGATTTGCGGTAGGTGCAAACCAGTACCCAATTTCTACTAGTATTTATGCGATAGATGTAAAACCAGTAACCAATTTCTACCGATATTTATGCGGTAGGTGCAAACTAGTAGCCAATTTTTACCGATACTATCTATCGGTAGGTTTTTTTCCTTTTTTCCTTTTTTCTTGATTTCTTTGTTCCTTCACCTCCTAAACCATCACCAAGCCTCCTCCTTATCTCCAAGTGTCTCAAGCATCCTTAAAAGGGCCTAAAAGGCACCATTTGAACCTCTTTTCCTGTAAACACATCAAAACACCATTAAATGTTCGAATAGTGTTATTCCACTCCTTTTACCCTCAACAGTAAGTGAAAAAGGGATGTATAAGCACATAAAATATGAAAATGTGTTATGCTAATCAGTTGATTGTGTGTTTCTCCAACTGAAGTTCGAGTGGTTCTGCCAACCTGGATTGTATGTTTTAGAGTATGAGTCGGAGTAAGGCTTGCTGAAGTTAAAAATTGCATTTTTTTGCTCCAATAAAACTTCTTTGAATACTAGAATGGTAGGACACTCCCCAGTAGAGTGTCCTATCAGTGCACAGACCCCACACACTTGTTCTGTGGGAGAGCCAATATCAACTTGATGAATCTTTTTCATCTCTAAAGCTTCAAACTTTCGAGATAGGGTGAACATTTTTGCTCTTAGGTCATCATCATCTCTTAAGACAAAATTTGACTCGATCCAAAATGTGTACACCCAAGTGTAGGTGGTCAAGCTGTAGTAATAATCCGGTTCAGTCCGAAGTTGAATCCACAGGGAACTATGATTTGTGTTTTGAAGTGAGCAGTGATAGAGACCAAGCAACTGAAAACCTTGAGAGTTTGAAGTTATGGGATTTCCTAAATAGAATATAAGATTCTTTCCAAGAGTTTTCAAGATAAAATATAAGATAAATTCAAATGTAAACAGTCACCCTTTAGTTGAGGATCAGAACATGTACTTAATCATCCGATTTACTATAGTTGTGCTTTATAATGCAATTAACTCCTGTATCAACATCACGTTAATTCGAAGATAAAGATGGACTATGAGAAGTAAGCACGTGGTTTTCGATGCCTTTCTAGAAGTTTACAAGAATTGCCTGTGCCGAAACTCAACCCGTCTACAAACAAACAAGTGTTTCTACATGACATCCAACCATGGCACTAATGTTCCATTCTTTAGATAAAGCACAATAATGGTGAAGATTGAAATGTTTTCATGAAGTCTAGCCAAGGTACATGCCTTGAACCAACGAGTCTTTCGATGCAAGAGTCATCCGTGATATAGAAAGCACCCACGGTTATACAAAATACCTTATCTTTGCTAGATGCATTCAATCATTTACTAAGCAAGTGAAATATAAAGTATTAAAGCATAAAAGAAATACACAAATATAACTTTCGGATAATTTATACATATTCATCACCTCTTACTAAAAAGTGAATGAGAAACTACTCACTTTTCATGGCTTTGGTAAAGCTATAAAAGTGAGTGATACTCATCCCTCCAAGCAAATGAGTTACAATGTAAAAGCACAATAAACAAAGAACCAATCTTCAATGAAGAATGAGTGAATCACATCCCACTCTTCACGGTTTTTGTAAAGCTCTAGAAAAGTGGAAGAGTTTCACTCGTCTAAGAAAGAAAGAAGCTCAAGCAATCGAAGTGAAAGATATGAAAAATAAAAGTAGAAGAAAGCTAGTCATTTTTCGAGGGTTGCTTCCTCAACCAAAAGGTGGAGGGTTGCTTCCTCAACCAAAAGATGAACTAGCTCTCTTGATACAAGCAAATATAACATACATCTAAGACTAGCTACGTGAGTGGGAGTCTAAGCCTCCATTTAGCTCTCTACTACCCCTTTTCCAGAGGCTTCTCCAAGGGGAGTATTTATAGACAAGGAGGAATGGGGGAGGGAAAGACAAGAGAGTGTGAAGGAATAGTGTATGCCACCCAAGTCCAAGTGAAAAGCGAACTACTCTACAACCTTCCCATGGAGAATGTTCAAACATGAGTTGGCGTTTGAACGTTCTTGGCTTGGTCCAAGCCTTTCCAATTTTTCTCCAATATATGCTGGTGTTGCATGAAAGTTTGACACTCACTGCCTTTAGTCCCTTGTATAATTTATGGCCTGAAATGTCAGCTTTTAAACTCCAACAAAGTATAATTAGTCCTAAAAGAGGATAGGAATATGCTAATTTTAACTACTAATCAACTTGCTCATGGTATACTTCCTTATGTGCCGGAATATTTGGACACTCTACAATAGAGTGCTCAACACTCTCACATATTGGGCAAGATTCCTCAGCCTTTGTGACATTCGACACCTCATGCCTCCTGTTCACCTCTAAGATCTCCACCTTACGGGATGATTGTTTTATCTTAGGAAGCAGGTCTTATTGGTCACGCAAGTTATACATCCCTCCTCCACTTGGTTGACTTATTGGAGAGGACCATGACACATTTGTGGGATCTGTGATATCCCAAGATTAGACATTTTTTGCCAATGTGCTTAAGCACTCGAGGGCCTCATCGGGATCCCTACTTAAAAACTCTCTGTTGCACATTATGTCAATAAATTGTCGGTGGCCCAATGTAATTCCATTGTTGAAGAAACTAACCAATTGCCATTATTCTAATACATGATGTGGAATGGAGTTCAACATGTCCTTGTATCTATCCCAACACTAATAGAACTATTCATTTGGTTTTTATGACAAAATTTAATTTGTTTCTTTAGAGCAGTTGTCTTGGGCACTGGAAAAAAATATTTTGAAATTTGGATAATATTTGTGCCAAAGAACTTATCGAGTGAGGTTTCAATGAGTTCAGCCAAGTTTTTGATTTGTCCTTGAGGAAGAAGGGAAATAATTTCATGTGTGCCATGTCTTCCATGGCATGATTTGTAATGAATGTTCCAACTATTTCCTCAAATTCCTCAATGTGTAGGTAAGGATTTTCTTGTTCCACTCCATGAAATTGAGGAAGGAATTGCAACATGCATGGTTTTCACTAGGAAGCTATGTGCTAGTACATATAGAAATATGAATGAGGGGTTGGTGTTTCAGGTAGATTTGAGATAATCTCTTATTGATCCCATCAGAAGATCAATAGGGAAATTATTTCCTTCATTTCTCAGAGGGGGGATTACAGTCATGGGTTCAATAATCAGGGATTTTGCACTTCCCTGCCCCAAGGATTATTAGCACTATCATCCCCAAAATTGTCTTCGACATCCTCAAGTGGGTTTGGGTCTATATTCATATTTCGTTTTAGGGCACATCTTACTAGTCTATTTTGATTATCATGTCCCCGCATGCAAAAAAAAACTAACTACAATTGCAAATGCATACACAAATATGTACAAATGAGCAACGTACCTCAGCCCGTGATGAGAATCATGGGACTTACCACCATTGTCCCCAAATCAACTTCAAACTCAACGGTTAGCCATCCCTGGCAACGGCACAAAAAATGCTTGATGTCTTTTTTCCTTGTGTCTGACATGAAACCAATTGTGTGTATATGGCTTATTCCTTTACTTCACGTTCAATGCAAGAATTGAAAAAATTATTTGTGGATGTGCAAAAATGTGTGCAAAAAGTGCTCCCAAAGCATAGAAAGACTCGCAATGTTGGGTTTTACTTGGAATGAGTAGTCCATAATTGTCTCCTTAGGGAAGACGAGGTCGGGCATTCCAAGAGTGATTTTTTAAAAAGTGAAAATTGAAAAATCTGGTGGTTTGAAGTTTGGTGAGTTGTAAGTTATAAAATATGCAAGAAAGCAAGGCTGGCTAATCCATAGAGTTCATTCTAATGGGAATGCCACATTGACTCATTTCATTCAACCAATGGTGTCTTGGTATTTGATTGATTCATAGGAAGTGAGGGACTAATGTAGTTGTGTTGGACAAGAGCATACCTCATGACAAGTCTACGGTGTATCAAAAGCCCACAACCACGTTCGTACTCAACCTAGTCAAACCAAACACTTTACACTACAAGGAAGAATGTAATAGAATTGATTTCACATACCCAAGAGGAAATCCTACTTGGATTAGCCAACTAAAGGTTTAGCTATGTATGATAAAGGCAAGAATAAACATGAGGTAGAAAAACATGGTAATGACATCAAGCATGGAATTGTTTTAATGTAAGATAATGTTTAAACTACAAGAGAGAATATATTAATTTCCAATATGTAAATCTTAAAGGAAAAAAAATGCAAATGTAGAAATAAACCACAAGAAACATAGCTAAAAGAGATTAAAGAGCAAAAGACAACTATTACATGTTAAATGGAGCTTTCTACAATGAAAATGGTGAATCCCTCTAGAACTTCATCTCCTACATTGGACCTTCTCTCTCTAAAAGTATGATAAATATGAAATTGTGTGTAAGAAGTCTCTATTTTTCATCCATCCCCCTCTCTCTAGGCATGAGTGGTTGACTTGGAGTTATTGGAGAGAGGTTGTCCACAAAACACCGAAAATCAGTCAAAGAGTGGTCCTCCCATGCTTTCCAACCACTCCCTCTCTCTTTCATGACTCCCCACTTCCTCATGTTTCAAATCTAAATATAGGGTTTATGAGATTGATTAACGCAAAATATTGCACATCATGAATACATTTGTACCCCTTTCGTACTTACTTTTCTGGTAAAAATGGGAGAACATGCAATTAATCTAACAATTACTGAAGTTTCGGTGTGATTGTAGGTAGAGAGTAGTAAATGGCTTGAGTTAAGCCCCCATTATAGTGCTTAAAGACAATAGAGATGAAGGTGAGGCTTAATAGGTGGTTTGGAAGATGGAGAGATTAAGAAAAGAGCAAATCAAGTGAAAACCTACTTGTAAGTTTGCTCATAGCTTTACCTGTAGGTTTTGCACACTGGAATTAACCTATTGGATCATCTGCCAAAACCTACCTAAAGGTTTTGCATACTGGAAAAAATCTACCCGTAGGTTTTACTAACAAAAAGCCAGTTACTGCAACTCAAACTCTACCTACTTGGGGGGCCCATCTCTGCTTCTCCCACACATGTTCTAACATTTTCTACATACAAGCATGCTATTACACACCTAAAATTTGATTTTTGGAAGGAAAGGCATGGAAGAAGAGGAGAGAGAAATAGATGGGTTGGTCAAAGAAGGGGTGGGTGCAGACATGCCTACACCTTGCTTGTGTAGGTATCCAATCTCCCCCCAATCATGGAATGTTTGCTCACACAAACCATAGGAGCCACATGGATGAAAATGAAACAACTATACACCATTATTCAACATTCTACATAGTTTTAGAGAGGGAAGCTCCAAGGAAGAATACATAGTTTTAGAGAGAGAAAGTTTGATATTTGCATTTTCTCACCCATTTTAGTTGTAGTAAGTTGTAACACTTGTAATCTTTATTTCTTGCACTTTAATATCATTTAATTCAATTGAATTTCAAGTCTAGTTACATACTCTTGAATATACCATGTTACATTTGAGTGTTTTTTTTCAAGCTTTGTAGTTGGGTATGAAATGAAATTATCTTTGTAGTTTAACTTATCTTTGCATTAATACAAGTTTTTATCTTCAGTTATTTACCATGTCTCTTTACATTGTGTCTTTCAATCCATTATAAGTAGCTAAGTTTTTAGTTAGCTAATCCAAGGGAGATTTCCTATTAGGTATGCTAAATCAACTTTCCTCCATTCTTCCTCGTAGTGTAAAGTGTTTGGTTTGACTAGGTTGAATGTGGACATGGTTGTAAGCTCTTGATACACCGTAGACTTGTCACGGGGTATGCTTGAGCCTACACCTCCACAATAGTCCCTCACTTCCAACGAATCAATCGAGCACTGAAGCACCATTGGAAGAATGTTTTGAGTTGTTTTGGTATTCTCATTGGAATGACCCCTTTGGATTAGCCAAGCTTGTTTTTATTGCATTTTATCAAAAAATCCTCACTCACTAAAACACAAACTCACTAAATTTTACAATTATATATTTTTACAAAATCACCTACTCCGAAATTCACCCTTCCTTCCTTGAGGAGACGACATTGGAATACTCATTCCAAGTAAAACATGACACTTGCAAGTCTCTCTTTGCTTGGGAAGCACTTTTGCACACACACGCACACACATTTTCCTCACTTCTTGCATGAAACCCGAGGGATACTGACACTCACCTACTCATAAAATCCATATACATAGTCCAAGTTCGTGTTTGAAGATCCGGGTGCACTCAAATCAAGCATTTTTTGTGTCGTTGCCAGGGAAGGCAAAGCGTTGAATTAGAAGGTGATTTCAAACAACTGAGGTAAGTCCCGTGATTCTCATCATGGGCTGAGGTATGTTGCTCCTTGTATATATTTGTGTTTGCTTTTTCTTTTTAATTGTAGATATTGTTTTTGCATGTGGGGACAGGACAATCAAAATAGATTAGTGAGACGAGCCCAAGGACCAAACATGAACCTACACTAATACCCACCGGAGGATGTCGGTGACAACTTCGAGGATGATGATCCTAATATTCCAAGGGGTGGGGGAATGCCAAACCCCCGAATGCATTTTCCCACTCATAGGAATGAGGGAAACAATATCCCAATTGATCCTATGGCGAGGACAATGAGTGATTATATTAAATCAACCTGAAGCACCACAAATTCTTGCATACTTCTACTGATCCAAGCCCATGCCTTCCTGGTTAAGTTGAGAATGTTACAACTACTTGCTCAATTCCACGTAATTGAAATTGAAAGCTAATGGCTTATTGGGTAACCCCCGAATGTTTGTTTCTTCTTCCCAAAATAAAAACTATAGCAAGCAATTCCTTTTCAGTTGTTGAATAATTCATTTGAGCATCATTCAATGTTCTGCTTGCATAGTAAATCACATGTGATTTCTTATCCTTTCTTTTCCCCCAACAAAACACCTACAGCATAATCACTTGTATCACACATTAGTTCAAAGGGTAGAGTCCAGTTAGGCGAATGCATTATTGGGGCAGAAATTAACATGCCTTTAAGCTTATCAAAAGTTTTGTTGGCATGCTTCATTCCAATCAAAGATTACGTCCTGACTCAAAAGATGAAACATAGATTTTGCTATGGTACTGAAATCTTTTATGAATCTCCTATAAAAGACTACATGTCCTATGAATGATCGGATATCTTTTACAGTCTTAGGAGCAGGCAAATTCCCAATTAGATCAATTTTTGCCTTGTCAACTTTCATGCCCTCAAACGACACAATGTGACCTAAGACAATGCCTTGTGTTACCATGAAGTGGCATTTCTCCTAATTAAGCACTAGATTGGCCTATTTACACCTTTTCTAGGTTGGTTAGACACAAATCAAATGAGTCACCGCAGACAGAGAAGTATTCATGAACACCTCCAAAAATTTCTCGACCATGTCACTGAACAAGCTTAGCATGCATCTTTGGAATGTTGCAGGAGCGTTACAAAGTCCGAATGGCATTCTTTTTAATGCAAAGGTGCCAAAGGGGCATGTTGCTTGGTTATTTTCCTTGTTATCCCTAACCCCTAATTATCATCCTTCAAAATGTATTTTATATGGATGGAGGGGAATGTCACTCTTCCTTTATGTAGTGTCAAAAGAAAGAGCAAGGAGATGGGAAAATGGGATTGTGGAAATGTGCTATGTGCATGAAAAAAAAGTGCTCCCCAAGCTCAAGGAGTCTTTTGAGTGTCATGTTTTAATTGGAAAAGTATTCCAAGGTCATCTCCTCAGGGAAGGAAAGTTCAAGTGTGTTAAGGTAATTTTTGTGAAAAAGAGAAAAGTGTAAAATCTTTTGAGTTTTGAATTTGGTGATTTGTGTTTTTGATGCAAATGAAATAAAACAAGTGTTGGCTAATCCAAAGAGGTCATTCAAATGGGAATACCAACTCAACTCAAAATCTTCCTCCAATGGTGCTTAGATGAACGATTGATTCATAGGAAGCTAGGGACGAGATGTAGTTGAGGATCCAAGCATAACCTGTGACTAGGCCTACGGGATATCAAAGACTCACGACCGCATCCACTCTCAACTTAGTCAAACCAGACCATCGTACACCAAGAGGAGGAAATAAAATGAGTTGAAATGGAAAATCCAAGAGGAGGTCTCCCTTGAATTAGCCAACTAGAAATCTAGCTACTCATGAAAGCAAAATAGAAATGCATAATGTATAGAAACATAACGAAGAAAGGAAACATGGAACTTAACTTGAAGCAAGAAATCTTAAACTATGAATAAAAATATTCAATACCCATTTTAAAACTTGAAATGAAGAAAATTTAAGAAAACAATGGTAGAAACTAAGATACTCAACTAAACTAGTAATGCACTTGAAATAAATGACATTAAAAGTAAATAATGAAACTTACAAGAGTCTTACTATAAATTAGAAGTTCAATGATGGAAGAAAATGCAAAAATCCAAGTTTTCTATCCACTATTCATCATCTTCCTCCTTGAAGCTTTCTAAGTTTAGGTAGCCACCCCCCACTTGAAATGCTTGTGGAGTGCTGAATATATCGAGTGTGAGTCTTACATTTTCGTCAATGGTAGTCCCTAGCATGTGTGTGGAGGCCTCCCATCAATGGGAGGTGAGTTTGATGGCTTTTGACTAGCTAGAAAGACCTTAGCCTGCAACTCCCATGGCAGCCCCCTTCTTTCTCCTCATTGAATGCCAAGCCTCCAAAGTCTTCAATAAGGGTGTAGGAGGCATGTAAATGTGTAAGGGAAGTTAGGAGGTAAGTGGGAGTATCAATGGTGGGACCCCCAAGTAAGTGGAGCATGAAAAATAGGTGTTTTGGGCTATTTCGGTAGAGTGTACCGGTATGCGTACCGGTACGTTGAGGCTACTGGAGTTTGGGGTATCGGTATGCATACGAGTAAACTTATGCTCTAGACCAATTTTTGTAGAATCATCAAAACCTTTTATCCAACCGTCTTCTTGAACTAAAATTTTGGCACCATACAAAGGACATCCACAGCTACAACTTTCATGTTTTGAACTTTTTCAGATTCGAAGTGGATCATGGTCAAAAAGGAGTCAAACCGAGGTACTACTACAAAACGGTGTGGCTGCTGATGCCTATGTTACCAAACACCAATACCTCATTGATTGCTTTCAGTTTTAAGCCTCCAAACCCTCATGTAATGTGTCCATCTCTTCACCACTCCTTCACACTTAGTTGCAATGTTCTAAAATCCATTATTTAAGCTATAATTACCTGCAACATCAAAAATTCAACATTATTCATAATTTTGGCTAACTCAAAGTACTTAGATGCAAAAGTTGAGTTAAAATTCATGTAATGGGGCCATAAAATATGCAATATTATGTACTCATCACATGTGAATGTGGCTTTCTTCTTATCATCGAGTGTTATCTCAATTTGATTGTACCCGGAATACCCATCCATGAAACAGTAAAATTCATTGCCTGCAATTCTCTCTAGAACCTGGTAAAGAAAGGGAAGAGGGAAATGGTCTTTCCTAGTCACCAAATTGAGTTTTCAATAGTCTATATGCATCCGCTATCCTATGATGACTCGAGTTGGTAGTAGTTCATTTGCATCATTTTTTACCATCGGGATCCCAGACTTCTTGGGCACAACTTGGGTTAGACTAACCCATTTGCTATCAGAGATAGGAAAGATTATCCCTGCATCTAAGAGCTTGAGTACCTCAGTTCTCATAACTTACTTCATGTGACGGTTCAATCATCGCTGTATTTGACGAGAGGGTTTTGAGTCCTCTTCAAGGTATATAGCATGATTGCATATTAATGGGTTTATACTTTTCAAGTCAGTGATGGTCCATCGAATGGTTCTTTTACGGCTTCTAAGAACTTCAATCAGTTGAGACTCTTGCAAGTCTGTGAGCTTAGATGAAATTACTTCAATCAGTTAAGAATGCATATTTGAGGTCAGATGGGAGAGGTTTTAGTTCAGGCTTTGGTGGTTTGTCACTTGAAGAAAGTGGCTTTGTGCCACTTGGTGAGATCTCTTCAAATTTAGGGGCCCATGTCCCAACAGTGAGGGCGGGATTTGTCAGTTTAGAGGTGAGAGGCTCCAATAGAGATGATTTAGTAGGGTTCTCACTGAATGTGTCATTTAGATGTTCCTGTATCAAAGACTCAATGAAGTTTATTTCCCCTTCTTGCTTGCCCTCTCCTAGCTGTTTGAAAATATTTAAAATATTAAGCTCAAGAGTCATATTCCCAAAGGCCAATTTCATGTCTCCATTCCTGCAATTGATTAGTGCATTTGAGGTTGCTAGGAAGGATCGACTAAGAATGATGGGAAATTGGTTCTCCGAATTCATTGTTGGCTGAGTATGCAGAACAATGAAGTCAACAAGGAAGAAAAAGGAGTCCACTTGGACAAGTACATCTTCAACAATGCCCCTATGGACTTTGACAAATTTGTCAACCAACTAGAGTGTGACACCAACTCAAACCCAATTGTCGGTAGACAGACAAAGGGTAAATTGACACTCGATCCAAGGTCTAACAGTGCTTGTTTGATTTTGAAGTTCCCAATGACACACGACACAATCGGACACCCCAGAACTTTGTATTTTGGAGGGATTTTGTGTTGATGTAGAGCACTGGCTTGCTCTATCAGGAAGGCTCTTTTTTGGAAATTCTAGCTCCTTTTGACTGCGCACAAGTCTTTAGAAACTTGGCATAAGATGGAACCTATTTGATTGCATCCAGAAAGTGGAATGTTGATCTTTACTTGCTTGAAAAGGTCATAAATTTTAGATTGATTATTCACTTTATCAACTATTTTAAGTCTGCAAGGAAAAGGAGTAGGAATAGGATATGGAGGTCCTCTTTCCTTTGAAGATTCTGGCTCTTGCTCAATTATAGGCTCGGGTTCTTCCTCAATCACAAGCTTAGGCTTAATTGGTTTAGGCTCGACTGGTGACTTGACTGGGATTGACTTAGGGTTTGTCTTTGGAATTAGCATGTATCTAATGATCTTGTCAATCACCTTGCCATTTCTTAGTGTAGTGACAGCTTTGGCTTGGTCTTTGTGGGTTTTCCATGATTGAAGGGTTTCCCACATGAAATTGGCCTATATAGGTTTTGGTTGGGCAGTGAACTTGCCATTCTCATGTATGGTAATGGATTGGGTCAACTTTTGGATGTGGCATTTAAGATCCTCGAAAGATTGAGTGGTTTGAGTTTTGAAATCAGTAAAAGCCTGAGTGGAACTATTGTTGTAGTTCATTTGGCTTTGCATAAACTAATTCAGTGTGTCCTCAAGGCTCCTCTTTTGTGGTGGTTGGTATGGTTAATATGCGGAAGGTCCTTGAGGTGGTGGGTGTGAACCTTGTGGTTGGTTCATGGGAGTTGGTCGTGTGTTTCTTCTACTAAAGTTCGGATGGTTCCATCAGCCTGGATTGTATGTTTCAAAGTAAGGGTTGGAGTAAGGCTTATTGAAGTAAGAAATGACATTTGTTTGTTCCAACAAGACCTCTTTGAATGACAGAATGGTTGGACACTCCCTAGTAGGGTGTTCTTGTTAGTGCACAAATCCCACACACTTGTTCTGTGGGAGGGCCAACATCAACTTGATGTACCTTTTTCATCTCTAAAGCTTCAAGCTTTTGAGGCAAAGTAAACATTTCGGCTCATAGGTCATCATCATCTCTCAAGACATACTTACCCACTTGGAAAGTAGACGGTTTGGCTTCAACAATGGTAGGGGAGGTTGAGTCCCACATTTGAGAACTGTCAGATATGGTGTTAAAAAAATTGAATGCCTCCTCTGGACTCTTACCCATAAATTCTCCTTAAGCCATCATTTCAAAAAACTGATGTAGTCTAGTGGGCAAAGAGTCATAGAAATATCCTACCAAGGTCCATTTCTCAAAAGTATGGTGTGGGCAGGACTGGAGCAGATTCTTGAATCTCTCTTAACTTTGGTAAAAACGTTTCTCCTTCTTTGACTGAAATAGAAGCTCAAGGAGGAAGACATAGTTTTAGAGAGATAAGTTAGATTTTTGCATTTCCTTTACCCATTCCACTCGTAATCTGATTTAAGACTCCTATACGCTTCATTTATTGCACTTAATGTCATTTATTTCAAGTGTATTTCAAGCTTAGTTAAGTATGTTTGAATCTCCCATTGTTATATTCAAGTTTTCACTTCAAACTTTTAAGTTGGGTATTAAATGCACTAATTTTTATAGTTTCACTTTTCTTTACATTAACGCAAGTTTCAATCTCCATTCCAATACCATGTCTCCTTACACATTGTATGTCTTTGCATTTAATATGAGTAGTGAATCTTTAAGTTGGCTAATCCAAAGGAGAACTCCACTTAGGTATGTGATTAGCACGTAATATTGCATATTTAACGGCCTCATTACATGCATTTTAACTCAACTCTACATTTAATTACTTAGAGTTAGTCAAATTTATGAATAATGTTGAAATCTTGATGTTGCAGGTAATTATATCGTAAATGATAGCTTTTGGAACCTTGCAACTAAGTGTGGGTGAGAGGTGAAGACATGGACAAATTACATGAGGATTTGGAGGCTTAAAAGTGAAAGAAATCAAGGAGGTATCAGTGCTTGGTAATAGAGGCACCGTCACCCGCACCATTTGGTAGTAGTACCACGGTTTTCCTCCTTTTTGACCATGATCCACTTTGGATCTAAAAAAGTGCAAAACATGAAAGTTGTAGATCTGAATTTTCTCTGTATTAGACTGTCAAATCCAATGTTATGTTAATTATAAGAAAATGGTCTGGAGCAGGCAACCTACCTGTAGTTTTTACTCCAATAGGCAAAACCTACGGTAGAAAGATGAAAACATACCGGTAGGTTTTCCCTATAATGCCTACAACTCATGCTCCATTTGTTTGGGGGTCCCACTATTGATTCTCCCACTTGTCCCCTAACATCCCTTACATATCTACATGCCTCCCACCACCCATGCTTGGACTTTGGAGGCAATGACATTAATGAGGATGGGAGTGAAGAGGACAGCCATGGTGGGTTGCAGGCTAAACTCTTCCTAGCCTGTCCATTGCATCAAATCACCTCCCATTGATGGGGGGGTCTCCTCTCATAGGCTAGGGGAGCCACATGGATGAAAATGCATCATTCTTACACCAAATATTCAGCATTCCATAAGCTTTGAAGGGGGGCCTACCTAAGCTTAGAAAGTTCAAGGAGGAAGAAGATGAATAGTAGATAGACAAGTTAATATTTTTGCATTTTCTTTGATGCTTTCACTTATAGTTTGTTATAAGACTTGTGTAAACTTCATTTAATATCTTTAATGTCATTTATTTAAAGTGCGTTGCAAATTTAAATACACCATTTACATTCTACCATTGTTGTATAGATTTTCCCTCTTTTCAAGCTTTTAAAATGGGTATTGAATATTTTTCTTCATAGTTTAAGATTTATTGCATTAAGTTGAGCTCTAATCTTCATTTCTCCATTATGTCTCTTTTATTTATGCATGTATTTCCATTTATTGTGAGTAGCTAGATTTTTAGTTGGCTAATCCAAAGGATATTTCCTCTTGGGTGTGCTACTCTAACTCATTTTTATTCCTCCTCGTAGTGTACGTTGATTTGGTTTGACTAGGTTGAGTGTGGACATGGTTGTGAGTTCTTGATATACCCTGTGCTTGAATCCTCACCTCTATTTGGGTCCCATGCTTCATACGAATCAATCGAACATCTAGACACCATTGGAGGAAGGTATTGAGTTGAGTTGGCGTTCCCATTGGAATGAGCTCTTTGGATTAGCCCACACTTGTTTTTATTACATTTCTATAACAAAATCTCCACTCACCAAAACACCAACTCCAAGATTTTACACTTTTCCTTTTTAACCAAAGTCACCTTCACATAATTCCCTTCCATTTTCAGAGGAAACGCCCATGAAATACCCATTCGAAGTAAAACACGACATTGCAAGATTCTCTCTACACTTGGGGACTAATTTTGCACACAAACACACACACATTTTGTTCATTCCACACCATTATTCTGTTTCCCCATTTCTTGGGTCATTCCGAGGGAGAGTGGCACTCCCCTATCCCAATAAGCCATACACACATTGAGGGATGATGTCCAAAGATTGTGGCATGATGTCCGGAGATTACGGAGTACAACAGAAACCATCAAGCAATATACTAAATCAACTCCTTTTCATTCTTCCTTGAAGTGTAAGGTGGTTTGGTTTGAATAGGTTGAGTGTGGACATGGTTATGAGCTCTTGATACATCGTAGACTTATCACGGGGTATGCTTGAGCCTACACCACATTATTCCCTCACTTCCTACAAATCAATCGAACACAAAGGCACCATTGGATGAATGTTGTGACTTGATTTGGCATTCTCATTTAAATGACCTCTTTGGATTAGCCAACCCTTTTTCCATTACATTTTCTATCATAAACTTCACTCACCAAAACACAACTCAACAAGAGTTTACACTTTTCCATTTTTACAAAATCACCTTCAACACAATTCAACCTTCCTTCCCTGATGAGATGATCTTGGAATACCCATTCCAAGTAAAACATGACACTTGAAAGTCTCTCTTCATTTGGAGAGCACTTTTGCAAACACACATTTTGTTTATCCACATATGTTTTTCCCATTTCTTGCATCATATCTGAGGGAGAGTGACACTCATCTAACTATATAAACCATATACACATTATTGGGATCATGGTAAAAAATTAGGGTTGACAGAATAAATCAAGTATTTTTGGCGCTGTTGTTGGGGTAGGCAGAGCGTTCAATTAAGAATGTGATTTTCAGACAATGGAGGTAAGTCTTGTGATTTTATCACGGCCTGAAGGTCCTTGTATATACTTTTGTTTACTTATCTTTACATTTGTAGACATTGTTTTGTATGTGGAGACGGGATGACTAATTAGTAGTTAAAACTAGCATATTACTAGGCTCTTTTAAGACTAATTATACTTTGATAGAATTTAAATGATGGCATTTCAGGCCATAAATTGTACAAGGGACTAAAGGTGATGAATATCAAACTTTCATGCAACACTAGCTTTTTCTGGAGCAAAATTGGAAAAACTTGGATAGAGACTAACGCTCAAATGTCAACTTGAAGCCTAAACTGCTAAAAGATGGCATGTGCAGCCAAGAGAAGACTCTGAGGTACTTGAGTACCACGTTCGAATGTCCGTTGGATTTGATTGAAGACCAGAGTGACGAGTACAAAATGCCAAGTTGTGCATGAAGTGTGGAAGTGGGTTTCCATAGAAGACCACAGACCACTTGAGTGATACGATCAAACCCCATATGGTGTTTGAACGCCCCTAAAGCAAAGACAAAAGACACTTTCGAACTTCTATAAAGCCAAAATAGAAACAAACATTGGAACCTTAACTCACGTTCCAATGTCCTCCACAGACCGCCTGCATAGTAGTTGGTTTCACTTAGATTGGGTGGCATACAGTATTCATCTTCTCTTATCTTCCCCCCTCCCCTTCATTGCCTATAAACACTTCCATTAGGGGAGCTTTCAGGTGTGTAATTTTTTCCTTTGAAAAGTAGGGAGCTAGAGCTTGGTTGGTACGTTTAGGCTACACCAAGAACTAGTAAGGAGTTTGTATGGAGGTTTAGCCTCCCACTCATTTTTATTAATATAAGATGTATGTTATATTTACTTGTATCAAGAGAGTCAGTTCATTTATTGGTTAAGGAAGCAACCCTCCATCTCTTAGTTGAGGAAGCAACCCTCCACTTGTTGGTTGAGGAAGCAACCCTCCATCTCTTGGTTGAGGACGCAACCCTCCACTTGTTGGTTGAGGAAGCAACCCTCCATTTGTTGGTTGACGAAGCCACCCTCCAAAAGTGACTAGCTTTCTTCTACTTTCATTGTTTATGTCTTTCACTTCCATTGCTTAAGCTTCATTCTTCCTTAAAGGAGTGAAACTCTTCCACTTTTCTAGAGTTTTACCTAAGCCGTGAAGGGTAGAACGTGATTCACATATTCTTTGGTGAAGAACGGCTTTTCGATTATTGTATTTTACCTTATAAGTTCTCTACTTAGTGGGATGAGTATCACTCACTTTTATAGCTTTACCCAAGCCATGAAGAGTGAGTAGTTACTCATTCACTCTTTAGTAAGAGGTGATGAACACGTATTGATTATTCAAAAGTTATATTTGTGCGTTTCCTTTATGCTTTAATGCTTTATATTTCACTTATTGAATGATTGAATGCATCTAGGAAAGCTAACATACTTTGTATAACTATTGATTTTTTCTATATCACGGATGACTTTTGCATGGAAAGACCC
Organism: Ilex paraguariensis; assembly: GCA_963454935.2. Classification (NCBI taxonomy): domain Eukaryota; kingdom Viridiplantae; phylum Streptophyta; class Magnoliopsida; order Aquifoliales; family Aquifoliaceae; genus Ilex; species Ilex paraguariensis. The sequence goes on from CAUOFW020000001.1 coordinate 3,585,909, forward strand.
GTTGGTTCAAGGCAAGTACCCTGGCTAGATCTTCATGACACATTTCAATCTTCACTATTATTGTGTTTTATCTAAAGAATAGAACATTAATGCCATGATTGGATGCCTTGTAGAAATACTTGCCTGTTTGTGGACGGGTTAAATCTTGGCAAAGGCAATTCTTGTTAACTTCTAGAAAGGCATCAAAATCATGTGCTTAGTTCTCTCATTCCATCTTTACCTTCTGATTAACTTGTTATTGACACGAGAGTTAATTGAGTTATAAAACATAAGTATAACAAACCAGATAGTTAACTACATGTTTTGATCCTCAAGCTAAAGGGTGACTATTTCGCAATTGAATTTATCTTATATTTTGTCTAGAAAAATCTTGGAAAGAATCTTCTATTCTATTCAAAGAAACCCCATAACTTCAAACTCTCAAGGTTTTCAATTACTTGGTGTCTATTACTGCTCACTTCAAAATACGAATCATAGTTCCCTGTGGATTCGACTCCAGATTGAACTGGATTATTACTATAGCTTGACTGCCAGCACTAGGGTGTACACATTTTGGATCAAGTCAAGTTTTTGGCGCCGTTGTTGGGGAACCATAAAAGGTGTTTTATGGTAAAAGGTAAAAAGACCTCACTATTTTGTGGATATATTTGCTTCACTGTGTATAAAGTTGTTTTAATTAACTTTATGTTTGAGAACGCTCCTCACTATCAAAATTTACCACAAGAATCTTCTGGGTCTGTGAATCAACCGGAACCACATTCACCTAGATTAGTAGTATACTCTTGTGAAAGTAAAATGACAAATTATGACAGACGAGCAGAAATTTCTATAAGAGAGGGGGAAATGCCTAACATTCGAACTCTGCGGGATTACTTAAATCCCACAAGAAATAGTGTCCCCTCTTGTTTTATCTTTCCTGAAGATGCACCCCTCTTTACTATAAAGATGGGGATAGTCCAACTACTCTCTTAATTCCATGGAGTCGAAACAGAAAACTCATATCTGCAAATAAAAGAACTTGAGGAAGTATGTGGAACTTTTCAAGACAATTATGAGTTGGCCAAAATGAAACTTTTTTCATTTTCTCTAAAGAATAAAGCTAAACAATGACTACATTCTTTAAAAGCTCTTTTAATGCCTGACTAGCGGGCACCACAAAATGATTTTTTTAGAAAGTTTTTCTCTCTACACCTTACTAATGCACTAAAAAGGCAAATCATGAATTTTTTGATCAAAGAAGGAGAAACTTTTTACCAAAGTTGGGAGAGATTCAAGGATCTACTCCAGTCCTTCCCCACACCATGTTTTTGAGAATTGGACTTTGGTAGAATTTTGATGAGCACAAAATATTGCGTATTTAATGACCTCATTCCATGCTTTCTAACTTAACTTTGCACTTAATTACTTAGAGTTAGTTGAAGTTTTGAATAATGTGAAAATTTTGATGTTGTAGGTAATTATAGAGTAAATGATGGATTTTAGAGCCCTGCAACTAAGTGTGAATGTGTGGTGAAGAGATGGACACATTAAATGAGGATTGGGAGGCTTGGAAGGTGAATAAACCAAGAAATATTGATTTTGGGTGAAAACCATTCGGAAGGTTTGGCCATACACCTTCCGGAAGGTTTTGCCCACTGGTTTCCCATGGTTTTGACACAGTACCGCTGTGTTTCCTATTTTTGACCATGATTTACTTCAAATCTGAAAAAGTTCAAAACATAAACACTGTAGATATGGATGGATTCTGTATTGTGTCCAAATTTAAGCTAAATCCATTGGTTGGATCAAAAGTGATGGAAATTTTACTAAAAGTGGTCGTGAGTTGTCACCTTCCGGAAGGTTTTGCCTACTGGAATCAACCTTCCTGAAGGTTTTACCCAGAACGCCTATAACTCATGCTCCACTTGCTTGGGGGTTCCACCATTGATTCTCCCACTTATCCTCTAACACATCTACGTGCCTCCCAACACCCTTGCTTGGACTTTGGAGGCATTGGCATTAATGAGGATGGGAGAGAAGGGGGCTACTAGAGGAGTTGCAGGCTACTCTTCTCCTAGCCTGCCAAGCCAATCAACTCACCTCCCATTGATGTGAGGCCTGCACATAGGTTATGGGGAGCCTCATAAACAAAATTTGTATCCTCTCTCACCATATATTCAGCATTCCACAACATTTTGAAGGGTGGCTACCTAAGCTTAGAAAATCCAAGGTAGAAGATGATGAATAGTAATTAGAAAGCTTATGTTTTTGCATTTTCCTTTCCATTTCAGTTGTGGTAAGCCTTTAATCTCTTGTAATCTTTAACTCTTGCACCTTAATGTCATTTACTTCAAGTTCATTTCAAGTTTAGTTACATGTTCTTCATTTCACCATTAATGTTTTCAAGCCTTCTTCATTTTTAGTTTTAAAATGGGTATTGTATTTCTTTCTTTATAGTTCAAGTTTTCTTGCATTAAGTTAAGTTTCATGCTCCATTTCAATATTATGTCTCTTTCTATTATGTATTTGTTTCTTGCTTTCATGAGTAGCTAGCTTTTTAGTTGGCCAATCCAAGGGAGACCTCCTCTTGGGCTTTCAATTTCAACTCATTTTCTTTCCTCCTTTGGGTGTACGATGGTTCGGTTTTACTGGATTAAGAGTGGACGTGGTTGTGAGTTTTTGATATTCCATAGGCCTAGTCACGGGTTATGCTTGGATCTTCACCTCCATTTGGTTGTGAGTTCTTGATACACCATCGGCATTGTCACAGTGTATGCTTGAATCCTCACCTCCATCTCGTTCCTAGTTTCCCACGAATCAATCATTCATCTTGCATCATTCCGAGGGAGAGTGACACTCTCTTATCCCTATAAGCCATACACACATTGAGAGATGATGTATAGAGGTTAGGATACTACAACGAAAAACACCAATCAAATTTTTCTATGACTCCTTGCCCACTAGATTATGTCAGTTTGTCGAAATGATGGCTCAATGAGAGTTTATAAGTAAGAGTTTGGAGGAAGCATTCAATTTTTTTGACACTATATATGACAATTCGCAGATGTGGGACTCAGCCTCCACTACCATTGTTAAAACCAAACCATCCACTTCCCAAGGGGGTAAGTATGTCTTGAAATATGAGGATGACATATGAGCAAAAATGTCCACCCTGTCTTGAAAGCTTGAAGATTTACAAATGAAAAAGGTTCAACAAGTTGATGTTGGCCCTCCCACATAACAAGCGTGTGCAATCCGTGCACTTACAGGACACCCTACTGGGGAGTGTCGAACCATTATGGCATTCAAGGAAGTCTTGTTGGAACAAACAAATATCATTTCTAACTTCAACAACCCTTACTCCAACCCATACTCTAAAACATACAATCCAGGGTGGAGGAACCACCCGAACTTCAGTTAGAGAAACACACAACCACCTCCCATGAATCAACAACAAGGTTCACCCCCACCACCTTAAGGACCTCCCACATATCAACCATACCAACCACCACAAAAGAGGAGCCTTAAGGACATACTGAATCAGTTCATGCAAAGCCAAATGAACTACAACAATAATTCCACCCAAGCCTTCACTAATTTCAAAACCCAGCCCACTCAATCTTTCGAGGATCTTAAAAGCCATATCCAAAAATTGACACAATCTATGGCCATACATGAGAAGGGCAAGTTTCCTACGCAACCAAAACCACCACAAGACCAATTTCAGGTGGGAAATCCCCCTATCATGGAAACTCCACAAGACCAAGCCCAAGTTGCCACTACACTAAGAAGTGGCAACGTGATTGACAAGACCATCAAAGATATGCTAATTCAAAAACCTAAGTCAATCCCAATCAATTCACCAATCGAGATTGAACCAATTGAGCCTGAATGTGTAAGAGAAGAGGAACCCTCGTGTTCTATTCCTACTCCTTTTCCTAATAGACTCAAAACTGCATAGAAGTTGAATAATCAGCCTGAAATTTATGAGCTTTTTAAATAAGTAAAAATCAACATCCCACTTCTGGATGCAATTGAATAGGTTCCATCTTATGTCATGTTTCTGAAAGGCTTGTGCATAGTCAAAAGAAGCCAGAATGTTCAAAAAAGAACCTTCCTGGCAGAACATGCCAATGCCTTGTTTCAACACAAAACCCCTCCAAAATACAAAGATCCAGGGTGCTCGACTATGCCTTGTGTCATTGGAAAATTTAGAATTGAACAAGCACTGTTAGACCTAGGGACTAGTGTCAACCTACTCCCTTTTTTCATTTACCATCAGTTGGTTTTGAGAGAACTTAAACCCATAACTGTCACATTTTAGTTGGCAGACAGATCTGTCGAACTTCCTAGAGGTATTGTGGAAGATGTACTTGTCCAAGTGGATAACTTTGTATTCTCTGTTGACTTTATTGTCCTAGATACTCAGCCAGCAAAGCATTTAGAGAACCCAATTCCCGTAATTCTTGGTCGACCATTCCTAGCAACTTCAAATGCATTGATCAATTGTAGGAATGGATCATGAAATTAACCTTTGGGAATATGAATCTTTAGCTAAATATTTTCAATGTTGCAAAACACCAGGAGAAGACAAAGAAGAGAGAAAAATAAATTTCATTGAGTCGATGGTTCAAGACCATTTGAATAACACATTTTGTGAAAATTTCACTCAATCCTCTCTATCAGAATCTATTACATCTAAGACAATAGATGATGATACCAAGAATTACCCAACTCATGTTGTTGATACATATACCCCCCAAATTCGAGAAACTCTCAGCAAGTGGCACAAAGCCACTCTCATAAAGTGTCAAGCCACAAAAGCCTAAATTGAAACCTCTCCCATTTGACCTTAAATATGCATTCCTAAGAGAGAACGAGTTATACCCAGTGGTAATTTCATCTAAACTCATAGACTTGCAAGAGTTTAAACTGATTGAAGTTCTTAAAAGCCACAAAAACACCATTAGGTGGACCATCGCTGAACCCTCTCATCAAATGCAGTGAAGATTGAATCCTCACATGATGAAAGTTATGAAAATAGAAGTGCTTAAACTCTTAGACACAGGGATAATTTTCCCAATCTTGACAGCGAATGGGTTAGTCCAACCCAAGTTGTGCCCAAAAAGTCTGGCGTCACGGTGGTCAAGAATGAAGCTAATGAAGTAGTACCAACTAGAGTCATCACAGGATGGCAGATGTGTATTGACTATCAAAAACTCAATTTGGTGACTAGGAATAACCATTTCCCTCTTCCCTTTATGGACCAAGTCCTAGAGAGAATTGCAGGCCATGAATTTTACTATTTCCTAGATAGGTATTATGGGTAAAATCAAATTGAGACAACACTCAATGACTAGGAGAAAAGCACAATCACATGCCCCTTCGGCACTTTTGCATTCAAAAGGATGCCATTCGGACTTTGTAACGCTCATACAACATTCCAAAGATGCATGCTATTTTTGGAAGTATTCATGGATGACTTCTCTATCTATGGTGACTCGTTTGACTTGTGTCTGGCTAATTTATAAAAGGTACTGATAAGGTGTCAAGAAGCCAATCTAGTGCTTAATTGGGAGAAATGTCATTTCATGGTAACACAAGACATTGTCTTAGGTCACATTATGTCGTCTGAGGGCATGAAAATTGACAAGGCAAAAATAGATATGATTGGGAATTTACCTACTCCCAAGATTGTAAAGGAGGTCTTATCATTCTTAGGACATGCAGGCTTTTACTGGAGACTCGTAAAAGATTTAAGTACCATAGCAAAACTCATGTGTTATCTCTTGAGTCAGGACGTAATCTTTGATTAGAGTAAAACGTGCCAACAAGCTTTTGATAGGCTTAAATGCATGTTAATTTCTACCCTAATAATGCAGCCCTCTAACTGGACCCTACCCTTTGAACTAATGTGTGATGCAAGTGATTATGTTGTAGGTGTTGTATTGGGACAAAGAAAAGATAAGAAACCATATGTCATTTACTGTGCAAGTAAAACTTTGAATGATGCTCAAATGAATTATTCAACAACTGAAAAAGAATTACTTGTGGTAGTTTTTTGCTTTGGAAAAATTTCGTCCTTATCTTGTTGGTTCTTCTTTTACTATGTTCAATAACCATGCAACATTAAAATTTTTGCTCACACAGAAGGATGCCAAGCCTAGGCTCTTAAGATGAATACTCTTACTCCAAGAGTTTGACCCTGGTCAATAGGGACAAAAAGGGTGTTAAGAATGTGGTGGCAGACCATCTGTCCTGGTTAACTCAAGAATTTCACGAGGATGGACTGCCAATCAATGAAAAATTCCCCAATGAACAACTGTTCATAATTGATGAGACCTCATGGTATGCTGATATTACTAATTTCCTTGCTACTAGAACACTCCCTCCGTCCTTCTCCTCCATGGACAAAAAGAAATTTTTGAGGGAGGTTCGTAACTTCTTTTGGGATGATCCATGTGTATTTAAGTACTGTAATGATCAACTCATCAGACGTTGCATCCCTGCTCAAGTGAGCTGACAGGTAATAACCTTTTGTCATTCTGCAGCATGTGGTGGCCACTTCTCCTCAAGAAAAATTGTTACAAATATCTTCCAATGTGGATTTTACTAGGCCACACTTTTCAAAGATGTCCATGCCTTTGTTTAAACTGCAATAGATGCCAAAGGTTGGGAAGCATTTCAAAAAGAAACATGATGCCTTTAAACGTGATTCTTGTGATAGAAATTTTTGACTATTGAGGTATTGAGATTACGAGACCATTCCCCATTTCCTTTGGTTATCTATACATCTTGGTGGTCGTACACTATGTATCTAAATGGGTTCGCGCAATTATGCGCCAAAATAATGATCACTAAATGCTAATCAAAATTTTGAAAGAAAACATTTTGTCCTTGTTTGGAATTCCGAAATTAATCATAAGTGATGGGGGTACTCATTTTGCAATCGTGCTTTCAAGAATTTGATGAAAAAATATTTGATTTTTCACAAAATTGCAACCCCTTATCATCCATAGACTAGTGGATAGGCTGAATTAGCTAATTGAGAGATCAAATTAATTTTGGAAAAAATGATAAATCCAGACCGCAAAGATAGGTCATCAAGACTAACTGATGCACTCTAGGCATATCGCATTGCTTTTAAAACAATTTTGGGCATGTCTCCCTATCAATTAGTCTATGAAAAACCTTGTCACCTACTTGTGGAATTGGAGCATAGAACATACTGGGTCATTAAAGCAATGAACTTTGACCTGAACAAGACTGGACTTTTAAGAAAACTGTAAATTAACGAACTAGAGGAGTTGAGAAATGAAGCATATGAGAATGCTAAGATTATGAAATCCATGATGAAAATTTTTCATGACAAAAACATAATGCATAAGTCTTTTCAACCTACTCAAAAAGTCCAATTGTTTAATTCAAGACTCCACCTATTCCCTGGTAAGTTGAAATCAAGATGAACAGGGCCTTACATTGTTAAAAAGGTGTTTGGACATGGAGCAGTAGAAGTGGAAAATCCCTCGAACGGTAATACCTTTACTATAAATGGTCAGTGGTTGAAACAATTTTTGGAGGATTTTGTTAAAAATGTGCAAACCATTCTTTGAATAGACCCAAAAAATCCTTCCAATAACTGCGCTTGCCGACACAAAAAGGGGTCGGGTCATGAAAAACCCAATAAAAACCAACCCGAGTGGACGCTTTCATACGGCATCCCCCCCTTTGTTCTCTTTTTCCCCACCCCCTTTTCGTCTCTTACCACGTCCTTCTATCCCTTTCCCTTTTTCTTTTTCTTCTTCTTTTTCTTCTTCTTCTTCGCTGTTAGCGATCCTCTGTAAACATGACCCAACTCCTAACAGTTCCATGACCATATTACCCGAAGATCTACTCCTTTGTCTCATGATCTGAATGTGTTTACTCTATTTGTACATGGCTCTTCTTATTCTATCTGCACCCAAAATCAAGGGTTTTCATCCTAGCGAATACCCAGATCTGCGGAGAGATGATTAATTTGTGTATTTTGCTTGTAGGTTTTTGGTAGATAAACAGATCTCTACATTTCAACCTCATCTCCAAGCTCAACACATCGATAAATTTAGAATATTGGGGACAATGTTCAGTTTAGGTTGGGGAAAAGAGCAATTCATATTTTATGGTCATAAATTTTTTTGTTGTTTTTGTTGTTGTTGTTGCTATTGCTGTTTTTAATCATATTGTACATCATGCCTTTTATTTTGTATAAATTAACAATGTTGTTAGTGAGTCAGCTTTGATCATCTTTGTGACTAGCAGACGTTAAATAACTAGATATTGAGTCTTAAAAAGTAGAAAGAATAGATGGTAAACTATTTTGGTTTAGTCTAGGAGTTTTACGCACTTTTTCATCTGATGTGCATACGGTAATCATGAGAAAAGCAAGACTTGTAAGAAGGAATGAGATCCTAGAATAGCAAAAGAAACCCCTCTATGGCAGAAGCACTTTTGCTAAACGTCATTGTGCCAAAAGACTTGGAGCATGTAAATAGTCTGATAGAGTCTTTCATGAGAAAAGGTACAATTAGTGTTCTGAACCAATTTTGTGATAGATTGGATAGTGAATGGGTTGAGTAAGGATTACCCTGAGATGTCATGCTATTCTGGTACTATGCTTAATCAGTTTGTCAGAGAGGAAATTGAGAGAGTCACTGGTTGTCCTCACTACACAGATACGGAGGGAGACTCAAATTAGAGTAGGTGGGATGAAAGTCAAGGGTCCAAATTTTTGTAAAAAGTGTAAAAATCATTTATGTTTTGTACAAACTCTTTTGACTAAAATGAAAATATGAGTCGAGTAAGGAGTGTCCTAAAATACTAACATAAAGCGTGGGTAGGGACTTATCCTGAGATGCCATTAAATTGTTTTTGTTCAAACTTGTATGTTTTGTCCTCTTTTATTTTGTATAGTGAAGTGCAAAAAAATTTGTGATTTTTTATTCAACATTTGAATGCCAAGTGACGTTTGAACGTTAGTCACTTGCCGTACTCCGTCTTTGATGGAAACAAAAGTACTGGGAGCTTAGCTCGTTCGAACTCCAATAGAACGTTTGAACAAGATTAACTTACAATACTTTGCTCTCTAACATAACTCAAAAGTACTACGATCTCACTACATTTGAACGATACTCTCGTTCAAATGATATTTTAAAAATTCTTCTACATACGTTTGAACGTTATTGACATTTGAACGATCCTTCTCAAACTAAAAAGCCTGGATCATCTTCCTCATTCCAAAACTCCCAAAACCCTTCAAAATCCCCCAAACCCTATAAGCCCTTTTTAGTACCTAGATCTCAATCCACCCCTCATTCCTCATGTTTACCCCAAAGCTATTCTCACACCAAAAATCCCCATTTTCAACAGAAAATCAAGAGCTTCAAATCCATTATAAGCTCAAAACTGAAACCATGCCTCCAAGGATCAAGCTCTCTGCTAGGCGCAACACCATCAATTAAGAGCCAAATTTTATGGAAGAAGTGACTGAGGAGAGGGAGGGGAAGGCCAATATTGAGGAGATATGATAGAACCCGATTCCCTAGAGCCCTCAAAACTGACAGTTATGAGAATATTTTTCCAAAAGCATGATATGGTTTGTGAGCGTGATGTATTGTTGTCTGATTTTGTGGAATTGGGTTTGGCTGCAGATATGGAGAGGAAGGGATGGATGTTGTATTTACAAAATAGTGGGGAGACCGTTGTTAACTTGGTGAGGGAGTTTTACTCTAACGCTGAGATCATCAACGGAGTAATCTGAACGTATGTAAGGGGAACTCAAGTCGATGTTGATGAAGATTACATAAGAGAAATGAGGCAAGAAGTGCCTCGAGTTCAAAACTTGACATACCCCCTAGAACGAATGTATCCTTAAACATTGTGGGAAAGGAGTTGACAGGGGCGACTAACTTTGCTTGGTCAAGAAGGAGATTTTTGAGGTAAGGAGAGCTCACTGATAAATACAAGATGTTAAATTTCATTGCGGTGTCTAACTTTGTCCCAATTGGGCGCAATAATGAAATTTTACCCGATGTGGCCCGATTGCTCTATGCACTTGGAAATGGCTAGACCACTAATCTCCCCTCCCTCATCTTGACAGAAATGAAGGTAAAAAGGAACTCTCTTCCTTTCAGCACCTTGGTGACATAGATGTGCAAAGACCACGGGATTAGGGTGAGGCCATAAATGATGACTCAAAAGCCAATGTGGTCATTGAACAAGGCGTTCTTTAGGAGGAGCTGAGGACATAGTGATACCCTAGCAGCTAGGCAAAAGGTGCCACCCACCCAAGGAGTGGATGAGGGGTAGGAAGAGCTCGATGCAGAGGAAGAGAGATAGATGGAGGCAGAGAGAGAGCAGCCCCAAGAGGCAGGCCCCAGGATGAGCACCCGGCGATCTTTACGGGACATCATGCTTAGCATTGAAGCTAAGCAGGATAAAATTCTTAGACTGTTGAGGGGTGGAGCTGGTGGACCTGCTGAAGCTAATGGAGTTAGTGGAGATGGTGGAGGAGATTGATTTATGTTGTTGATTATGGATTGTGGATGTTTCTTCTTTGGTGAAGCTGTTTCTTCTTTGGTTGATGAATTTCTTCTTTGTGACTCTTGTGGGTATTTGTAGTTATTGTGGATATTTGTTTTTTCTGTGGGGAAGTTTATTTTATTTTGGGTCATTAATTGAGGATACTTAATTTGTGTGTTAGTCACTTCTTTTATGAATGGAATTGAATGTTCAATGTTAATGTGGATGTAAATGATCATATTTTATGAAATGAATGATTCGGTTTATCCCTTTTATCTATTTAAATGCATGTGTACAATTAAAATTATACTGTTATTTGTTAATAAATGATGGAACAAATGTGGATTTTGAGATTGTTTGTAAAAGTAACTAATCACGTGATCAGTTCGGCACATAACTTAGCAACCAAGACTTAATACTGCATTTCTTGGAAAACTGGTATTACTTCTATGCTTAAATTGTCAAATGTACATTAGTATTTGTTGTTCTTAAGGTACAAGATGATCATACTCAAAAATGGAATTGATATATAACCGACACTCTCTGGAAAATTGGACATAACCAATGGGGATAACAAAAGATATCATGGTAAGTTTTGAGCCTTGCGATGCTTTTTTAGAAGAAATCAATGTTTACTCGAGAATGGTTTTTCACTTATCTATCTTTGAAGAATCTCATTACATTTGCTTTGATTGATGCAACTAAAGCAATCTATTGACATATATGTTCATACAACACAGACATATGCACATACTTGAAAAAGGATCTTAGACCATCTTTTGATTTAACTTTGAGCCTTGGCCATTTCTCTTAAAAGAATATCCCGAGTTAGCCATGGTTGAGCCACAAGAAAATACACTTAACATACGTTGCTATCTAATTTTCCTACTCCCTCTCATAAATCAGTATGATACATAAAGGCAAGAAAGGTATAAAAGAAGATGGTGGCTATTGTTCGATGAAAGAACTATCGGTGGAAACAACCAAAAAAAAAGGAAAAGAGATAGATAATCCAAGAATGAGAAAAATAAAAGAAAGAAATACAATTTATTGGCAAAAGATCGAAATACAAAAAAAGATGTGCTACAATACATAAGGAAAAGATAGCTTTTTGAATACCATTGACGTCATTTCGTTAGCCACTGACCTCTGGCCATGTTACAGCCTATATAAAACTTTAATTGATCTCAAGTTTGATGCATGTATGTGTTGTCAATCAAAAATTGGGGCATGTCAAATAGTATTTCCTTATTCGCATAAATATTCTTGCATAAGTTCATGGCAAAACATAATTAGTTTGTCTCCTTAAACTTCAAACCTTTTCTAAACTATGCATGTGATTTTTTGACTGGACATCTACTGATCACAAGACATTTGAGAAACAAGTCACTATAACCGGAGCGAATTATTACTGAGAGCACTTCTAAAAGAGGTTTATGAAATCAAATCTAACAATGGAAGGTGATAAAGTGAAATGTTTGTTATGTAACAATTCTTGTTTCTAGAATGACCATTCCTACTACCTAGGAAATTTCAAATGTCAGTATGACAAATGTTAATTTTTGCATAGAGTAAATACCTATGAAAGAGGAACATGCAGGATAAGTCAAGATTGAGGGTTGAGTGTCCTAACAACCATGATGCGAATTCAATTTAATTAGTAATCTCACATACACATCTATTTGACTGAAGTTTGTGGGTAGCTTCACTGAAAACCCTCACGAGATAACACTCGTCTACTAGGGTAAACCTAGTGGTTCAACGACTTGTTGCATAAGCTAAATGCAACCGGATGACCTACAAAAAAGGCATTAGAAATAGATTTACATTCAATTGTTGTTGAATTACTAAATACTAGCAATATTCAGGTTGGGGGTGTGATTAATAGTTAAAACTAGCATATTAGTATGCTTTTTTAAGACTAATTACACATTGATGGAATTTAAATGATGGCATTTCAAGCCATAAATTGTACAAGGGACTACAGGCAATGAATATCAAACTTTCATGCAACACCAACATCTTCTAGAGCAAAATTGGAAAAGCTTGGACCAAGCCTACCATGTTCGAATGCCAACTAACATTCGAACGTCCACTTGAAGCCCATACTGCTAAAAGATGGCATGTGCAGCCAAGATAAGACTCTGAGGTACTTGAGTACCACGTTCGAATGCCAACTCACGTTTGAACGTCCACTTGATTTGATTGAAGACCAGAGTGATGAGTGCAAAATGTCAAGTTCTACATGAAGTGTGGAAATGGGTTTCCACATAAGACCACTGACCACTTTAGTGATATGGTCAAACTTCATATGGTCTTTGAATGCCCCTAACGCAAAGACAGAAGACACGTTTAAACATCATACCACGTTCGAACGTCTATAAAGCCAAAACAGAAACAACATTCGAATGTTAACTCACGTTAGAACGTCATCCACAAACTGCCTGCAGAGTAGTTGGTTTTCACTTAGATTGGATGGCATACAATATTTATCTTCTCTTATCTTCCCCCTCCCCTTCCTTGCCTATAAATACTCCCATTAGGGGAGCTTCAAGTCTGCAATATTTGCTCTTGAAAAGTAGGGAGCTAGAGCTTGGTTAGTAGGTTTAGACTACATCAAAAACTAGTAAGGAGTTTGTATGGAGGCTTAGATTCCAACTCATTTTGATTAATCTTAGATTTATGTTATATTCACTTGTATCAAGAGAGTCAGTTCATTTCTTAGTTGAGGAAGCAACCCTCCATTTGTTGGTTGAGGAAGCCACCCTCCAAAAGTGACTAGCTTTCTTCTACTTTCATTGTTTATGTCTTTCACTTCCATTGCTTGAGCTTCATTCTTCCTTAGAGGAGTGAAACTCGTCAACTTTTTCTAGAGCTTTACCTAAGCCGTGAAGGGTGGAACGTGATCACTTATTCTTTTGTGAAGATCGGCTCTTTACTGATTGTATTTTACCTTGTAAGTTCTCTACTTAGTGGGATGAGTATCACTCACTTTTCTAGCTTTACCCAAGCCATGAAGAGTGAGTAGTTCCTCATTCACTCTTTAGTAAGAGGGGATCAACATGTATTGATTATCCAGAAGTTATATTTGTGCGTTTCCTTTATGCTTTATTGCTTTATATTTCACTTATTGAATGATTGAATGCATCTAGCAAAACTAAGATACTTTGTATAACTACGGGTTCTTTCTATGTCACGGATGACTCTTGCATGGAAAGACCCGTGGGTTCAAGGCAAGTACCCCAGCTAGATCTTCATGACACATTTCAATCTTCACTATTATTGTGCTTTATCTAAAGAGTGGAACATTAATGTCATGAATGGATGCCTTGTAGAAACACTTGCTTGTTTGTAGATGGGTTAAATCTCAGCACAGGCAATTCTTGTCAACTTCTAGAAAGGCATTGGAATCATGTGCTTAATTCTCACAGTCCATCTTTACCTTTTGATTAACTTGCTGTTGGTACATGATTTAATTGAGTTATAAAACACAAGTATAATAACTGGATGGTTAACTACATGTTCTGATCCTCAAGCTAAAGGGTGACTGTTTCACATTTGAATTTGTCTTATATTTTTTCTAGACAACTCTTAAAAAAAAATCTTCTATTCTATTCAAAGAAATCCCATAACTTCAAATTCTCAAGGTTTTCAGTTACTTGGTCTCTATTACTGCTCACTTCAAAACACCAATCATAGTTCCCTATGGATTCGACTCAAGACTTAACCGAATTATTACTACAGCTTGGCCGCCTGCACTTGGGTGTACACATTTCAAATCCAATCAATGACAAAAATAGATTGGGTAGACGACCCTTAGGCCCCAGCATGAACGCTGACCAAAACCCACTTGAGGATGGTGGCGACAACTTCAAAGATTTTGGTGCTAATGTCCCAAGGGAAGGAGGAGTGCAAGACCCTGCAATTCCAATCCCTATAATGCATTTCCCTCCTAGGAATAAAGGAAACAATATCCCCATTGATGCTCCGGTGAAGTCAATGCAGGATTATCTCCAACCCACTCGTAGCACCACTCCCTCATGCATTCTTTTACTGGTCCAAGCTCATACCTTTCTAGTCAAACCGGGAATGTTACAACTGCGTTCTCAATTCCATGGAATTGAAAGAGAGAATTATTATTTGCACATTAAGGAGTTTGAGGGAATAGTTGCAACCTTCCTCACTAATCATGCCATGGAAGACATAGCTCACCTAAATTGTGTCCCTTTTCCCTTAATGACAAAGCCAAAACATGGTTGAATTCCTTGAAGTCTTGATCCATAATCACTTGGGTATAAATGTTATTCGAGTTTTTGAACAAATTCATTTTGGTGCCTAAAACCACCGCACTTAAAAAGGAAATCCAAAATTTTTCAGAAAAGCCTAATGAGCACTTTTATCGATGTTGGGATTGCTACAAGGAATTGGTACAATCCATTCCACATCATGGTTTTGAACCATGGCAATTGGTATGTTTCTTACACAAGGATCCCAATGAGGCTCAATATTACTTTAGTACATTGGCAAAAAAATGCACAATAATGGGATATTATGGATCTCACTGATGTACCTTCTCCGGGTAGTAATCAACCAAGTGTGGGAGGGATGTTCGATTTAAGGTATAGGGAAGACTTGATCTCTAAAATCAGCAAGTTGTCTTAGAAAGTGGAGAATCTAGAGGTCAATAAGAGACATGAGGTGTCCAATATGTCCAAGACTAAGGAGTTTTGCTCTATTTGTGAGAGTGTTAAGCATTCCATATCAAAGTGCCCTAACATTCTGGCCATTAAGAAAGTCTACCATGAGCAAGTCAATGCCTTTAATCAAAATAGGTAATCATTCTCCCTCCAGTACAACACTTACAATCTAGGTTAGAGCAATCATTTGAACTTTAGTTGGAAGAATGAGAATCCCACTCCTCACCGGTCTAGTTCATATTCACCCCTTATGCCTCCTAACCAAAATCAATTCCATGGAAAAGGTCAATCATCTAGCTTCCAATACCCCCATTCCAATCCACAAGGGCACCACAAAACCCTCATTCACAAGGTTTCTCACAAAACTCACCTCCACAAAGTTTTGGTCAACAAGGACCAACCACCTTATAAGAGGAACTTAGAGGATGTAGTGCACCAATTCATCCAAAGCCAAATAGTTATCAATAATCAAACCACCCACCACTTTCAATGACAATATAGGACTCAAATCACAAAATTAACCAATTGCATTAGGTTATCCTGACAAGAGAAAGGGAAATTTCTCGCTCAACCTCAAGAAAACCCTAGAGGCCATCATGTGATTGAGTCACCCCAACCTATAAAGGAGAGTTGTGAGTAACTCAAGGAGGTCACCACCTAAAGGAGTGGCAAGCAAGCCAACAAGACCATTTTGTAAAAAATCTCACCCAATACCACATTGACCAAAGAAAATGTGACTAGAGGTGACTCTGAGGGGGTGAGGTGAGTGAGAAAGAAAAAATTGTTGATGAAAATGTGCAAGTATGTCCCATTCTAGCTCTTTTTGTAATTGTTTGAAGCCACCCATGAAGGTGGCTAATTATTCTAACACTATTGAGATGTTCAAACATGTTAAGATGAACATCCCGTTCATTGATGCCATAAAGCAAATCCCTTCACGTGCCAAGATTTTGAAGGATTTATGCACTGTGAAAAGAAAGTTGAATGTGCACAAGAAAGCATTTCTCACTGTGCAAGTGAGCTCAATCTTGAGAACAAACACACCGTCAAATTTTAAAGACCTCAGATGCCTTACCATTGCCATTACAATAGGGAATTACCGGGTGGAACAAGCACTTCTTGATGTGGAGGTGAGTGTTAACCTCCTACCCTTTTTGGTGTACCAACAACTCCAACTTGAAGAGTTGAAGCCAACTCCAGTCGCTCTTCAATTGGTGGATCGTAGCGTTAGAACACCAAGGGGAGTAGTTAAGGATGTCTTATTCCAAGTTTACAATTTCTACTTCCTTGTTCATTTTTTTGTACTTGATACTCATCTGGTTGTTAATACTAGTTCACAAATTCCCTTCATATTAGGTAGACCTATTCTTGCTACATCTAATGCTATGATTAATTACAGGAATAGTCTAATGAAGCTTGCATTATGGAATATGACAATGAACCTCAATGTATTCAATTTGTGCAAACAACTGGGGGATGATGAGGAAGTGCATGAAGTCAATAGGACTGACACTTTGGTGGAGAAGCACTTGGAACTATTGAGCACCTTGGAGTTTGAGGAGGAGAAGATTGTTGATCAAGAGGAGCCGGAGAGTTTACAAGGGGTAGAAAAATGGACCCCTACATTTGAAAAGCTTAAACATTAAGGGAAGAATACATTTCCATCAATTGGGAAAAATCCCACCTTCGAGTTGAAGCCATTAACATCCAACCTCAAATATGCATTTTTTGCAGAGCATGAGACCTTCCCGGTGGTGATAAGCTCAAATTTGGAGGCAAAGCAAGAAGAATATCTATTGAAAGTGTTGAGGAGGCATAAGAGAGGAATTAGTTGGACAATTGCCTACATCAAGATGATAGGCCACCTCATTTGCACACACCACATCTACCTTGAAGAAGAATCCAAGCCGTCCCGACAACCACAAAGAAGGTTGAATCCAATTATGAAGGATGTGGTGAGGGACGAGGCACTCAAGCTACATTATGTGGACGTCATCTTTCCAATTACCAATAATAAATGGGTTAGCCCCACTCAAGTAGTGCAAAAGAAATCGAGAGTCATAGTGGTTGCAAATGAGGACAATGAGTTAATTCCAAAAAGGGTGATCACCGGATGGAGAGTGTGTATTGACTATCGGAAGCTTAATTCTTGCACAAAAAATGACCACTTCCCTTTGCCATTCCTCAACCATGTTTTGGAGAGGGTAGCCGGACACTTGTTATATTGTTTCTTAGATGGATACTCCGACTATAATCAAACTGAGATCGCACTGGAGAATCAAGAGAAGACCACCTTCACTTGCCCCTTCGATACCTTTCCCTATCGACGCATGCCATTTGGGTTGTCTAATGCCCTAGGGACTTTTCAAAAAGGCGTGATGGGAATTTTTAGTGGTATGGTGGAAAAGATCATGGATGTCATCATGAATGAATTTTTCGTATTTGGGGATTCATTCGAAGGTTGTTTGGAGAACTTAGAGAGAGTACTTGAGAGATGTGAGGAGAAGAACTTGGTCTTCAACAGGTTGAAGTGCCACTTCGTCGTGACACAAGGAATTATGCTCGAGCACATCATCTCAACGAAGGGGATTGAAGTCGACAAATCAAAGGTTGAAGCAATTTTCAACCTCTGTACACCGAAGGTCATCAAGGATATTAGGTCATTTCTTGGCCATGCTGGTTTTTATTGTCGTTGACTTTAGTGTACTGGCTTGACCCTTGACCAATTTGCTATCCAAGGATGTCCCATTTGTGTGGTCAGATAATTGTGAGGCATCATTTAAAAAACTTAAAAGTATGCTCACTACACCTCCAATAATGCAACCATCCAAGTGGGACTTACCATTTGAGCTTATGTGCGACGTGAGTGACTACGTAGTTGGCACAATGCGCGATCAAAGGGAAGACAAGAGACCATATGTAATATACTATGCTAGTAAAACTCTTAATCAAGCACAAATAAATTCCACTACCACTAAAAAGGAGTTGTTAGCCGTAGTATTTGCTTTGGATAAATTTTGGTCTTACATAATTGGTTCACTTATTATAGTCTACACAAATAACTCTACTTTGAAGTGTCTTTTGTCGATCTAGGTCGCAAAACTGATACTCATTAGGTGGATATTCCTCCTACAAGAATTCAACTTGACAATCAAAGACAAATGAGAGTTGAGAATTGCTTGAATTATTTTCGTGTTGTTCCTAACCTCTTAACATCTCCCTCAATTTATGTGTGTTAGGGGGAGTGTCACTCTCTCCCTTGGGATGATGTCAAAAGAAAGGGCAAAGGAATTGTGGAATATGAAATGTACAAAATGTGTGTGCATGTGAACAAAAGTGCTCCCCAAGCACAAGGAGTCTTTTGAGTGTCGTGTTTTACTTGAAAAAGTATTCCAAGGTCGTCTCCTCGAGGAAGGATGTGAATCGTTTTAAAAGTGATTTCGGTGAAAAGAAAGTGTAAACTCTTTTATAGTTTGGAGTTGGTTTGTGATGAAATTGAAATGGAAAACAAGCGTTGGCTAATTTGAAGGGTTCACTCCAATGGAAATGTCAAGTCAACTCGAAACCTTCCTCCACTGGTTCATAGATGAACGGTTGATTCGTAGGAAGCAAGGGAAGCGAGGGACAAGATGGAAGTGAGGATCCAAGCATAACCCATGACAAGTCTACGGGATATTAGAGACTCACACCATTTCCTCACTCAACCCAGCCAAACTGAACTATCGTACACCGAGAGGAGGAAAGAAGATGGGTTGAAATGGCATACCCAAGAGGAGGTATCCCTTGGATTAGCCAACTTAAAGACTTAGCTTCTCATGCTTAAAGTAAAGACAACAATGTAATGGGAAGACATTATAAAGAAATGAAGATTGAATCTAAATATAAATGAAATGCACAAATATAACTTTCGAATAATTATACATTTCCTTCACCTCTTGCTAAAGATTGGATGAGAAAATACTCACTCTTCATAGCTTTGGTAAAACTAGAAAAGTGAGTGATGCTCATCCCTCCAAATAGAGGAGTTACAAAGTAAAACACTTTACACAAGGAGCTGATCTTCAACAAAGAATGATTGAATCACATTCCACCCGTCACGGCTTTGGTAAGCTCTAGAAAAGTGGAAGAGTTTCACTCCTCTAAGGGAAGAAGAAAGCTCAACAATGGAAGTAAAAGAAAACAATAATTCAATAAAGGAAAGTAATACTTAAAGTAAAGGAATCAATAAATTAAGAGAAAGCAATAATACAATAAAAGAAAGCAATAAACAATAAAGAAACCAATACTTTTGGAGGGTTTTCTACTACCAAAAGAGGAATGCTTTACAAGTCCTAAGGGGTGGTATTTATAGGCAACAAGGGAGGATGAAAGTCTTCTTTGACGGCTATGAATTATACTTTACTCCCCCTTTGTTTTGAACTTTGATAATTGGCACCACATAGTTTGCAGCTTTGATAATTGGCTCCCCAGTAGTTTGTAGCTTTGACATACAAAATCCTGAAAAGAACAACAATCAATGCATTATCCTTAATTCACACACTAACCCTAATTTGATTTATACTGACTAGTTTAGCTTTGTATAACTAACACAATTTACCTATTAACTTAATTAAATTATGTCTTAATTAGGGTAAATCAAGAACGTGGTGGTGGACCATTTATCCTGACTTGTGGTTTAAGATGTCGATGAGCATATTCCTATCCCTAACACTTTTCCTAATTAGAATTAATTTTCTATTTATTTTGTTTGTCCTTAGTATGCTGACATATGCAATTATCTTGCTACATGACAAATACCACCGCACTAGAGCCCAGAGGATAGACCGAGGTTAATGGCGGATGTGAAGTACTTGTACTTCAACAACCCATACTTGTTCAAGTACTGCCCTGACCAACTCATGAGGAAATGCATACCTGAGAATGAAGAATGGGACATCCTTGCATTTTTCCATTCTGAAACGTGCAGTGGATACTTCTTTTCCAAGAAGACTTCAGCAAAGGTTTTACAATAAGTTTTTTATTGGCCCTCATTAATCAAAAATTGTGTTTCTCTCTGTAAAGAATGTGATAGTTGCCAACGTTTGGGTAGTGTAACCCAAAGGAACATGACCTTTCGCCCCTATACTTGTTATTAAGATATTTGACTGTTGGGGCATCGACTTCATAGGTCCCTTTCCCATGTTGTTTGGCTACCTGTACATTATGCTAGCAATGGACTATGTGTCCAAATGGATGGAGGCTATTCCAACCATGACCAATGACCACCAGGTTGTGGTCAAGTTTTTAAAAGAGACCAACTTTTTGAGGTTTGGGATGCCTTGTACAATGATAAGCAATGGCAGTTCGCATTTCTATAATAGGTCATTTGCATCTTTTATGCGTAAGTATGGTGTCACACACAAGGTGTCCACCGCTTATCACCTACAAACCACCGGCCAAGCCAAGTTGGCCAATAGAAAAATCAATAACATTCTAGAGAAAATGGTGAACCCTAATAGGAAAGATTGGTCATTTAGGTTGATCGATGCCTTATGGGCCTACCACAATACTTATAAGACCATTTTAGGCATGTCACCTTATAGGCTTGTATATGGCAAGGCTTGCCATTTGCTAGTTGAAATGTAGCAAAAAGCTTACTGAGGCATAAAGACCTTGAACTTCAATTTTAGAATTGTCAGAGAGAATAGGAAGTTGGAAATGAATGAATTAGAGGAGATTCGTAGAGATACGTATGAGAGCAAAAAAATTTCAAAAGAGAGGGCTAAGATCTTTCACGAGAAATCCATTGCAATGAAATCATTTGAGCCTAGATAGAAAGTGCTATTGTACAATTCTCAACTCTCTATTTTTCAAGAAAAACTTTGATCCCGTTAGGATGGCCCTATGTTGTCAAGGTGGTCTATCTCAATGGAGTCGTGGAAATCACCAACCATAAGGATGAGAAGACATTCACGGTCAATAGCAAAAGACTTAAGCCATTTTTTGCAAGTTATGAAGGTCAAAGGGTGGAGGAAGAATTGGTGGATCCAGTTTAGCAGGACCTTTTAGAGGAATAACTGTTCATGTGCTCCTTAGTCTACAATAATTTTCACTTACTTTAACTGTTCATGTTTGCTTACTTTAATTTTCTACAGAGTGTTGTCTTTCTTAGTTGCAAATATTGGTATTTTTGTCAAACCTCAAGTGCGAGGTTTTCTCTAACCTTGCTCACCTTTTTACAGTCCTTAATTGCACACCATATCTTTTTTGTTGCATTAAGGACAATGCATGAATCAAGTTGGGGGTTGAGTGCTTGAATTATTTCCTTGTTGTTCCTAACCTCTAAACATCTCCCTCAACGTATATATGATGTTTGTGTGAGGGGGAGTGTCACTCTCCCTTGGGATGATGTCAAAAGAAAGGGCAAAGGAATGGTGGAATGTGAAATGTACAAAATGTGTGAGTGTGAACAAAAGTGCTCCCCAAGCGCAAGGAGTCTTTTGAGTGTCGTGTTTTACTTGGAAAAGTAATCCAAGGTCATCTCCTCGGGGAAGGATGTGAATCATTTTGAAAGTGGTTTCGGTGAAAACAAAGTGTAAAATCTTTTGTAGTTTGAAGTTGGTTTGTGATGAAATTGAAATGGGAAACAAGAGTTTGCTAATCCGAAGGGTTCACTCCAATGGAAATGTCAAGTCCACCCAAAACCTTCCTCCAACGGTGCATAGATGAACAGTTGATTCGTGGAAAACGAGGGTGAGATGGTAGTAAGGATCCAGGCATAACCCGTGACAAGCCTACAGGATATCACAGACTCACACTATGTCCTTACTCAAGCTAGTCAAACTGAACCATCGCACACCGAGGGGAGGAAAGAAGATGAGTTGAAATGGCATACCCAAGAGGAGGTCTCCCTTGTATTAGCCAACTTAAATACTTAGCTACTCATGCTTAAGGTAAATAGAAATTATGAAGAAATAAAGACTAGGGCTAAGCATAAACGAAATGCACAAATACAACTTCCGGATAATCACCTCTTACTAAATATTGGATGAGAAACTACTCACTCTTTATGGCTTTGGTAAAGCTGGAAAAGTAAGTGATGCTCATCCCTACAAGTAGAGGAGTTGCAAGGGAAAACATATTACACACGGAGCCAATCTTCGACAATAAATGAGTGAATCACGTTCTACCCTTCATGACTTTGGTAAAGCTCTAGAAAAATGGAAGAGTTTCACTCCTCTAAGGGAAGAAGAAATCTCAAGACAATGTAAATAAAAGAAAGTAATAATACAATAAAATAAAGCAATAATATAATAAAAGAAAATAATAAATTAAAAGAAAGCAATAATAACTTTTGGAGGGTTATCCACTACCAAAAGGTGCTCTTTTCAAGAAAGCAATGTTACAAGAAAGCCATAATGACTTTTGGAGAGTTCTCCACTACCAAAAGATGTTCTTTACAAGAAAGATGATACAAGAAAATAATGACTTTTGGAGGGTTTTTCACTACCAAAAGATGCTCTCTACAAGAAAGATGATCCAAGAGAAAAAGATTTTCGGGGTCCATCTTTTATTAATAATCTAGGCAGAGTCTCCTTTGTAAGGGGAACTCTACTCAAAACACAAGTTGTGCATTATATAATAACAAGACCCATCCGAGGTCCAATATTCAACAATGACCACATCGGGTCTATTTATAAGTAAACATTGGCCACACCGGGTCCAATTATCCATACTCANTGTAAGGGGAACTCTACTCAAAACACAACCTGTGCATTATATAATAACAAGACCCATCCGAGGTCCAATATTCAACAATGACCACATCGGGTCTATTTATAAGTAAACATTGGCCACACCGGGTCCAATTATCCATACTCATACAAACATGCAAGACTATATTAAAACTGTCCATATAGACTCTATTACAATTCCTTTACACATTACATGCCAAAATTTAATTACAAGTCTAATTTTACAAAAGAAATGGATTGGAAGCCACAAGTCGGCTTTTCTTCCTCCTTAAGTGCTCGAGTGAGTGTCGTCCCATGGTGTATGACCCGTACCTTAAATATTTCCTGTATAGGGTGAGCCAACGCCCAGTAGAGTATATCCTACAAGGGCTACTCCCCACCTAAGTGCACATGCAATGTTCACATTTGACAGTTCATATTCACATCAACATTCCAAGTAAGAATATGCAACTCTATATTGGAATTCACCATGTCATGCAATAAAATGAGATGAAACTCACTCATGCAACTTTAACTCAAATCCTCACCCANAGATGAAACTCACCCATGCATGCTATCCCGAGCCCACACCGACTCCCACAACACAATGCGACACTTACGTGTAAAACAAACGTCTTTGATGAAACACATCCAAAGATCATTTTGAAATCAACCATATGTCATAAAACCATTTCATTCTTGGATGTTTCCCATCAAATGAATAATTTATATATCAAAATCATGTGCATTTATTGGATATCGAATTCAGGAATCGCACCTCCCGGGCTCCGTACGCCGTTACACTTTTTTGAAATTTCACCGTCGGTAAGTGTATGAACCAAGTGACCGAGTTTTTCACCCGAGGGAGTGTCTAGCCCTACTTGCTATACCCGACACAAGTTTTCTTATGCATGTAACAGTGCGACCCATTAGGACATTCAATCCTACTTTTCTGAGCCCACCCTTCAATCACCAAGAATGTTGCTTGAATGAACCATGCCCAACTCACATACACACACACACCCATACTCATGCCTAAGCACATGAATGGGATGCCTCTATGCACTATGCTACAATGTTCAATATTCTATGAATGACATGTGAACAATCGCAACATATCCATAGTAAGTTTTGTTCTAAACATATAGATACCAAATTTGTCAGAATGTCAATATAACACACGCATGCATATACATTGACACTTTTTCATAAAATAATTCCAAGCATGTTATCACTATCTTTATGTCAATAACACACTTAATCACAAAGGCAAACTATAACACACAACAGCCCATGCACTAGCCCGCATAACAACCCACAAAATAACCCCTAATCGGAGCACAAAATAGTCCGTAAAGTGGCCTAAAACAGTCCATAAAATGGCCCTAAAATAGTCCGTGAAATGGTTTTAAAAACAGTCCATGAATGGCCTAAATATTGTCCATGGAATGGCCCTAAAAATTGTCCATGATTGTCCTAAAAATAGTCCATGAAATGACCCTAAAATCAGTCCATGAATGGCCTAAAAATAGTCACAATTTCAGTCCATATTAGGCCATAAAAACAGCCCTTAACACGCCATAAAAACATTCTGTAAATAGCCCCATAATTGTCCCAAAAACAACCCACATATAAACCAATTTCACCCATTAAAACATGTCAAAAAACAGCCCATAAACAGTCATATGACATCCATATTTCAGCCACAAAACAACCACATAACAGTCATATTTCAGCCACCAAAAATAGCCCCTTAAGGTAGGAGTAAAACCAAAGTAGGAAGAACCCTACCTCAATAGAGTGTAGAATGAATACTAGAACCTCCAATAACACCTCCAAAGCTCAAGATTTTTATTTCTCCAAAATCTCGCCTTTTGATCTATGGTGAAAATCTTCGTTCTTGGTACCCACGCATAGCTCTTTTCGCGTAGATCAACTTTGATTATTGGCTTGAGCGATTCCGACCGACGGATCTTCTTGAATCGTAGAGACAAAATTGGATTTTTCCCTCTTTTTTTTCTCTCTTTCTCTCCAACGTCTGAAACCAGCTGAATATCAGAGATCTTTCTGCTGAAATATCTGATATTTAGCCCTATTTATAATTTCCAAGGCTTTGCCCGAGTCGCGCCATGTGTCCCCCATTGTCCGGGTCCGTTTTTGCCCCGGAACGATTAAATTTCATACCAATTTAAGCTCAAAATATTTTATAGGAACTTTATTTAAATATTTTTTAAATTTTAAAATTTTTATAAAAATTTCATTTTTGGGGGTCACCGAACGCCCGTCGCCTTGAAAAATGTGAAAACTCGACTATCTCAGAATTCAACTAAAATTGACAGGACAGCTAGATTTCGCGATGCGAATCCAAGGGTGAGGTTCATTGTTCCATCCGAGCTCTATAAAAATATTTATTTTAAATACGCATTAGGATTACAAATTACCATTTTACCCTTTTTTAGAAAAAAATTCAAAAAAATTCCGGGTTTCACACACTAACCCTAATTTGGCTTATTTTGACTAGTTTAACTTTATTTAACTAACATGATTGATCTATTAACTTAATTAAATTATGTTTTAATTAGGGTTAATCACACCCCCCCAACCTAAACATTAATAGTCCCTAGTAATAAATAACAAAATAAAATCGCTTTCGCAGATAACACGATTGCATTTAGCATATGCAACAAGCTGTTAAACCCCTAGGTGATCTCTAGTGAATGAGTTTTGTCCCATGAAGGTTTCTAGTGAGCTACCTACAAACTCCAGTCGAACAGATGAGTTAAAGTAAATTAGCATCATGGTCGTTGGGACGTCCAACCCTCAATTTCGACTTAGGAATTTATTCTATGCAAAAATTAGCATTAGTCACATTGGCATTTGGAATTTCCTGTGTAGCATAAATGGTCTTTCTAGTAACAAGAATTGTTATATAACAAACATTCCACTTTACCACCCTCCATGAATAGCTTTGATTTCATAAATCTCTTTTAGAAATGCCCTCAGCCAAAATTCCCTTTGATTATAATAACTTGTCTCTCAAAGGGCATGTGATCAGAAGATGGCCAATCGAAAAAATCACATGCACAATTAGAAAGGGAGTGAAAGTCCTAAGAAAATAGACTAATCATGTTCTTGGCATAATCTAATGGAAGAATATCAATGCAATTAAAGAAATACTATTTAACATATCCTAGTTTTCGGTCGACAATACACACATGCATAAGACTTGAGATCAATTAGGGCTTTGTATAGGTTGTAATGAAATGACGTCAATGATATTCAAAAGCTATCCAATTTTAATGCAGCACACCTCTTTCTTGCTTTTCAATATTTTTGCCTAGAAATGATATTTCTTTCCTTCATTTTTCTCATTTTTCACTTTCTTGGCAATTCCCTGTTTTTCTGTTTCTTTTCTTTATTGGTTGTTCCCACCGAATTGTTTTTTTTTTTTTCATTGAACAGTAGCCACCATCATCTTTTTTATTTTTCTTTCTTTTCTGTATCATACTGATTTATGAGATGGTGCAAGAAAATTAGATAGCAGGGTAATGTAAGTATATTCTCCTATGGCTTGGTTATCATATAGGTTTCTTGAAGAAGAAATCATTCATTGAAGGCTCAAACATGGCTAACTAAGGATATAATTTCATATAAGCAATGGCTAAGGCTCAAAATCAAATCAAAGATGGCCTAAAATACTTTCTCAAGTATATGCCCATGTATGTGTTGCATGCAAAGGTTCCATGTGGGACATGTCAATAGATCACTTTTGTTGCATTAATCAAAGCAAGTTTAATGAGATTATTCAAAAATTGAAAGTGAAATAGCTTACTAGAGTAAATGTTGATTGTCTCTCAGAAAGCATCGCAAGGTTCAAAACTTACCATGATATTCTTCATCATCTCCACTGGTTATGTCAGGGTTTCAAAGAATGTCGGCTATATATCAATTCGATTTTCAAGTCTGGTCATTCTGTACCTTAAGAATAACAAATACTAATGTACATTTGACATTTAAGCATAGATAAAATACCATTTTTCAAGTAAATGAGGCTTTTTTTTTACTAGAATTCGAACTCAAATAAAAATCAAAGTTATTTATATACACATTTATCTATGAAAATTTTTAAAAAAAAAACTAAATGCACACATTAAACTTGGAAAACTATGGTGTCTTAGGATAAGTCGCTATCCATGCTACAGGTTGGCATTTTAGGACATTCCTTACTCTGCCCACATCTTTATTTCAACAAAAAGACATTGTACATAAACAAATATTTACACAAAAAAAATTTGGACCATTAACCTTCATCCTCAAAACACGTTTTTTCTACAGTTTTGTCATTATTAGTCAAAATCTAATCCAAGTCATCGCTTGTGTCTATGTCATTTTTAGTGACCCTTCCAACTTCTTGTCACACAAAACGTGTAAGTACCGGACTAGTATAAGATGGCGTCTCAGGAAAATCCTTACTCTAACCCATACATTATCCAGTTTAATTGATCGATTGCACGACCCGAAATTGCTTGAGAATACTAATTGTATTTTTTCATGTGAAAGATCCTGCCACAATGAAAACAAGCACCCATTCGTCTGGCACGATGATGTTTAGCAAAACTACTTCTACCACACAATGGTTTTGCTTGTGCTTCTTAGATTTCAATTTTTCTCAAAACTCTTGCCTTTCTCATTATCATAGTATGCACATCAGGTGGAAAAGTTCATAAAACTCCCAGACTAAACCAAAAAAGTTTAACATCCATACTTTCTATGCTTTAAGACTCACTATCTGGTTCTTTAATGCCTGCCAGTCACAAAGACGATTGAAGCTGCATTTGATATAATCATGAAATATAATGAAAAATATTGTAAAAAAATTTGCAATACAGAATAAAAATAAACAATTTTTTTTTTTAAATATGAAACATTGTCTCCAATATTTCAAATTTACCAGTGTTTGGAGTTTGGAAATGAGGTTGTAGGATAGAGACCTGTTCAGTTGCCGAAACCTGCAAAGAAAATACGTAAATTAATCTTCGTTCCGTAGATCTAGGTTTTTGCAGACAAGTAATATCATTTTTTCATTCTAAAGTGTGTGGTGGTCATTTCTCATTAAGGAAAACCGTTGCGAAAATCTTGCAGTGTAGATTTTATTGGCCCACCCTTTTCAAAGATGTCCATGCATTTTGTTTGGCATGTGATAGATGCCAAAGGTTGGGAAGCATTTCAAAAAGAAACATGATGCCCTTAAACCCCATTCTTGTGATTGAAATTTTTGATTGTTGGGGCATCAATTTTATGGGACTATTTTCCTCTTCCTTTGGCTATCTATACATTTTAGTGGTCGTAGACTATGTATCCAAATGGGTTGAGGCAATTCCATACTGGAATAATGATCCCCAAACAGTGATCAAATTTTAAAAAAAAATATTTTGTCCCAGTTTGGAATTTTGAAATCAATCATAAATGATGGGGGTGCTCATTCTTTTCTGGAATTTAATGAAAAAATACTTGATTTTTCACAAAATTGCAACCCCTTATCATCCATAGACTAGTGGACAAGCTGAATTAGCTAATCGGGAGATCAAATTAATTTTAGAAAAAATAGTAAATTCAAACCACAAAGATTGGTCGTCAAGACTAACTGATGCACTATGGACATATCGCACTGCTTTTAAAATAATTTTGGGCATGTCTCCCTATCGATTAGTCTATGGCAAGCCATGTCACCAACCTGTGGAATTGGAACATAGGGCATACTAGGCCATTAAAGCAATGAACTTTGACCTAGACAAGGCCAGACTAGGAAGGAAACTTCATATTAACGAATTGGATGAATTGAGAAATGAAGCATATGAGAATACTAAGATTGCTAAAACCTAGATGAAAATTTTTCATGACAAGAACATTGTGCGAAAGTCTTTTGAACCTTTTCAAAAAGTCTTGTTGTTTAATTCAAGACTCCGCCTCTTTCTTGGTAAGTTGAAATCAAGATAGACTGGACCTTACATTGTTGAAAAGGTGTTTGGACATGGAGCAGTAGAAGTGAAAAATCCATCGAACGATAATATCATTACTGGTAATGGTCAGCGGTTGAAACCATTTTTGGAGAACTTTGTAAAAAATGTGGAGACCATTCTTTTAATGGATCCAGGATATTCCTCCGAGATTCGCACTTGCCAACACAAAAAGGGGTCAGGTCAAGAAAAACCCGGTCAAACCCAACCCACAAGAACGTCTTTATAAGGCTCCCAACCCCTTTCCTCTTTTTCCCCACCGCCTTTCCCTTTTTCTTTCTTCTTCTTCTTCTTCTTCTCCTCTTTATTTTTCTTCCCATGACCATACTCCCCGAAGACCCAGTCCTTTGTCTCATGATCTACATTTGTTTACTCTATTTGTACATAGATGTTCTTCTTCTGTCTGCACTCACAATCAAGGGTTTTCATCCTAGCGAAAACCCAGATCTACGTAGAGATGATTAATTTGTGTATTTTGCTTGTAGGTGTCGGCAGATGAATAGATCTCTACCTTTCAATCTCATCTCCAAGATCCATACACTGGTAAATTTGAAACATTGGGGACAATGTTCAATTTAGATTGGGGGGTGAGAACTAGAGTTCATATTTTATGCCCGTAAATTTTTTTGTTTTTGTTGTTATTGTTGCTATTTCTAATCATATTATGTACCTTGCCTTGTATTTTATATAAATTAATGATTATGTCTGTGAGTCATCTTTTAATCATCTTTGTGACTGGCAGACATTGAAGAACCAGATAGTGAGTCTTAAAGCGTAGAAAGCATGTATGTTAAACTGTTTTGGTTTAGTCTAGGAGTTTTACTCACTTTTCGATCTGATGTGCATGTTGTGATCATGAGAAAAGCAAGATTGGTAAGAAGAAATGAGATCCGAGAAGAGCAAGCAAAACCCCTATGTGGCATAAGCACTTTTGCTAAACGCCGTCGTGCCAAAAGACTTGGTTCCTGTAAATCGTGTGGTAGAGTCTTTCACGAGAAAAGGTATAATCAGTGTTCTGAGCCAATTTTTGGTCGGGCACTTGATCGATTAGACTGGATAGTGAATGGGCTGAGTAAGAATTACCCTGAGATGTCATGCTATTCTGGTACTTTGCTTAACTGGTTTGTGAGAGAGAAAATTGGGAGAGTCACTGGTTGTTCGAACTACACAGATACGGGGGGAGACTTAGATTAGATTATTCTCTGTAGGAAATTATATTTTTGTTGGGATGAAAGCCAAGGATCTGAATTTTTGTAAAAAACGTAAAAATCTTTTTTGTTTTGTATAAAACTCTTTTGACTGAAATGAAAATATGGGCCATGTAAGGATTGTCCCAGAATACCAACCTGAAGCATGAGTAGGGACTTGTCCTAAGACGCCATGAATTTTTGATTCAAACTTGTGTGTTTAGCCCTCTCTGATTGTGTATAGTGTAGTGCAAAAAAAATTTTGATTTTTGATTCAATGTTTGAACGCCAAATGATGTTCGATCGTCACCTACTTGCAATACTCAGCCTCTGATGGAACAAAAAGTACTAGAAGCTCAGCACGTTCGAATGCCAGTACACTGTACGAACAAGAACTCAACGTTCGAACACCAATAGACCGTTCGAATGAGAAGGGCTTACAATACTTTGGTCTCTGACAGATCTCAAAAATATTGGGAGCTCACCACGTTCGATCAACACTCACGATTGAACGATCTTTTAAAAATCCTTCTACATAAGTTCGAACGTCATTGAAGTTCGAACGTCACTTCTCATGCTATAAAAGCCTAGATCGTCTTCCCCATTCCAAAACCCTTCAAAAACCTCTAAACCCTAGAGTCCCTTTTCATTACCCAGACCTCAAAGCACCACCCATTCTCCATTTCTACCTAAAATCAACCCTCCCAAGACCATTCCCACATCAAAAACCCTCATTCTCACAAGAAAATCAAGACTTTCAAAGCCCTCACAACCTCAAAAATGAAACACCATGGCTTTAAGAGTCAAACTGCCTACTAGGCGCAACCCAATAAACTAGGAGCCCAATATGGTGGAGGAAATCATCGAAGTGAGAGAGGGGAGGCCACCCATTATGCAAAGATATGACAAGTCCCCACAGCTCTAAAAGCTGATAGGTACGATAATTTCTACCAAAACCACACTATTATTTGTGAGTGAGACATGGTATTGACTGATTTTGCTGAGTTGGGTATATTGGCGGATATGGAGAGGAGAGGTTGGGTATTGTATTTGCGAAATGGCAGAGAGGCCATAATTGACTTGGTGCGGGAGTTTTACTCCAATGCCGAAATAGTCAATGAGGCGCTGAAGAGTTATGTAAGGGGAACCCATGTTGATGTTGATGAGAACTATATTCAGGAAGTGAGACAAGAGGTACCTCAGGTACCCAAGCCTACCTACCCCCCAAAAAAGAATGTGGCTATGAATGTGGTTGGAGTGGAGCTAACGAGAGTGCCAAATTTTTCTTGGGCAGGGAAGAGATTTTTTAGACAAGGGGAGCTCACTAACAAATACAAAATGTTAAATTTGATTGCAGTATCAAATTTTGCTCCTATAGGAAGAAAAAATGAAATCCTCCCTAACCTGGCCCGGTTGCTTTATGCACTTGGGAAGGGCCAAAGCATCGACCTCCCTTCCCTAATTTTGATAGAAATGAAGAAGGGCTACGATGCGAAGCGAAACTCGCACCTGTTTGGCACCCTAGTCACGGAGATGTGCAAAGACCATAGGATCAAGGTGAGGCCTCCGATGACAACCAAAAAGCCAATGGGGCCACTAAACAAGGCCTCCTTTAGGAGGAGCCAAGGTCACAGTGGTGGCCCGGCGGCAAGACAAAAGGTGCCCCCTATCCGAGGAGTGGACGAGGTGCAATATGTACTTGATGAGGAGGAGGAGAGAGAGTTGGATGCAAAGAGAAAGCAGCCCCAGGAGGAGGCAGGCCCTAGTTCTAGTACTAGCACCCAGTGCTCTCTATGAGACATCATGCTTAGCATTGAAGCTAAGCAGGATGAGATGCTTTGCCTACTGAGGGGTGGACCTGGTGGAGCCAGCAGAGATGGTGGATCCGTAGGAGAGTGAGAGGGAGAGATTTATGTGCTTGGTTATGGTGTTTGTTTCTTCTTTGGCAGTTTGTTGTGGATATTTGAAGTCTTTGTGTTTGTTTCTTCTTTGATAGGTAAGTTTCTTCGTTGGTAGGTTATTGTGGATATTTGAAGATTTTGTGTTCTGTCACTTCTATAGATGAATTAAATCTCTAATGTTGGTGCTAATCGATCATATTTTGTGAAATGAATGGTTTAGTTTATCACTCTTATCGGTTTAAATGCATGTGTAGATTTAGCATAATATTGTTATTTGTTAATAACTTATGGAACAAATGTGGATTTTGAGACCGTTTGTTAAAGTAACTAATCACATGATCGGTTTGACACATAATTTAGCAATCTAGACTTAAAACTACAAATCCTTGAACAATGGTATTTTCTTTGTGCTCAAAATATCAAATGTACATTGATATTTGTTATTCTTAAGGTATTGCTTGGTTGTTTCCGTTGAAGTATATCCTAACCTCTAAACATCATCCATCAATGCATATAGTCTATGTGTGGAGGGGAGTGTCACTCTCCCTTGGAATGATGTCGAAACAAAGGGCAATGGAATGGTGGAATGAAATGTGTGTGTGTGTGAACAAAAATGCTTCCCAAGCGCAAGAAGACTTTTGTGTTTCGTGTTTTACTTGGAACCGTATTCCAAGGTCGTCTCCTCGGGGAAAGAGGTGAATCATGTAGAAGGTACTTTTGGTGAAAGAAAAGCGTAAAATCTTTTGTTGTTTGAAGTTGATTTGTGATTTGTGTTGTGATGAAATTGAAATGGGAAAGAAGTGTTGTCTAATTCGAAGGGATCACTCCAATGGAAATATCAAGTCAACTCGAAACCTTCCTCCAATGGTGCATAGATGAACGATTGAATCGTGGGAAGCGAGGGACGAGATGGAAATGAAGATTCAAGCATAACCCGTGACAAGTCTATGGGATATCAAAGACTCACACCATGTCCTCACTCAACCCAGTCAAACCGAACAATTGTACACCGAGGGGACGAAAGAAGATAAGTTGAAATGGCATACCCAAGAGGAGGTCTCTCTTGGATTAGTCAACTTAAAGACTTAGCTACTCATGCTTAAGGTAAAGACAACAATGTAATGAGAAGTTATTATGAAGAAATGAAGATTGGAGCTAAGCATAAATGAAATGCACAAATATAACTTCCAGATAATTATATATGTCCATCACCTCTTACTAAAGATTGGATGAGAAACTACTCACTCTTCATGGCTTTAGTAAAGCTAGAAAAGTGAGTGATGCTCATCCCTCCAATTAGAGGAGTTGGAAGGTAAAACATATTACACACGGAGCCAATCTTCGACAAAGAATGAGTTAATCACGTTCCACCTTTCACGGCTTTGGTAAAGCTCTAAAAAAGTAGAAGAGTTTCACTCCTCTAAGGGAAGAAGGAAGTTCAAAACAATGAAAATAAAAGAAAACAATAAATTAAAAAAAAACAATAATACAATTAAAAAAAAAAGCAATAATGACTTTTGGAGGGTTTTCCACTACCAAAAGGTACTCTTTTCAAGAAAGCAATGATACAAGAAAGTAATAATGACTTTTGGAGGGTTTTTCACTACCAAAATATGCTCTTTATAAGAAAGATGATACAAGAAAGCAATAATGACTTTTGGAGGATTTTTCACTACCAAAAGATGTTCTTTACAAGAAAGATGATAAAAAAAGCAACAATGACTTTTGGAGGATTTTTCACTACCAAAAGATGCTCTTTTCAAGAAAGATGATACAAGAAAGCAACAATGATTTTTGGAGGGTTTTCGACTACCAAAAGATGTTATTTACAAGAAAAAAAGATGATCTTTACAAGACCCAAGGGGTGGTATTTATAGGCAAAAAGGAAGGGCTTGAATTACACTTTAATCCCCCTTTATTTTGAGCTTTTGATAATTGACACCCTATAGTTTGTAGCTTTAATAACTGCACCCTATAGTTTATAGCTTTGATAATTGGCTCTCCAGTAGTTTGTAGCTTTGATGCAATTATCTCCCCAGTAGTTGGTAGCTTTGACGAATAAAACCCTGAAAAGAACAACAATCAATACATTATCCCTAATTCACACACTAACCCTAATTTGATTTATTATGACTAGTTTAACTTTGTTTAACTAACACAATTGACCTATTAACTTAATTAAATTATGCATTAATTAGGGTTAATCAAGTACAAGATGATCGGACTCGAAAATGGAATTGAAATATAACCAACAATCCCTGAAAAACCTGACATAACCACTGGAGATAACAAAAGATATCATGGTAAGTTTTGAGCCTTGCAATGCTTTTGAGAGGATAACAACATTTACTCGAGAAAGGTTTTTCACTATCTATTTTTGAATAATCTCATTACATTTGCTTTGATTGATGCAACTAAAGTGATCTATTGACATATCCCATAGGGAACCTTTGCATACGACACATACATATGCACGTACTTGAAAAATGATCTTAGGTTATCTTTGATTTTGACTTTGAGGCTTAGCCATTTCTTTCAAAAGAATATCCCTAGTCAGCCATGCTTGAGCCTTCAATGAATGATTTCTTTTTCGAAAAACCCATATGATAACCGAGCCATAAGAGAATACACTTAACATACTTTGCTATCTAATTTTCTTGCACCCTCTTATAAATCAGTATGATACAGAAAGGTAAGAAAAATAGAAAAGACGATGGTGGCTACTGTTCAATGAAAGAAAAATCAGTGAAAACAACCAAAAAAGAAAAGAGACAAATAGACAAGGAATTGCCAAGAAAGTGAAAAATGAGAAAAATAAAAGAAAGAAATACCATTCCCAGGCAAAATGTCGAGAAGCTAGAAAGAGGTGTGCTACACTACATAAAAAAGGGATAGCTTTTGAACACCATTGACGTCATTTTGTTAGCCACTGACCTCTGGCCACATTACAACCTATACAAAGCCCTAATTGATCTCAAGTCTAATGCATGTGTGTTGTCGACCGAAAGCTGGGGTATGTTAAATAGTATTTCTTTAATTGCATCAATATTCTTCCATGAGATAATGCCAAAAACATGATTAGTCTACTTTCTACAAAGTTTCACTCCCATACTAATTATGTATGTGATTTTTTGATTGGCCATCCTCTGATCACATGCTCTTTGAAAGACAAGTCACTATAACTTGAGCGAATTTTTGTTGAGGGCATTTCTAAGAGAGGTTTGTGAAATCAAAGCTATCCATGGAGGGTGGTAAAGTGGAATGTTTGTTATATAACAATTCTTGTTTCTAGAAAGACCATTCCTACTACACAGGGAATTCCAAATGCTAACGTGATTGATGCAAATTTTTGCATAGAATAAATACCTATAAAAGAGGAGCATGCGGGATGTAATTCAAAATTGAGGGTTGGATGTCTCAACGACCATGATACTAATTTACTTTAACCAGCAATCCCACATACACATCTATTCGACTAAAGTTTGTGGGTAGCTTCACTAAAAACTCTCACGAGACAACACTCGTCTATTAGGGTAAACCTAGTGGTTCAACGGCTTATTGCATAAGCTAAATGCAACTAGATGACCTACGAAAAAGGCATTAGAAATAGATTTGCATTTCATTGTTGTTGTTGTTGTATTACTACAGACTAGCAATATTTAGGTTGGGGTGTGATTAGTAGTCAAAATTAGCATATTTCTATGCCCCTTTAAGACTAATTATACTTTGATAGAGTTTAAATGATGACATTTCAGGTCATAAATTGCACAAGGGACCAAAGGTAATGAATATCAGACTCCCATGCAACACCATCATATTCTGGAGCAAAATTGGAACAACTTAGACCAAGCCAAAAATGTTTGAACGTCAATCAACGTTCAAACGTTACTTCAAATCATGTGAAGACCAAATTGCTGAGACATGGCATGTTGCAGCCAAGAAGGAGGACCCTGAGGTACATGAGTACCACATTCGAACGCCAACTCACGTTCGAACGTCCACTTGAATTGATTGAGGACTAGGACGATGAGTGCAAAGTGCCAAGATATGCATGGAGTGTGGAAATAGGTTTTCACAGAAGACTACATGCCACTTGAGTGAGAAGGTCAGACCCTATCTGGTGTTCGAACGCCCTTAAAGCAAAGACAAAAGAACTGTTCGAATGCCAGACAACGTTCGAACGCCCACAAAGTAAAAAATAGAAACAATGTTCGAACGCCAGATCACGTTTGAACGTTCTCCACAGGCAGGCTGCAAAGTGGTTGATTTTCTCTCTGGACATTGGGACTTTCACTTGGACTTTGAATGCCTTGTACTATTGCTCCACACTACTTTGCTCCCTCCTCCTTACCTATAAATACTCCAATTGTGGGAGCTTCAAAGGGACTTGTAGAGAGCTTGATGGAGGCTTAGACTCCCACTCATATAGCTAGTCTTAGAATTATATTTGCTTGTGTCAAGGGAGATAGTTCATTTTTGGTTGAGGAAGCAACCCTCCATCTTTTGGTTGAGGAAGTAACGCTCCAAAAGTGACTAGTTTTCTTCTACTTTCATTGTTCATTTCTTTCACTTCCATTGCTTGAGCTTCCTTCTTTCTTAGAAAAGTGAAACTCTTTCACTTTTCTAGAGCTTCACCAAAGTCGTGAAAGGTGGAACGTGATTCACTTATTCTTCGTTGAAGATCGGCTCCTTGTTTAGTGTGTTTCACTTTGTAACTCCTCTATTTGGAGGGATGAGTATCACTTACTTTTCTAGCTTTACCCAAGCCATGAAGAGTGAGTAGTTCCTCATTCACTTTTTAGTAAGAGGTGATTAATATATATAAATTATCCAAAATTTATATTTTTGCATTTCCTTTATGCTTTAATGCTTTATATTTCACTTGCTTATTTAATGATTGAATGCATCTAACACAGCTAAGGTACTTTGTATAGCCATAGGTTCTTTCTATGTCACAGATGACTCTTGCATATAAAGACTCATTGGTTCAAGACAAGTACCCCGGCTAGATCTTCATGACAACATTTCAATCTTCACCATTATTGTGTCTTAATTAAAGAATGGAACATTAATGTCATGGTTGGATGCCTTGTAGAAACACTTGCTTATTTGTAGACGGGTTGAATCTCGGCATAGACAATTCTTGTAACCTTCTAGAAAGGCATCGGAACCATGTGCTTAATTCTTACAGTCCATCTTTATCTTCCGATTAACTTGTTGTTGATACGGGAGTTAATTGAGTTATAAAACACAAGTATAATAAACCGGATTATTAACTACATGTTTTGATCCTCGAACTAAAGGGTGGTTGTTACATTGGATAATTTATCTTATATTTTGCCTAGAAAAACCCATTGAAAAGAATCACATATTCTGTTCAGAAAATCTCATAACTTCAAACTCTCAAGGTTTCCAGTTACTTGGTCTCTATCACTGCTTAGTTCAAAACACTAATCATAGTTCCTTGTGGATTTGAATCTGGACTTAACCAGATTATTACTACAGCTTGACCACCTGCACTTGGGTGTACACATTTCAGATCAAGTCAACCACCAAATGAATTTTTCCACTATCCAACATATAAGGACTCAACCGAACAAGAATTGAAAAATATGTTTTATGAGTTTATGCTACACGAAATTGAAGTCAATGCCCAAGTCGGCCAACAATTTTCTGAAATTAGAGATGACCTTAATGGATTGACTAATGCTATAATTACTATGCATGAAGAACAACATCTTGAGCATAGTCAATGTATTGAGGATGATTATCTCAATGGAATGCATATTGATGTTGAATCTCCCACCACTCTAGATTGTGAAAAATTCAATGAAAATATTATCTCACATGAGACTAATAAGCCCAAGGTCATTTTGCCATCAAAGAGTGGTGTTGAGGTTCACAATTTTCAACTTGGGGAGGGCATTGAAATGGAGTTAAGTGTAGAAATTTATAAAGAGAAATTGTACACTCAATTGTTGAAATTGCATAAACTTGCATACACCTCTGTTTGGTTAAGGATTTTGAATCACTATCCTTTGTATTGTTTGATAGATTGGTTAGGAATGGCATTTATACAACAAAAAAATTTTAAAATCAATGGGTGCAAGCTCATATCCGAATTGAAGCCGGATTGACATGAGCCCTTTTTGTTTTGTTTTCATGTACATAGTAGTTAGACTTATTTTATTGTTATATTTTCTTTTTTATGACGTTGTAGTGTAGATTCTATCATGAAGTTGGTTACCTCTCCCTAATTTGGACTAAATTCATTTTTGAGCTTTATGGTAACAAATCTTACTTAGTATCATGTTCGAGTCTAAGTTGGGGGGTGTAAACAAGTTTTTTTGTTTTTTTGTGTTTCATTTTTCCTTTAATGTTTATATCAAAAAAGGGGTATCTTATTTCCCATGTTACTTTCATTTTTTCTCATTGCATGATTCCTTGTGCATTGAGGACAATACATGGTTCAAGTTGGGGGGTGAGGTGCACCATTTACATGTTCCACCACTTTTTGTACATAATAATTGAAAATGTGAAAATTTTGGACTCTTTTTGTGGAAAATATCTAATGTTAAACCATATTCCCCTATTCAAAGCGTATGGGTTTAGTGAATTTTGAACTTTGAATACATGAGCCCATCATAGAAGTTTATCCTATGCCGAAGTATCACATATGTATTTTCTTTCAAACTCAACCATAGTGCACCTTGAATGTGTAATTTCGGCAATTTATAGATTGGATCCACATTTTAGAGCTTGATATGCATAATGGAGATGAAATAAGTACCCATGTGAGCTTTAGTGTCAATCCTTGTTGGAGGAAACTTACATTTACTCAAAAGAACAATTTTTCAAATTCAACATATGTTCAATAATCTCATTATGCTTGCTTCGGTTAGAGTGCTTATGGATAGTTGATTAACTTTGTCTTGAAATGCCAACATGCCTCCCTATGCTTATTTAGAAATGATCTTAGGCCATCTTTGAAATGCTTTGAGCCTTAGCCATTTTCTTGGAAAAAATTTTCCCTAGTGTCATGATTGAGCCTTAAATGAAAAAATCATTTTCATGCACCACAATTGACCAAGCTAGTGCAAAATGATAAAAATTTACCACACCTTGGGTGTTCCAAGAATTGATTGTGATTGATCATAAAAGTGAAGGAAATGTGGATAAGGAAACCCAAAAAAGGGATGAATTATGTGGAATTCAAATGTTGAATGGAAAAGAATGAAAAGTCCAAGAAAAAGGGATGAAAGAAGAAAAGAATGAGAAAAAGAAAAGGAAAATGTTAAGGAAAAAAATAAGAAAAGGAAACAAAGAGTGAAGTGAAGGTGTTAGACTGAAAATCCCAAGAAAAGGGAGATTTTTTGAAAATAAAGGTCATTCACTCAAAACAACTCTCTTTGTTATCCTCTACACTTCATTTCACTTGCCTCAATATCACCCCAAGGCCTCATTAAAACCCTTGAAAGTCCTAAAAGATCAAGAGAAAGCATGGGAAAAGCATACTTTTAAAGAAAATAGAAGTTGATTTTTGTTATCCAGTGCCCTAACATTCCTTTCATGAGATTATGTCAAAGATGTTTCATTTTTATGCATGTACTTCATTTTTGGATTATGTCAGCATATTTCGTTTTGTGAACAAGATTCTATCTCACATATACACATGGAGAGCATGTCAGGATAATCATAGTGTGATTCATTGTTGAGAGAAACCCTTGGTGAGTTTTGCATCAAAGCTGAATATGGATAGCTAAGTGAATGTGGATTCCGTTGAGTAAATGCTTAAATTACATATTCATTTCATACAAACACGAGTTTTGAAAGGAAATGTGTAGGTGAATACTCTATAATAGCATTTAAGGCTATGATGTGATTCATGTGTGACTAATTCAGGTGCATTGGACAAAGCTATTTTTGACATCCCAGTGCTAGTTAGGATACGAGTATATGTTTCAAATGTTGCATGTGAGGAAAATAAGTTTATAGGTACCTTCACTAGAAACCTTCACGAGAAAAAACCAGTCCACTAGGGATCACCTAGGGATTTAAAAGTTTGTTACATATGCTAAATGCAATTGCAGAATTAGTATAGGTTTATTTTTGTTTGCTTAATTTTTACATTTAGTTTGCTAGCGACTAGCAAAGCTTAAGTTGGGGGGTGTGATGAGCTCGTAATATTGCGTATTTAATGGCCTCATTACATGCATTTTAACTCAACTTTGCATTTAATTACTTAGAGTTAGTCGAATTTATGAATAATGCTGAAATCTTGATGTTGCAGGTAATTATAGCGTAAATGATGGATTTCGGAACCCGACAACTAAGTGTGAATGAGTGGTGAAGAGATGGACACATTACATGAGGATTGGGAGGCTTTAAAGTGAAAGAAATCAAGTAGGTAGTGGTATTTGGTATTATAGGCACCGGTATCTAAGCTTACTTGAATTTTGGTAGCGGCACTCGCACCATTTGGTATTGGTACATCTGTTTTCCCCAATTTTTAACCATGATCCACTTTGAATATGAAAATTTTAAAAACATGCAAGTTGTATATATGGATGTTCTCTGTATTTTATCAAAATTTCAGCTCAATCCAACAGTTGAATCAAAAGTTATGATAA
This sequence comes from Ilex paraguariensis, assembly GCA_963454935.2. Lineage (NCBI taxonomy): Eukaryota > Viridiplantae > Streptophyta > Magnoliopsida > Aquifoliales > Aquifoliaceae > Ilex > Ilex paraguariensis. The sequence continues at coordinate 3,626,589 of CAUOFW020000001.1, forward strand.
ATTTACGAAAACTGGTCCTGAGCTAGCATCTCAATTACGACCTACCAATAGAAGGAAACCAAAACCTACCGGTAGGTTTTGCCTACCAAATGAAAATCTACCAGTAGTTTTTAGCTACTGGAGTAAAACCTACCGGTAGGTTTGGCCTTCGACCTACCGGTAGGTTTTGCTGAAAAAAGCCAGGTTCTACAACTCATCCTCCACTTGTTTAGGGGGCCCACCATTGCTTCTCCCACACATTTCTTGACATTGTCTACATACAACCATGCCTACAAGACCCTAGTTGCTGACTTTTGAGGATGGAGGATGGGAAATGAAGAGAGAAAAGAAGGAGGCACAGTGGGTTGCAGGCTAGGCTTGTCCTAGCCTATCCAAAGCCATCAATTCACCGCCCATTGATGGGAGGCTTGCACACACATGCTAGAGGATCCCAATGGACGAAAATGCAGAGGTCTTACACCATATATTTAGCGTCACACAAGCTTTGAAAGCGAAGGAGGCTACCTAAGCTTAGGAGTATTTTTTAGAGAGATAAGTTCCAAGGAAGAAGATGTAGTTTAGAGAGATAAAGCTTACATTTTTGCATTGTCTTCAACCATTTCAGTTGTAATAAGTTGTACTTTACTTGTAATCTTCATTTCTTGCATCGTAATCTCCTTTATTTCAAGTGCAATCAAGTTTAATCCATTGTTCTTACATTTTCACATTTTCTACTTGGTATGCTCTACAAATTTTTCATTTTGGTATGAAATGAATTTCTCTTTGTAGTTTACTTTTTCTTAGATTTAATATATGTTCTAAGTTTCATTCTCATCTCTATTTCATTTCCATTTCACCTACATGTCTCCTTACATTACAAATGCTTTTACATTAATTATGAGTAGCTAAGCTTTAGGTTGGCTAATCCAAGGGAGAATTCCTCTTGGGTATGCTAAATCAACTCTTTTTCATTCCTCCTTGTAGTGTACGATGGTTCAATTTGACTAGGTTGAGTGTGGACATGGTTGTGAGTTATTGATATACTGTAGACTTGTCACGGGGTATGCTTGAATCCTCACCTCCATTTTAGTCTCTCACTTCCTACGAATCAATCAAACGTCTAAGCACCATTAGATGAATGTCTTGAGTTGATTTGGTATTCCCTTCCACTAGGGATCACCTTGGCCAAACGATTCTTGACCCATAACTTGTCAGATGGGTGATGCTAGTGGAAGATCTTGTTTCTACTTTGGCAATCTGGCGAAGGTATGTTTTTGAGAGAGAGAAGTGCTAGATGGTGGTTCTATGCCTATATGTTTTTTTTTTTTGGGGGGGGGGGGAGGGGGGGGGGAGGGGGGGGGGGGGGGGGGGGGGGGG
>CAUOFW020000001.1:3636733-3843425 GCA_963454935.2 Ilex paraguariensis
ATTAAAAAAAAAAAATGAAAAAAAAACAATTCCCCCCCCCCCCCCCCCCCCCCAAAAAAAAAAAAAAAAACACAACATCGCAATGCCCACACCCCACCCTATGCTGTGGGAAACCATCGGTCACTAAGCTAAATAATCATCCCCACGTTTGTATCTCTGTCTTTTGAGATTAGTAGTGTTACAGAGAGATCAAATGCGAAAGTGGGAAGAACTAAATTTTTTTTTTTACCCAAAAAAAATAAATCAGGAACAATTGCAAGGGCAACATAGGATGGTGGGAATGGCTACATTGGCGGTGAGGAGAAATTTTGATTGGAAAGAAACTAACCTTTTTCCATTTAATAATTGACAAATCAGATGTTAAGCCCTCTACTCCACAACTATATATATTTATAGAAAAATGTATATATGTTGATTTCTATTGCATGCTTAAAATGTGGCATTTATGTCTATAATACATTTCTCCAAATAGTTGGACAACAGTTTATTGAATTGAGTATAGTTCTATAATAATCTCATGGAGTCTACACCTTGACAAATGGAATAAAAGGTGGTCAGCATAGGTGGGTGGAGATGATAAGTCAACATTGTATGTTGTAATGATAAGGATTATAGTGACCATCAACCAACACTTATCAGCTGCTAATTTCCCCTTCTCCACCTTATATCTGCTGCTTCAACTAGTCGGTCGGGTTGGCAATTGCTACCTCAGGTTATTTATGGGACTTAGATGGAAAAAAAAGCCAAAAAATCAAAAGTTCAATTTTAGAGAGATTACTTTTACGTGAAGGGACTGAGCTCTTAAAAACATTGGTGGCTTGGCGAACCAATGTTACCGAGATCATTGGTTGATTCAAAACATACTAGATATGGGTACACGATACAATCCTTTCTCTGATATGCTATGCAATGAGAATAAACTTAGATGGTACACTGTTTTGAATAGTGATTTGTGCCAAATATTTTATCCAGATTGCTCTCACAATCAAATGAACTGTTTAGAATTATACTTCCATTCACGCATAGCCAATTAGCATTAGATGCATAATTGCTATACAAGAAAATTCAAATCACAAAACATCAAAATTTATGTTGAAATATCAATAAAGAAATAAAGTATTAGTTAGAATCACAATTAGAGTTGGGGTTACTATTTGGGGCCACCTAGATCGTGGGTTGATTTGTGGTCAAGGTTACAAATCATGATCAAGTGATCTACATAGTGAACCCAGATCGTGGGACGTCTGGGATACCTATGATCGTTAGACAGTTGAGGTACCTATGATCTCAGTATCACTGAAAAGAACAATAAACACTAGAACTTTCATAAAAAGCCACGAATATGATAATGATAATTATGTTCAAGTAGCTTTGTTTCTAATAGACTTTGCAGACACAATAATGTTTGAATTATATTGTTTCCATTCTTCGTCTTTCGATTCTTTGGATTTGCGTATTTTGAGGTTGGTGGATGGCTTCTAGTTTTGTTTTTTAATAAATGAATCAACATTTCAAGTAAATACAGATTGCGTTTTAGATGACTTATAAAAGTCATTTCTCAAAAGTACTTTATAAAAAGTATTTTCATTAAATAAACACCATTTAAATGCTCAAGTACAAAAAACTCAAATAAAAAGTACTTTATCAAACAGTGCTTGTACTATTGTTAGGTGTTGAGAAGTTTCTAATTACCTCTGGCAAAGTATCAAACATGCTTTTCGAAATGTCCAAGTAATCTCAATTTCCAATATGGAAAGTTCTCTATGCACGCTTGTGCTATTTAGTAGAATAACTCATTCAACCTTAACAAGAACCTAGAAGAACCAAGGGGATTGGTGCAAACATGCCAAGGAAGAATGATTTCCTTTATTCTTATTGGCAGAATTGACTACCTTCTACCTTCAAAATTAGTAGACTGATAGATAAAGCTGCAATGAAAGGAAAAGCGATCTACATCATATTATTTTGTGCAAGCAAGGATCAAAATATCATTTCAAAACGTCCCAAATGTTTCCGTTTTCAAGGAGACCGAAACGAAACAGTGATGAAATCGAAATTATGATATTTCGAGGTATTCCATAATGATAAATGTATTATAATATTTCAATACATTTGCACAATTATTTTTGGAATGTTTCAATGTATTTCAAGATATTTTGATATATTTTCATCAATGTTTTAAAAAAATAATTCTTAAATTTTTTATTTTTTTCATTATGTTTCTAAAATAGGTCGAAACGTTTCTGTTTCTTATGTGACCGAAACAATACACCGAAACTATATTTTGATCCTTGTGTGCAAGAAAAATATGTAGAGTTCACAATTCATAAAATCTATACCTAAAAAACAGTCAAAATTTTAAATCTAACTCAAGAAAAAAAAATATGGTTGATGATCTTTGATAAAATATTATGGTCAATCATTGAGTTTCAAATGAACAAGAGCAACCTAATTAAATGTAAGTATGCAACAGACGTTTCTCACATCTTGACCCGAATGAACAACATTTAGTGAAATTTTCTGAAAGCAGGACTTCGTATATGTATGTTGTTACACTATCTATTGGAAGTATGACTTTCTTACAAGCAATCAAGAATCAATAGCATCATAGCAGATGCATAAATTCTAAAGGAAACTTCAGTTTAATGATGTAAAAGGACCAGATTATGAGGATGGAGCAACAAAAAATGGAACTGTACTAGAGATTATGCATATATGTAAGAAGAAGAAAATGAATGAAAGATTCAAAAAGAATCAAATGTAATGTGTAGATCCATTCCAATTTGAACCTAAAAATCAACATGCAAGTAATTTATGACATCAAACAAAAAAGCAAGGGAGTAGGATTACAAAGTGTGCACATTCACATACATATATATATAAGGTGAGAGAGAAGGTAGGGTCTGACTTCTCTCTCTCACTCTCACTCTCACTCTCAAAAACCCTAGCACACACATTAACATAGTATCAGAACCAAGTTCATAATCTTCTCCTCTTCTCTTGAAAATTCCATTTTGTCTTGCTGTCACCTTCTAGGAATCTACACCCTATTTCTTTGTTCCAACCCTTCCTCTTGATTGTCTTCCTGAGTGATCTCCCTTGCCTATTTTACTTCCTCTGCCAGCTTCTATTCCTATTTCCTCCACTCTAAGTCATCTCCTACGTCAGTGTCTCATACCATACCTTCCACCACGCCCTTACATCTACCAACTTCCTCATCTTCTTTGAATCCGATTACTCCAATTCTTCCATCACTCTTTACTGATTGCTCTTGGTAAAGGTTTTTGATTTTGTGTTACTAATCATCCTATTGGTAACTTTGATTATTCTCATTCATTATCTCCTTTCTTTTCTTTTTTTACCTCCCAGTTATCTACCATGTTTGTTCCTAAGATTGTCTTGGTTGCACTATCTTATCCGCAATGAAAAAAAGCTATGAAAGAAGAGATGCATGCCCTCCATGAGAATCATACTTGATACTTTGTTTTGTTGCCTACTAGTAAGCAAACTGTTGGATGTCGATGGATCTACACCATTAAATTTATTCTGGATGGTTCTATAGATCTCTTCAAAGCTCGTCTGGTTGCTAAATGCTATACTCAGACCTATAGTGTTGACTATAATAGAGTTATATACTAAAAGCTTGTTTTTCGTAGTGAATTTCAGTTTATTATTTAATAAAAAAATTTCATTTTCTATTTTAATAATAATTTGTGAGTAAAATGTTTGCATTATATTAAATATATAGTATGCAAGTGTCTTTTTATTTTACATTATAGATAATCTGGTTTGTAGAAGTTGGCTTATGCACAGAAGATCAAATTATCAGATTCTTGTATAATATGATTAAAGGTTCATGGTCTGAAGAATTGAATACACCATCAACAAGATTGTAGTGCAATCTTCTAACATAGTCTATCTTGGCTATAGGAGACTGTTGCACTAGTATACTTTGTGTATATATATATTTTTTTGAATAGTCACTTTGTTTATTAAATAGGACCATTTTTGAGGTTATCATCTTTTTACCGAGTAAATAAGAAAATAAACTTCATAGTTACTAGAATTGCTTAAACTCTAATCCTGAGATATTTAATGAACACGTGCATATAATGATTGTTACTTTAATTTATCAAAGAATGAGATTCATTTTTGAGTCAACAAACTCAATCAATTGGGAGATGACATTATTTATATAGTAAAAATTAATAATTAAAGGAAATTACATCCTGGTATTTAAATGGGTTGATGATATCCTCTTGAAGAAGCTCATAAATTTTGTTCATATCAAAGCCAGCAAATGGATTTAATTATCTAATATAACAAATAAGTTGAATTGTAAGATATCAAGGATAAAATAAAGTCAATTAAATATAATTGTCAGTAATTTAATTAATTGACAGACATTTGTAATCTTAAAAATTGAAAAATTATTAAGCATATAATAACAAAGAGCTCGAAATATAATTTTGAAATAAAGTCCGAAAAAACAAAAATAAATTTTTAGTGAACTAACTTACTACTAATAGACCGTAGGATGTTTGTTCTGAGTTAGACATAGGATTCTTAGACCCATTGGAATCCCGACCCTTATTTTTCCTTAGGGTCTCTTTCGTAGCCTATAAATACATACATTTTCTACTTCTCTCAGTCGGACTTTACATTCACGTTTAGAAGAGACAGAAAGAGAGCAAGAGAGGTAATTCGGAGGATTGCAACTCTCACTACATCCGAGTTTTGGAGTGGAAGGACATACAGTAGAAGATCGTAAAGTCCATCAAGTCGGTTGTTCGATCTGCATCAGTCTTTGTTCATGTTATGATCGTTAATGGTAAACCCTAATTTTTGCTTTATAAGGTTAACAGATAAATAGATTTGTTGTATTTAATTATACACGCTGATAACAAATCTTGGGACTGTCGTTCTAACAGCCTATGTAGAGACTTTTTCTTCGGTGGCTAAGATATCTTCTTCGGGGTTTTGAGTTCTTTTGTTGCTAATTTTGATTGGCCCTTATTCAATTAGATGTGAAGAATACTTTCTTACACGGTGATTTTGCGAAAGAGATCTATATGGAGCAACTGCCTGGGTTTGTAGCTAAGTGGAAGTATCAAGAAAAATGTGCAAATTACAAAAAGCATTGTATGGGTTGAAACAATCTCCATGAGCCTAGTTTGGAAAGTTTTTAGATGCAGTGTTGAATTTTGGCCATCATAAATGTCAGACAAATCATTCCCTATTTTATTTACATACTAATGGAGATAATATCTTTATTATTGTTTATGTGATGATATTGTGATTACCGGTGAAGATTATGTGAGAATTGCCAAGTTCCAACGGTTTTTGCAGTATTGATTTCATACCAAGGATTTAGGCAAACTGTTACTTTCTTCGTATTGAAGCTGCTAGATCTAAACAAAGCATTAGCTTATCCCAAAGAAACTATGTGTTTGATCTTTAGGAGGAAACAGGTTATCTAGGTGGTCAACCAATTGATGTTTTTATGGACCCAAACTATAAACTCTAGGTGGATGAAAGTGAATGTTTCTCAGATCTTGGCGGGTACCATCGACTAGTTGAAAATTTAAATTATCTCGCTATTACCTGACAAGATATATCTTATGCGGTGAGTGTAGTAAGTCAGCTTATGAAAGGTCCTAAAGTACCACATTGGGATGTTATTCGTATTATCAGATATCTCTGGCGAGTTTACACACATGGATTGTTGTATAAATCACATGGGCACCCCTAGATTGAAATGGTTCACAAATGCTAATTGGGCAAGCTCTTCCTCAAATAGACGATCTACTTGGGGCTATTATACATTTTTGGAAGGTAATTTGGTTGCTTGGAAGAGTAAAAAGTAGACAATGGTGGCACAGTCAAGTGCAGAAGCTGAGTACTGGGCAATAGCTCACATGAGTTAACATGGTTGCAACACCTACTTAAGGAAATTGGATTTTTAGTCAAGACCCCAATTATGTTATTTTGTGATAATCAAGTTGTTGTTCATATTATTTCTATTCCTGTGTTTCATGAACGAACGAAATATATTGAAGTTGATTGTCATTTTGTTCGAAAGGTGTTGCATAGAGACATTATCACACCATTAAAAAGTCTGAGAATCAACTTGCTGATATGTTTACTAAGTCGTAGTGTAGTTATAGGTTGAGATATATTTTGTTCCAAGCCATGATTATATGATATATATTCACCGGCTTGAAGGGGAATGTTACGGTGTATACGAGTGGCATTCATGTAATAACTATATCCCAAGAGGGGTATATTAGTCTATTAGTTACATTCACATACATATATATAAATATATATGTGTGTGTGTGTGTGTGTGTATGAGGTGAGGGACAAGGTAGGGTATTACCTCTCTCTCTCTCTCTCTCTCTCTCTCTCACACACATTAACACAAAGGAACTTCAAGGAATGAGAAAAGGAATTAAACAACTAAATGTCACCATCGAAGAAGACAATATCACCTCCCATAAAATTGCTGATCGATCTCTGGAAGATGAAGCTAGGTATCTCCCATTATGAGAAAATTGTAAGCACCAGACTTCATCAGAGTGTTCTTCTAATATCTGCCCCACAAAAATTAAGAGTAATAACTAACAAATACTTTGAAGCAACAGATATCAGTCACATTACTAACAATAAGTTTACCCCAAACAAAAAATAAAAGCACAAGTAACTAAACTAAAGATTGACAAAGAATGGTCCAATTTACTGCAGAAAACAAGCGTAGACTTTACGTGTGCAAGGACAAGAAAATAATACTACTATACATGGAAGGGCAGGAGAAACACTTGGCTTGGGTACAATAAAGCATGACAAAGAATATGGGATATGGCACCAACGTATTCAATGCCAAAAACTCTTTTTTTATTTTATATTTATGAAAGGAACACACACACAACCTGCTAGAAGGAAGTGGCACCCAGCACCTCTCCTGCAATGGGTAACAGACAGCACGAAAGCTGACAGCCGGTGATCCTCCCAGTCCACGCACCAAGAAGATACAAACTAACCCATTCTATAGAAGTCCATGCATATACTTTATTGTACTAAGTGGGAAAAAACTGAAAAAGAAAAACACTCAAACAAAAGGACATTTATATGGGAAGTAAACACAGAATAGATTAAACCGAGAAAAACTTAAAGCACCCACAACTAGATCCCAGAGAAGAGGTTGAACTGTTCTCTGGCAGGCTTATATTCTGATGATTATTAACAACCCTCTTATACGACTCTAAGGCTGTCCTAGAAAACACTATCTTTGCCATCATTTAGAACTGACCCAATGCCTATAAATGAATGAACAGAGGCAAAAGACACTGGTCAGTTTTCAACCAGCCATTGAATGGTCATGTGCTTTCATAAAAATTCACATGATTTTTGGGAGTAAAAATTCAGCAACCAAAATACCCTTAAGACCAAGACTTAGAATGAGCAACAAATAGAAACATGAAAAAATAGAAAGACCAGATCCCATGGATTTACCATGACCTCACTGCACAAATAAGTCTGGTGAACTTTCCTCTGACCACACTGCATCAGTCCGAGTGAAGATGAAAATTTGACCATTAGTTTAGCTATTGATTTCCCGCAGTCCACTGGATGTCCATGCACCTGCCCCAGCTTTTCTTTCCCCTTCGCATAGTATAAACCGATATAGCAATAATTGACACATCACTCATTTAGCAGCATAAAAAATTGAGCTTGTATTTGGAGACTCAATAAGTGGTGACATTTATTAAAACCTTGGGTTAATTGCACTAGAGGTCCCCAAAGTATGACGTTTGTCTCATTTTGGTCCCCAATGTTTTAATTGCATCATCTTAGTCCCTGAAGTATTGAATATNGGAATTAAACAACTAAATGTCACCATCGAAGAAGACAATATCACCTCCCATAAAATTGCTGATCGATCTCTGGAAGATGAAGCTAGGTATCTCCCATTATGAGAAAATTGTAAGCACCAGACTTCATCAGAGTGTTCTTCTAATATCTGCCCCACAAAAATTAAGAGTAATAACTAACAAATACTTTGAAGCAACAGATATCAGTCACATTACTAACAATAAGTTTACCCCAAACAAAAAATAAAAGCACAAGTAACTAAACTAAAGATTGACAAAGAATGGTCCAATTTACTGCAGAAAACAAGCGTAGACTTTACGTGTGCAAGGACAAGAAAATAATACTACTATACATGGAAGGGCAGGAGAAACACTTGGCTTGGGTACAATAAAGCATGACAAAGAATATGGGATATGGCACCAACGTATTCAATGCCAAAAACTCTTTTTTTATTTTATATTTATGAAAGGAACACACACACAACCTGCTAGAAGGAAGTGGCACCCAGCACCTCTCCTGCAATGGGTAACAGACAGCACGAAAGCTGACAGCCGGTGATCCTCCCAGTCCACGCACCAAGAAGATACAAACTAACCCATTCTATAGAAGTCCATGCATATACTTTATTGTACTAAGTGGGAAAAAACTGAAAAAGAAAAACACTCAAACAAAAGGACATTTATATGGGAAGTAAACACAGAATAGATTAAACCGAGAAAAACTTAAAGCACCCACAACTAGATCCCAGAGAAGAGGTTGAACTGTTCTCTGGCAGGCTTATATTCTGATGATTATTAACAACCCTCTTATACGACTCTAAGGCTGTCCTAGAAAACACTATCTTTGCCATCATTTAGAACTGACCCAATGCCTATAAATGAATGAACAGAGGCAAAAGACACTGGTCAGTTTTCAACCAGCCATTGAATGGTCATGTGCTTTCATAAAAATTCACATGATTTTTGGGAGTAAAAATTCAGCAACCAAAATACCCTTAAGACCAAGACTTAGAATGAGCAACAAATAGAAACATGAAAAAATAGAAAGACCAGATCCCATGGATTTACCATGACCTCACTGCACAAATAAGTCTGGTGAACTTTCCTCTGACCACACTGCATCAGTCCGAGTGAAGATGAAAATTTGACCATTAGTTTAGCTATTGATTTCCCGCAGTCCACTGGATGTCCATGCACCTGCCCCAGCTTTTCTTTCCCCTTCGCATAGTATAAACCGATATAGCAATAATTGACACATCACTCATTTAGCAGCATAAAAAATTGAGCTTGTATTTGGAGACTCAATAAGTGGTGACATTTATTAAAACCTTGGGTTAATTGCACTAGAGGTCCCCAAAGTATGACGTTTGTCTCATTTTGGTCCCCAATGTTTTAATTGCATCATCTTAGTCCCTGAAGTATTGAATATGTTTCTATATGATCCTTCAAACAGACAGTGTCCAGATTGTTAACGTTTTTTTTTTATCATAAACTGTCACGTGATACTTAAATATGGACAAAAAAATAATTTTGATAACTCTTGACCAAACAGACACTACCCTCTTCTCATATTTTTCTTTCTTCTTCTTTCCTCTCTTCTCTAAAGCCTAACAGGTCTATAATTTAACTTGGTATCAGAACGGTGATCAAATTTAACATCTCAAAGTTGTCAAAATTGATTGAAAATTACCTCAGGAAGCTAGCAATGAAATCTATCAAACGCTACCAAGTTGATGTCATCCTAATGTCAACACCCACCCATGTTAAAAGTTTTTAATTTTTTCAAGGATGAACCGAAATCACCTCTAGATAATTATAGTGATTTTTCTGAATTTTTTTGAAATCATCTGTCTGGGTTTTTTAATGTTTGAATCTTTTTTCAAGTTTTCGGAACCTAGCTCAAAGCCTGATCTGATTCGAATAGGATCGATTACAGCTGTTGTGAAGAGCCCATAGCTTTTTGTTGGAATCGAATTAGTTTTTTGAGTAATTTTTGCCCAAACAGTGATTCGATAGCCCTATTCACCACCAGAAACTGCTCCTTCTTGCCTCTAGTCACTGTACAGAGGCTATTCGAGCCTTGGGTTGCATTGGGTTGTTCCAAAGGTAACGTTTGGATGCTATTGTAGGTATTTTCTGGTTGTGGGCTATTTTTTGACTGTGATTTTCTGTGATTCTTTGGTATTTTGTTCCAAAGGTAACGTTTGGATGTCTACAGGTAATACAACATCTACGAATGTCGGGGTAAATATCGGACAAAGTGGGTTGAGCCGTTTAGGTGCTCTTCCCGTCTCTCCAAATTAGGCCTGAAAATTTGGATGGAAGAAATTATTTAGCATGGTCAAGGGCCTATTCCCTGAAAAATTGGATGGAAGAAATTCTTTAGCATGGTCAAGGGCCTGTTTGTTTATTATGAGTACAAGCAATAGCATTAAATGGGTATTTGACTAGCAGACACTAAGAAGTCAAGTGAGGTAGGTACCTCGTTATGCAATGAACATTTGAGAATGTTTTGGTTATGTCTTGGTTGCTTAACTCAATACAACCATCTATTACTCGTGATTTGGACTGTTGCACCCCATACATACTTTGAACTGCACAATGATACTAAGGCGTATGATCTTAAGAAGAAAGTGCGAGAGACCAATCAAAAAGATGAGACCCTTACAGTTTATTATGCAGAGTTGGCTACTTTATGGCTGGAGCTTGACAACTACCAAAGTTTCCTAGTAAATTGTACTAATGATGCTGTTTAATTTTAACAAATGGTCGAAAAGGAACGAATGTATGACTTCCTTGCCAGTCTTAATACTGAATATGATCAGATTCAGGTTTAAATTTTGGGTCTAGTTCATTTCCTACTGTATAGGAAGCATATGCCTATGTTCAACTGGAGGAAAGTCGGATGATTGCTATGGTTTATGCTCCCACTCATGAACAGTATGCATTTGTTGCTATTCCTAAGCACGACACGAGTTTAACCTTGCACAAGTCTACAAAGATGAGTAGCACTGTGTCTAAGCATACCTTAAGGTGTGATTATTGTGGGAAGACAAGGCATACACAGGAGTTCTGCTGGAAGTCGACAGGGCATCCTACATGTGGCCGAGGTGGTGGACGCGGTGGTAATGTGTAGTCTCAGTCACATCTAACTGACTCTTCAAAGACTCCATTTTATTCAATTGGCACCACTTCGTCTACCTTTTCTCAGATGCAAACTCTTAGGCACCTAATAGCGCGACTTGATGTTTCCTCTACCACAAGTCCTAATTATTCGTCTTCCTCTAACTTCGCTCACACAAGTATATCTAGTGGTTACTACATCAACCTCATGCTCCTTAGATAATAGATTTTAGAACCACATACCACATGACAAGTTCTTCTAGTTTATTCTCTTCATATTCTACATATTCAGGTAGAGATAAAGTCAAAGTGGTAGATGGATCCTTATCCTTGATTTCTAGGAAATATTCTATCCCTCTCCGATGTTCTTCATGCTTCCAATTTCTCTACTAACTTATACCTTTTAGGAACTAAAATCCGAAAAAATGATTGCCAATGGTAGAAGGTCTGTATCTCCTGGATGATGAAGTTTTCCCTCAGTCCCCTCGTCAAACTCTTCGAGCAGAAAATGGTTCAACCCTTTAGATCTTACTACAGTAGCACAGGCTTTTGGGACATCCTTCATTTGGTGTTTTAAAACTTATTTTTCTTAGTCTAGTCAAGTAATGTAGTAGACAACTTTTTGTTTCTGATGCTTGTGAATTTGTCAAGCACAAACATTCTGCCTGTCCTAGTACTAATAATAAAGCAATGCTCCTTTTGCTATCATTTATTCTGATGTGTGGGGACCTTTCCGTGTTGCTTCTATCTCCGATTACCATTGGTTTGTCACTTTTATTGATTGTTATTCTCATCTTACTTGGATTTACTTATTGCACACGAAAAATGAAGTGTTCTCTTGCTTTCTCTCTTTTCATAAAATGTTGGTACACAGTCTGATGCCAAAATCAAAGTCCTTCGTAGTGACAATAGAATCAAGTACATTGATGGAGAATTTCGCTCTTCCTGAATAAGAGTGGCATCCTTTATCAAACTACTTGACATTTTACCCACATAAATTCTTATTAAAATAGAAAATGACGAACTTTTATTAAATAACAAACTGAGTTTTATAAGAAACATTCTTTTAGTATATAACTCTATCACGGAGACCTACTCCTATACTCACTAATGGAGGGTCTAAATATTATATTTCTTTCATTTATGACTATATCAAGTATTGTTGGGTCTATCTAATGACGCATTGTTCAAAATCTTTTCTGTATTCATTGCATTTTATGCCATGAATTTGGCTATGTACCCAATATTCCTCTATTATCAAGTGCTTTTGATGTGATCAAGAAGGAGAGTATTCTTTCAATTCTTTTAGTGATCCGTTAAAATCTGATGGCACTATTTGTCAATCTTCTTGTACCAACAAACTTGAACAGAACAAAGTAACAAAGCACAAACACCAACATATTATAAAGACAACACACTCTCTCTTATTATTAACAAATATCCCAAGCTCTTTTGGGGAGAAACAATTCTTATTGTAATTCATTAGATTAATTGCATTCCAACTATTCTTATTTCTAGTGTTTTTCCATTTGAAAAGTTAAATGATAAGCCCCCTGATTACTTCTCCTTACGTGTTTTTTGTTGTACTTACTTTGTCTTGCTCCCCATTATTCTACGTACCAAGTTTTTTGCTCGATCAGCCTAAGGATATCGTTGTTATGATCCTATTAGCCACAAACTCTATGTCTATCACCATGTTGTCTTTATGGAACATATTTCTTTCTTATTGATTCCCTCTTGTTCTTCATCTGTGCATAAATCTGATTTCATTTACATTAATCCCTTTTGTGTTGATGTTCCCAAAGATACATATGTTAGTGATATAGTCTGATTTGCCATCTTCTTCTTCTCTTTCTGATTTGTTGTTACGCATCCCCTATTGTGCATACTTATATTCATAGGACTTCTATTGTTTCTTCTACGAATGCAGTCTTCCCTCTTCTACTTCTATCACTCAATCATGTTATGACATTGTGGATTATGCTTCTCGCTATCCTCAACAATCTTAGAAATATCCAGATAGGTTTGGTTTCTCCAACTCTTATTATTTTTTTAATTTTTGTGTCTTTCACACTTCTATTCACTAATTGTCTAAGCCTACCTCCTATAAGGAGGCTATACTTGATTCCCTTTGGCAACAAGCTATGGATGAGGTGCTATCTGCCTTACATAAGACTTGAGCTTGGAAATTAATTCCTTTACCTCCTAACAAACACAATATTGGCTAGAAGTGGAGTTATAAGATCAAAATCAAATCATATGGTATTGTGGAAAGATACAAGATTCGGTTAGTAGTCAAGGAATTTGCTCAAGAATATAGGTTAGACTATGATCAAACTTTTGCCCCAGTTACCAAGATGACTACTGTTCGAACTATGATTGTTGTAGCAACCATTCATCAATAGTACTTGTCTCAGCTTGATGTGAAAAATATATTTTTTTTCATGAAAACTTATCTAAAGAGGTTTTTATGACTCCTCCATCTGGATTGTCTTAAAGTCCTAGTCAAGTATGTAGACTTTACAAGGCACTATATGGACTTAAACAGGCTCCTAGGACATGGTTTGCCAAGTTCTCCCAAGTTATCTGTCATGGTTCTCCAAGTTCTCCTAAGTCATTTGTGATTGGGTTTTCATGTCAGTGATCATGACTCTACTCTCTTCTACGGTCCACTTCCTCTGATTTTATTATTCTCCTACTTTATGTAGGTGATATAATCATTATAGGTGATGATACTACTAGCATCAACCTATTGAAAACGTAGTTACAGGATCACTTTAAAATGAAAGATTTAGGTCAACTTCAATATTTCTTGAAGATTAAGGTTGCTTCTTCTCCCAAACGTTATCTTTTTTCTCAATCCAAGTATGCATCGAATGTTATTCAGTAAGCTCATTTATCAGATAATCGAACAATTGAGGTACCCTTAGAGTTCAGTGTTCGATATTCTTCCTGTGATGGTACTTCGTTGCCTACTCATACGCTCTACCACATCATCGTTGGGAGTCTAGTATATCTTACGGTTACTCACTCAGATATCTCTTATGTTGTTCATAATGTCAGTTAGTTTGCCGCCTCACCAACCACTATACACTAGATTGCTATCCTCCGCAATCTTAAATATATTCTTGGTACTCTACATTAGAGTTTACTATTTTTTCACTCGATGGAACTCAAGATTTATTCAGATGTTGACTAGGCTAGTGGCTCTATAGATTGCAAGTCCACAACTAATTTTTGCCCTTATCTTGGAGATTCTCTTATTTCTTGAAAAAGCAAAAAACAAATTGTTATCGCTCATTCTTCTACTGAAGCTGAGTATTGTGTTATGACATCTACCATAGGTGAGATAGTCGAGTTACGATGGCTACTTGCTGATCTTGGCATTTCCCTATCTTCTTCTATTCCTATGTATTATGACAATACCATTGCTATTCAAATTACTCACAACTCAATCTTCTATTAACACACAAAATATATTGAGATTGATTGTCACTTTGTAAGCCACCACCTTCAGCTAGAGAGTATCACTCTCCCTCTTCTTTCTTCCCCCATGTAGATAGCGAATTTTTTTACAAAATTTCAATCCGTAACATGCTTTTGATTTCTTCTTGGCAAACTATTGATTTTTTCCACCACATCATGAGTTTGAGAGGGGACGTTAGAGTATTAATATTAAGGATAGTTTAGGCATTCACATTATTCTGTGTTGTCATACTATATAAGGGTCTACATTGTGTATTTTATGTTAAATTGCATCACAAACTTGTTTAACTATAATAATATTTTTTCTCTCCTTTCTCTCTTTCTTTGACCAAAGTTTTCAATTTTCAATTTTCAATTTTCAATAGGGTAAGGAATCCCCCTATTACTCAAATTTTCACAGATTGTGGGTGGACCTGTCTTGTCATAACCCCCAAGCATGCGAATTGTGATATAGTTAGGGAGTTCTATGCCCTATAGAAGATACACATCCCAAGCACAAGCAATTCACCACCAATGTGTGAAGGATATAGTTTGTGTTTACTGCTAACCTCATTGCCTCTACATTGGTGGGACTGCCTAGAATCGCCAAGGATTCTTTTAGGCATAGACTTGTAGTAAACCAACCCAGCCTATCCGATGTTGCTTCGGAGATTTATTGTGCATCGTATCCTAATGGCCATATCTTTGACTCACCCGTGATTACAAGATGCTAAATCACATTGTGAACTACAACATGGACCCAAAATCCCATATCTTTGACTTCCCCGTAACACAAGCCTACTTGTTACATATTATTGGGATAGATGTAGGGATTGATTTGTTTACGTTGATATTAGGGGTATTCATAGGGCTTTTAATAAGGGAAAGATTATTGTTGGTCTCCCATTTGGCTCGTTGATCACACACATTGGCTTGGGACCCTTGAGTCTAATCAATCGAAGCCCCCAATGAAGCCTATAGGACAAGGTACCGTGCGACAAAGCGTATCACATGCAAGCTACATTTATGACCCTACTGATGTAGAGGCTAAGCATGAGGATCCCAGCCTGCCACTAGTCAAGATTCTTATACCTCTAGAGCACCGCCACCACCAGTTGATACTCATCCCAGTACATTGATTGCACCACCAGTAGTGCAAAGTTCCACTTCGCTCTCAATGGACATGCAAAGACAGACAGATGATTAGTACACTCTTACTTCACAAAGGTTGGATGTTATAAATGCCCGAGTGTTAAGTATTGAGAAAAAACTAGAGAAGAGTTTTAGGAGTGTTGGAAGTGATTGGGACAGCTCAGGAACACACTGAAGGCCAAGAAAAGGGTTGGTAACCCCAAGTCTGAGAATAGTGAGGAGCCTGAACATTAGTCAAGAGATGGTACTGGAGATGATGATAATGGTGCAGAGCAAGAGGATATCTTGTTGCTTGTTAGGATACTTATATTTAGGACATTCTAGGAACTAGAGTGCTTTTATTTGTTTCATTGTCCCTTATCTATGTAATCCTTCTTTTGATGTGTTGGTTTGTACTAATTATTTTAATTATATGTTTTCTGATCTGGGATGTTATAGACCTATTTTACCTTTTCCTCTTACTCTCTTGTTATGTTTCCTAATAGCTTTGTGTTATATTACATATTCTCTCGGTCTCAACTTTACTTGGTATATTATTATCATCACACTTTATCCTTCACACTTCATGACAAAAAATAGGGAGATTTTTGGAGAAAATTAGGTCAACGAAAGGGAGATTGTTGAATAAAGAGTAAAGAAAGTAGGAACTTATTGTAATTGTTAAACAACCATCTACTCCAAAAATTTAAACTATTGGAAAAGGTGCAACTTAAGTTTTTATCATGGTTCAGAAAATCGGCCGTTACGGAGGTCGACGATACCGTTACACTCCGATTTAACGGCCAGAAAAATTTTCACACTCGTAACGGGCGTTACGGCGGCGTTACATCCCGTTATTTAGCCATAACAGTCATTACACATCAACGACCCTTGCTTTTGTTACCAGAAAACTAGAAAATATATGAAATGAGAAGAATAGAGATTATGAGAAAGAAATGTGTAGACTTGATCGACTAGTCCCTCTTTAACGGCATCAGTTTTTGAGCTTGGAGGAGCTCTGTTATGCTGGTACTCCTCTGTAGATGGACGGCGGTGAAAAGGTGGTAGAAGAGATTAGTTTTAGGGCTTGGTTATTATGTGTGAAAAGACAAGTTGCCCCTTGTTGTGAAACCAAGAGATATAAGTTAGCACAAATGTAGAAAATGGGTCTAGCTTGGGCCCAATAAAATTAACAGGTTTTTTGTTTGTATTTTGCAAAAATTTTTCCATCTTTTAGGAATGTATAACCAATAATTAAAAAAAAAAAAAGATTCTTGATAAAATTTCAATTGGCTATGGTTTTTAAATTCTCCCAAAAATATTTAAATGGATTGCATTCAATTAAAAGTCACTAGAAATCTTTTACCATACAATGATTAAAAAAATAAATTCATAAAACATTATTTATAATACAATAAAATGTATAACATATCACAAAAGGCCTATATTTACATAAACTTGGAGTTAAAAATGCTTAAATTTATTTTTTGGGAGAGGTGTGATCGAAAACAAAAAATTCATGTTCCCGGTTTCTGTTACTGTTACGTAACGCCCGTTTCATCCCGAGTCCGTTACCGTTACAGTGACCGTTACCGTTATTCAGAACTATGGTTTTTATACTTCAACATGTCCACTCAAGTACAAGCATAGTTATTAGTATCGTACAATACGTCACGATACACCAAAAGAACAATACGTATCGTGTCTCTATATCATTTTTACACTGTATCATATGATACACGATACGATACGTGACAATGCTTTTTTTTTTTTTTTTTTTTTTGGGAGGCTAAAATGACATCGTTTTATCCTATGACTTATTTTTAAATCATTAGCCAGTGAAACGTCATTTCAATATTTATGGCTTGAAAAAAAAAAGTATGATGTTAATGTTGTTCAATTGAATTCAAAATTTCTGATTAATATTAAGGTTGTTCAAACAGTTGATATTAGAAGTTTGAATTAGAGGTTTTTATATTTTGATATTAATAAACTATATTGAAAATTTAAATAGGTGGTAGAATATTAATGAAATACTATGTTATTATGAGTATATTATTTTTTTATAAAAGTATATATATATTTTATTAATAATTATTTAAAAATTAAAATTGCACGTATCTTACGATATATAATACACGATATGATACACTATTTTTAAAAAATGATACACCTTCTGATACGCAATTTGACAACTATTAGTGCAGGAGCTTATTGTAATTGTTAAACAACCATCTACTCCAAAAGCTTAAACTGTTGAAGATGTTACAACTTAAGTATTTATACTTCAACACTCCCACTCAAGTGCGGTCTAGATTTTGGGTTTAGTACGTGAAAATCTTTTTAATAATTAAGGTGGTAACAAAATTTGAACACAAGACCTCCTACTCTGATATCATGTTAAGTGTAGAATAGCGAAAGTTAAAGACTTAACACAATATCAGAGAGACAAAGAAAGACAGTAACATACCCTACCTCTCATTATCAACTTATATTTATAATTATCATAATAATACAAAAAAGACTAACATACCCTCGGAGTGGTATATTTATTACAATCATATTAACTACCGATAATATTCTCAACATTCCCCCTCTAGTTGCACTATATATATCATATGATCCAAGTTTAAGAGATGGCTATAAGACGAGCAAGACTCAATGCTTTGATGAACATCTCTGTAAGTTGATCTTCAAATCTTACAAATAGAGTTGCAATATCTTCATCTAGTATCTTGTCTCGAATAAAGTGACCATCAACTTCAATATGTTTAGTCCGCTCATAAAACACTCGATTGGCAGCAATATAAAGAGCTGTTTGATTATCACAGAACAACTATAAAGAAAGCTGAACTAAAAACCCAATTTCCCAAAGAAAGGGTAGCAATTATGCCAACTCATTGATTGTATATATCATTGCTCTATACTCAGCCTCAGCACTGGACCGTGCTACCACTGTTTGTTTCTTACTTTTCCATGTAATAATATTACCTCCCAAGAAAGTACAATTGCCCGTAGTTGATCTCCGATCCGAGAGAAAACCAGTCCAATCAACATTTGAAAAGTCTTCCACTTTGAAATGTCCATTAACTCGATATAACAACTATAGTCCAAGAGCATGTTTGAGGTATCAAAAGAATGCGAATGACTGCATCCCAGTGTGGTACATTTATTACAATCATATTAACTAATGGTAATATTCTCAACAGTAATTACTCAGTGGGAGTAAATTTTAAAACATGGTATTAAGTCACATTTTTAGTTTTCTTGATTTTGCACTTGTTAGTTTGTTTGTATAAGGCACTAAGGGGAGAGCTAGACTAGTGGACTTGGATTGTTAAATCTAGTAGTTCTTGAACATAAGTGCGATTACATTGCTTATATATGTTTGCATAGATTGCCTTTTACATGTAGCTCACATATATCTTATTGCTCTTACTGTTTTCACTAAACTCTATTAGAATGTATAAGTGGTATCCATGTAATAACTATATCCCAAGAGGGGTATGTTAGTCTTTTGTTTAAATTTATATATATATATATATATATATGAGACGATGGAGAAGGTAGGGCTAACTTCTTTGACAGCCTTATTCTCATGTTTCTCTCTCTCTCTCTCTCAACATTTACATGGTATCAAAGCAATGTTCTTAAGATTTATAATTCCACTTCTCTTCACAGTTTTCTTCTCATCTTTTTCACAGAAAAAAAAAAAACAACTATGTCGGTCGTAACGCCTATTGGCATGAGATTCCGTTGGATGGGTCGATGTTGAGTTTTGTGTCAAGAGGTAATTGTCTTTGTTCAGTGGTTCCGTTGCCAAGAACGAGTTGGTGATGATGATTACTCCAGTCGATCGCTGTTGGTGTCGTGGATGTTGATTGCTCCGATCGATCGTCATTGGGTGTTGATTACCGCCGTTGGTGTTTTTCCTCATGTTGTTGGTGCCTTTGTTGATTAGTGTCGTGGTTGTTGTTCCTATTCACCGTCACCGTTGATTTGCTCTAATCATTAGTCGCCTTGTTAAGGGGAAGACCCCTATTTGGCTAGTGTTGTGGGTTTATTCCCACTGAGGACAGATTATTGTCCTTCTCTTGGATCCATAATTTGGGTTAAGCCCACACCAAACTAGACCAAGCCCAACAAATCAGATCTCACCCAATCCAGCCCAGACCAAGCTCACTCAACCAAACCAAACCCAAACCAATGTTACCTGAATAGTAAGTCGTTTCGGTACGTGGTACGTAGTTCGAGTACATAGTATAACACTTTTTTAGGTACGTAGTACGATGAGAGTAGGCTTAGCTAGCATAGTATTTTGGATTTTGTTTTAAAACTCTTATGTAGATCGTTTTCACTCCTATACAACATTATATATTACAGAACATTCATAAACACTAAGTTAGTTACTATTTATCTTATAGTTGCACTTGATTTTCTATTATCTAAAACAATATATAATTATAAATCTATATACATGTAATCAATTAATATGTCTTTTATATTTGTGCTACATATTCTAAAACGAATTAATTTAAAGTTAGTATTACAATTTGGAGTCATCCATTTTGGTGATTTGAATCATGAACCCACTTCATTTGGAATTGATGTACCCAAATCGTGGGTCATTAAAGGTTTAGTAAATTATGACAATCATGGCCCAAACCCAAGCTCAAGCCCGTCAAGTAGCAGACTCGTTTGGTTCAATAGGTATTCTGTTCAACCTAGCCAGTTCAGTACCGGTTCAGTGACGGTCCAGCAACGGTTCATCCGGTTCAACATTCTTTCAGGCCAGTTCTGCATCTTTTCCGGCCGGTTAAGCAGGTTTTCCAGTCGGTTCAGTCGTTTTGAGGTCAGTTCATCAGGTTTTCCAGGTCTTCTAGTCGGTTCATCAGGTCTTCCGGCCAGTTCAGCAGTTTTTCCTTGTTCTTCCGACCAGTTCAGCCCTTCCAGCAGAGTTTCCCACTATTTCTTTGCCCCCGTTCAGCATCTTCAGCAGATTTTCAACCACCCTTTTTGGTTGGTATTGGCCTAGTTCCTGTTTTTGCCAGTGTAGTCAGTTTCATCTCCTTTCTTTGTTGATTCTGCATTCTTTGCTTGCTTGTTTTTTGAGAATAAGGATTCAAAGGTAGATAATGCTCCCTTAACCACTAGTGATGTTCCTCCACCAAATTTTTCTCATGCTCCTTTCTTTAATGCTCTTATGACCTCCATTAAATTGAATGGGAGTAATTATGTGTTGTGGGCTAGATCTGTCGATGTTTTTCTCAAGGGAAAAGGTCTTCGTAGACACTTAGTGGAGGCTAAACCAACGGAGATTATTTCACTCTTATTGACCAGTATTGAGCCTCACATCAATTCCTCTTTCCTTTACTTGGACACTGCCAAGGAGATTTGGGACCGATTGACTCACATGTATTCTGGCACTAGTAATGTCACACGCATTTATGAAATATGCAGCTAGTACTTTAGTCTTGAACTGGGCACCCTGACTCTTGTAGAGTAATTTCTAAGGTTATGGGAATTTGTGAAGAACGTAAGTTGTATTAGTCTATATCTTCTGATGTTTTAAAGATGGAACACCAAAGTGATGATGTTGATGTTGTCCATTTTTTGACTAGGTTGCAATCAAAGTATTAGCCTATCCGTGCACAGATTCTAGGCAGTCCTAAAATTCCATCTCTTCCCGATGTATTCTCTCGCCTTCAACGTGCTACTCTGTCTAATCATCGCTCTCTGACAAGTACTGACCATCTCAGTGACCAATCATCTTTAGTTGTTACCGAGGATAAGTATAGTGGCTAACGTGGTGGTAAAGGAGATCATGGCATGCGGGATGACTCTGGTAGTTCTCATGGAGGACGTGGTGGTAGGGGAGGCCGTGACACCTGCAGGTGCACTCATTGTGGTCGTACTAACCACAATGTGGAGTATTGTTAGGATTTACATGGTAAACAACCAGCTTCTGCTCATGAGATGTCTTCTTAGGAAGATGTTTCCTCCTCTAGCCCTACTCAACCTCCTGCAGGTGATCTTATTACTATAACACGTGATGAATATGCTCATTTTATGTCCTAGAAATAGCCCAAACATCCTCTACTGCTACATTTGCTCAGTCAAATCATTGATTTTGGAACCTTAGATCATATGACTGATTCCCCTAGTCACTTATTTCACTTTCACTCTGCAACTCCATCTAGCTGTGTTACTCTTGCCAATGAATCCTCCTCCCAAGTTTCAGGTTTGGGTAGTATGCAACTTAGTCCTTCTCTATCGTTGTCTTTTGTTTGCATGTTCCTCAGTTTCTTTTTTAGTTTGTTGTCTATCAGTAAGATTACTCATTCTCTTAACTATTCAGTAACTTTTTATCTTTCATTTTGTGTCTTTCAGGATCTCAAAACGAAGAAGAAGAGTGGTACGGGGCATGAATCTGGTGATCTCTATAACTTTGACTTTGAACCACCTCCCCCGAGCCTTACAAACCTCGTTATCTCCCTTCCAATGGCATTGTCGTCTTGGACATCCGTCTCTTCCAATTTTGGAGTCTCAAGTTTCTAGTCTTAGTAGTTTATCGTCCTTGTCTTAAGAAGCATGTCAACTTAGTAAACATCATCGTGTGCCTTTTAAATCTAAGATTGATAATCGTGTTTCTAGTCCATTTGACTTGGTTAATTCTGATGTATGGGGTCCTCTTGGAACATCTACCATTAATGAATTCGTTATTTTGTTACATTTGTCAATGATCATTCTCGTATGACTTGGTTATTTTTAATGAAATCTCATTCAAAACTGTTTTCTATCTTTCAGTTGTTCCGTAAGCAAATTCAGACCCAATTTGACTGTCATATTCAAATTCTACAATTTGACAATGCTAAAGAATATATGTCTACTCCTTTTCAAATTTATTTTCAACAAAAAGGAATTTTACATCAGACTTCTTGTGTTCATACACCTCAACAAAATGATGTGGCTGAGCACAAAAATCGTCATTTATTGGATGTTACTCGAACTCTCCTATTTCATATACATGTTCCTCCTCGATTTTGGGATGATGCTGTTTTGATTGCTTGTTATCTTATTAACCGTTTGCCTTCTGCGGTCTTACATGTGGCCTCTCCTCATTCTGTCTTATTTCCTCGGTCTCCTTTGTTCTCAATTCCTCCCAAGGTGTTTGGTTGTGTTTGTTTTGCCCATAATCTTGGTCCTGAATTTGGTAAACTGGATCCACGTACTACTAAGTGTATATTCCTTGGTTAAAGGTTACTATTGCTATAGTCCTACTCTTAAGCTTCTTCGGATCATGCCACTTCAGTAATGTCCGACTCTCTACCGATTGCTCTTCGTAAGGGTATTCGCTCATGTGTTACTAACCATCCTATTGAGAATTTTATTTCTTCTCATTCATTATCTCTGGTATTTTTTTGATTTACCACCCAGTTATCTACTACATATGTTCCTAAGACTATCTCAAGTGTCCTCTCTGCTCCACATTGGAGGCAAGCCATGGAAGAGGAGATGCATGCACTCCATGACAATCACACTTGGCAATACCATGATTATCGATCTAAGCAAACTCTGTTACTCTTTCAGTATCGAAGTTGGTAGATCTATCTTTTGGAGGAAACTAGCTTTCTAGGTGGTCAACCAATCGACATCCCTATGGATCCAAACTATAGACTCTCGGTAGATGAAGGTGAATGCTTCTTAGATCTTGGACGATATCATCGACTAGTTGGAAAGTTAAATCATCTCACTATTACTCGACTAGATATATCATATACAGTGAGTGTAGTAAGTTAATTTATGGCAGCTCCTCGAGTATCACATCAGGATGTTGTTATTCATATTCTCAGATATCTCAAGCGAGCTCCCAGACTTGGATTATTGTATTAATCACATGGACACCTTAAGTTGGAAGGGTTCACAGATGCTTGGGCAGGTTCTCCCTCAAATATACGATCTACTACTGGATATAATACCTTTTTGGAAGGTAATTTGGTTACATGGAAGAGTAATAAACAGACAGTGGTGTCTCGATCTAGTGCAAAAGCTAAGTATAGGGCGATGGCTCACACGTGTAGTGAGTTAAGGTGGTTACAACACTTTCTTGAGAAGATTGGGTTTCCAATCAAGAATCCTATTAAGTTATTCTGTGACAATCAAGTTGCTATTCATATTGCTTTTAATCCTATGTTCCATGAACAAACAAAACACATTAAAGTTGATTGTCATTTTGTTCGAGAAACAGTGTTGCATTTTGATATTGTCACAAGGTTTGTTAAATCTGGAGATCAACTTGTTGATATATTCACTGTGTCATTAAATAGTCCTCAATATCTGTTCCAATCAAGGATTATATGATATACATTCGCTAGCTTGAGGGGGAGTGTTAGAATGTATAAGTGATATCCATGTAATAATTATATCCCAAGACGGGTATGTTAGTCTTTTCTTTAAATTTAGATACATATATATATGTTTGGTGAGAAATCAATGGGGTCACATGGTCCTTGCAACTTCTTTCTAGTATGAGGAGTACTCTAACATGGAAGCAAAGTTGAGGGTATTAAAGGATGGATTGTGTTTGGTTGAAAGACATGGACTGTCAGACTATCAGCTTCAAATTGAAGCTGATTCTTAGGTTATGGTTCATATGATCTTAAAAGGTCATAAGAGGGCATGGAAATTCTGGGAGCTTTTATGGCAGATTTTGGGTAGACTGGATTTTAGTCTGACTCATGTTTATGGGGAAGCCAATTGCATGGCTGATTTCTTTGCGATGGCTGTGCAGAATGGTTTCTCCTCAGATTCCTGGGCGACGAATATTCCTCTTCAGGCTAAGCTGCTCCTGTTACACGATCAGCAAAGGATCAAGACGCTAAGGAAGAAGACCATCATTTTTTGATTCGTTGTAAAAAGCTTAATGAATTTGTTTGATTCTTGTAATTTGTTTTGAGAAATGCAATAAACTGTTGAATTTTAAAAAAAAATATACATATATATATGAGATGATGGAGAAGGTAGGGCTAACTTCTTTGGCAAACTTATTCTCACGTCTCTCTCTCTCTCTCTCTCTCTCTCTCTCAACATTTACACAACTATGATCATGTTTTGTACTTGAAATACTCTATGCATTTCACGAGGTTTTGATTTAATTGTGACGTACAAGACTATGTTGCTTCAAAGATACATCATGAGTTTTGTTCTGAGATGTGAGGTTGAATGACTTTGTACTTGAGTGTTAAGATTAGGTCTACAGTTAGGTTTGTTTTATGTGATTTTTGAGTGGTAATCTTTAAATTTCTTATTCTTGTATTATGTCACAGAATTGCCAAATGAAGAGATTGTTATGAAATTGAATATTATATTGGTTAATACTACGAGGTCACATGTAAATCTCAACTAAATCTATGATCATGAAGCTACAAAGATTAAAATCGAAAGCAAAGAAGGAAGATAAAGTCCAAGCTACAGAGTCACGTGAAGACTTCCCGAAATACTTCAAAGCTTAGAAAATGTATATGATCTAAAGACCTAGTTACCTAGGTTGTTATTACTTTTGTTAAGTTAGGTTAACTAAAATGGATTTAGGATGGGTTAAGTAAATGACTATTGCTTGTTTTATTGGAAAAAAAAAAATTGAAACTTAAATGTTTTGAAAATTCAAATTGAGTCATGGAACAAACTCTTATTGAGCAATGCCCCTGGGTGCTCGATAGGGCAAGTTTTTGTTGCATTTGAAGCATAAAAACCAGTCTAGCCTATAGCTCGGGCAATCTCTGAACACTTGGGAAAAATTAGAAAAAAGTTGGAAAATTAGACTGAGGCCATAGCCAGCTAGCCGCTCGAGCGGTCTTTTATAGTCCCTGTTCATGAGGCCTAGAATTGTTCCTCGTGACATTCCAGTGACCACCACCCGATGACAACTGGCTCACAGTTTGAGCAGCCCCTCATGAATCTAAGTTTTTTTGCATACCAATTAAACTCTATTTACAAGGCCTACATATATGAGCATGTCTTTTCTCACAATAATAAGCCTCTATAATCAGAAAACAGTCTCATATATTGTCTAGAGAGACAAGAACAAACCCTAACATCCCTAAGCATTCAAAGGCCTTAGATCTTCTAAGATCAATCTTGTTCTAAACCTTCAAACTTGAAAAAAAGATAGATCTAGTAGAAACCCACAAAAACCCACGGTGGTGAGAAGACCTTAGGAAGATTCCAAAAAGATCATGGAGGATTCTAAAGGGCAGGTCATGGAGCCCAGTTGGACGCCTAGAGAAGCTACTACACCAAGACCTCGGGGTGAATTTTCGGAGTAAAGATACAAATGAGAAAAAGTCTTAACCATAGAATTGGTTGAGATATAATACTTTAAACATGTAATCTAAACTCTGACTACAGTGATTAGGTTAGGTAGAGTATGGCCCAGTGGTATTTCCTAGNTCTCTCTCTCTCTCTCTCTCTCTCTCTCAACATTTACACAACTATGATCATGTTTTGTACTTGAAATACTCTATGCATTTCACGAGGTTTTGATTTAATTGTGACGTACAAGACTATGTTGCTTCAAAGATACATCATGAGTTTTGTTCTGAGATGTGAGGTTGAATGACTTTGTACTTGAGTGTTAAGATTAGGTCTACAGTTAGGTTTGTTTTATGTGATTTTTGAGTGGTAATCTTTAAATTTCTTATTCTTGTATTATGTCACAGAATTGCCAAATGAAGAGATTGTTATGAAATTGAATATTATATTGGTTAATACTACGAGGTCACATGTAAATCTCAACTAAATCTATGATCATGAAGCTACAAAGATTAAAATCGAAAGCAAAGAAGGAAGATAAAGTCCAAGCTACAGAGTCACGTGAAGACTTCCCGAAATACTTCAAAGCTTAGAAAATGTATATGATCTAAAGACCTAGTTACCTAGGTTGTTATTACTTTTGTTAAGTTAGGTTAACTAAAATGGATTTAGGATGGGTTAAGTAAATGACTATTGCTTGTTTTATTGGAAAAAAAAAAATTGAAACTTAAATGTTTTGAAAATTCAAATTGAGTCATGGAACAAACTCTTATTGAGCAATGCCCCTGGGTGCTCGATAGGGCAAGTTTTTGTTGCATTTGAAGCATAAAAACCAGTCTAGCCTATAGCTCGGGCAATCTCTGAACACTTGGGAAAAATTAGAAAAAAGTTGGAAAATTAGACTGAGGCCATAGCCAGCTAGCCGCTCGAGCGGTCTTTTATAGTCCCTGTTCATGAGGCCTAGAATTGTTCCTCGTGACATTCCAGTGACCACCACCCGATGACAACTGGCTCACAGTTTGAGCAGCCCCTCATGAATCTAAGTTTTTTTGCATACCAATTAAACTCTATTTACAAGGCCTACATATATGAGCATGTCTTTTCTCACAATAATAAGCCTCTATAATCAGAAAACAGTCTCATATATTGTCTAGAGAGACAAGAACAAACCCTAACATCCCTAAGCATTCAAAGGCCTTAGATCTTCTAAGATCAATCTTGTTCTAAACCTTCAAACTTGAAAAAAAGATAGATCTAGTAGAAACCCACAAAAACCCACGGTGGTGAGAAGACCTTAGGAAGATTCCAAAAAGATCATGGAGGATTCTAAAGGGCAGGTCATGGAGCCCAGTTGGACGCCTAGAGAAGCTACTACACCAAGACCTCGGGGTGAATTTTCGGAGTAAAGATACAAATGAGAAAAAGTCTTAACCATAGAATTGGTTGAGATATAATACTTTAAACATGTAATCTAAACTCTGACTACAGTGATTAGGTTAGGTAGAGTATGGCCCAGTGGTATTTCCTAGAAACGTTTCCATGTTAAAATTGTCTTATGTTGTGATTCTACTGCTTCTCATTACTCTACACACACTTGTAATTTTACACTCAGCACGTGCTTGATGAGACGCCTGAATGATTGATTCATTATATTTATCATCTTGTTGTTGGAATTAGTGGAAGGGCTTTAGAAGGCTAAGGTTGGTGTATTGAACATTGTGGTTGATTGTTAAATCTGTGTCTTTTGCATTCATCCAGCCATTCAAGGATTTGAGCATCTAATTGGGAGCTTTTGAACGTTAGTTGACCAATTAATTAACGATTGAGTGAATTAGATTTTAATTGAGCAAGAATTCTGCATCTTACTAAATGATAAGTCCTAACAAGTGCATCAGTGCGATCCAACTTGCACTCTTAAAATACATCTCTCTAGCTCTGCTCGACTCTTCTTTTTTCTCCTCTTCTACTTTCTAACTGTTTGGAAATCTTGTTACATTCTTCTAATTAATTGGTATTGAAATTGGTGAAAGATGCTGATATTTTTGGAATTCGTGGTATTTACACATTTTTGACATCAATTATAATTTGCTGAAACTTGATGCTAAAAGGTGATTAATTGAGCTACTTATTTCGTTAAATGTTATCTATGTTGTTGAGACGAGCCAAATTTTCTGAAATTTGTTGCATTTAATTGAATTGTCGTATGATTTTTAAAAACTACTTATTATCAACCACGTGTTCTCCTTCGGTAAAGTCAGCGCTTTGCCTCGCACCAAACTCCAAAAGACCTTAGGGCCTTGGTGCAACTTTTGCCCTAAGTAACACTGCCAACAACAATCAGTCCCTGATGGTCCCCTGTTAATGTTGTTTGTCTAAACTAGTGTTGAAGTGCAAAGGACGTGCATCAGCCTCCTACCATAGTTGATGTGCAAAATTGGCTTTCTAACCCTGCCTTTACATTTTGCCATCGTAAACATCTATCAATATTCTAAGCCATTTTACTTTATTTAAATAATTATCATGCAACTGAAAAACAAAATGAAAGAAAAGAACAATCTCAACCAGAAGCCTTCATGCAACCCCTCATAGATGAATTCCACAATAAAATATATCACGTGTTATCCAGTTGTTCAAAATTACAAATGTGTGAGCCCATGAACTGTTGTTCACCTCAATCAAGGAAATTGTTGTGCTACATAAAGGTGATAAGCTTATGTGAAAAGACGCTACATGCATATAGGCAGTCTAACTGACTCAAAATTTAGCATACTGATTATGACTTCAGGTAGATATTGTTGACACACAAAGTACGACCGTTATAAAAAAAGGTCTGAGATTACTATAATACCCAAGGACAAACAATTAGAAACAATCTGAAAATCCACAAGACATCACCTAACCTGCAAAGTCTGGGAAGGAATATGGTCTCTTCTGCACTGATGATCAGTTAACAATGACATTTCCCCAACGAAAGAGTTGTGAAACATGCAAGCCTCTCGTTGCAAGTCCAGAGCCTGTTCAAAAAGATGTACTAACCTTTGTTCAGGTATAATCATTGTAGAGGGAAGCAATTTCTGCAATTCCTTCAGTAGCGCTGACCGTGGCTTGACCCTCGCACTATCTTCAGCATAAATTCCAACAGGTTCACACTGTGAAGGATATATAATACAGGAAGAAAGCTCACGAATTCTATTATTGTTTATGCAAAGAGGTGAAACTTCAGTCCTTAATGTCCTCAAAGCATCCATGACTTTTCCTCCACACAAAAGTTCAAAAAATTTCTGCTCCAGTATGACAAAAGATGCTAACTTAATGATGGTTTCATCCAGTAGACCAATTTTATGCAATGTGGCCACACTTTCATCCCAATTACCATCAAGGATTTGATGTGTAAACAATTTAACTACCGATGAATGTAAGGGTATACCCGACTCTTCCTCTAGATGTACCCCAGTCTTCTTATAGCCAAGAGAATATAAAGCCTCAGCTATTATTCGCACAAGTTCCGCTTTCTTAAACCCTTTGGAACCAACAATCTCGATGTCCCCTTGGGATGGCAGGGGCCAAGCCATCGAATCACTCACTGAGCAACTTGGAGGCTCACTAACAAATTTTCTGTTTGAATGACCTTTCAATTCTCCAGAGTACACTTTTACGCGTTTCGATGGTGGCTCATCATGCTCTACAGCTCCCATGAAACGTACACCTCAGCCCATATATAACTACAACGAGAAAATGCAATGAGCCAGAGGTTTTTGTTAATGTACCTCCAAGAAATCACAAACAATTGATGCATAGCACAGTCAAAGGGGAGGTTATCAACTTACTAATTAGAAGTATGAGAAACAAGAATAAGAAACCAAAAAGGAGTATTAGAATTTAAAAGAGCAACTCAAAAATATATATATCCATGCAAGATGCAAATATAAAATTGCCTGTTGATCACAAACAGTCATACTCATAAACATATCCACATTGCAGACTTCATTGTCCAAGGATTGACTAAACAAAACAAAAGTTTGTGCAATTGCTACACATACAATCTTCTCAAAGACCCAAAAAAAAAGTTCTTCCAAGCTTGGCCTGCTTTTAACCTAAAAAACAACATTCCAAGCTTGAAATTGATTTACGCTAGCTATTACATACAAAGCCTGGTAATGTAGGCTGGCAAAGATTGAATTAATTACCGTGCCTAAGCCAGTTGAGTAGCATAATTGATGGCCAATTTACAAGAATCCTGGGATTTCTGTAATAAGAGGAGAAACATTGTAGTCCCAAGTCCAAAAACTGGAAAATGGAAATAAAGACCCTATACAAATGAATGTTGAACAGGTCTTGAAGATGGCTAGAAACAAAATAAATAACCAAAACTTTTTGAATCTTTGACATATTCTGCAATAGATCCATCACATAACATAAAATCCAATGTAGAGTCAGCAATGTGAATGTCCTCGCAAGGAGCCTCTTCTAAGTCATTAGGAGCCTCTTCTAAGTCATTAGGAGCCTCTTCTAAGTCACTAGGAACCTCTTCTAAGTCACTCATATACAAAGTACAATCATGTTAGATTACAGAAACTATCGAGTAACATTATATTAACAAGTTATTTGAGAAGAAAACTAAGCATACGAAAAGCAAATTTTATCTGCCCGTGGTTGTCAACCTCCCAGCATACACACAACACAACTTTAGTACAGCATACACACAACACAACTTCAGTTCCAACAGAAAAGCAGATTTCAAGAATTTCTGGAAACACACATCAGAAGCAATCAAATTTTAGAAAATCATAAATAAAAGCCAAAAACATGAAATCTGCTAAGGAAATAAACGAAGTTGGTATGAACCCGTGACTAAGACCAGCATAAACTTAAATCTAACTGAAAACCAAAAACATCAGAATATATCAAAGAAAAAATACCAAGAAAATCGAGAAACAGTATTAGTAATTTGGGGACCATAAGCAGCAGATTCTCCGAGAACCAGAAAGGGAATTTGCCTTGGGCACCAATTCAGATCAAAAAGAAAGAGACTTTATAGAACCAGAAATGGATATAAAAGTCTGCAAGTAATAATGGGTTGAAGTAATATGGATAAACCAAATGACCTTGAAAGAAAAACAGATTTGATTTCCTCTGGTCTGTCGGCAGTAGGGGTGTTAAAAGCTGCAATTTCCTATCCTCGTCGACTATATCCGAGTTATAAAACGGTTATTAAAAAAAATCGGGTGAAAATATAATTTAATTTTTAGGATCTTATTTTTTTTTATTAAATTTAAGATATTAATATTAGCTGTTATATTAATTTTGAAATAAAATTTAAAACGATCTGAATTACGAAAAGTAAAAGTCATTTTGTTTATCTTTTAAATTTTGAATTGTAAACTACTTTATTATATAGATAAACTAAAAACCCTAATTCCTTAACTATATGGTTTAAATTTAAAATAATTGTTATTATATTTGTGCAATAATAAGTGTTATTTGTTTATTATGTTGTTAAATTAGTTCNACAGTCATACTCATAAACATATCCACATTGCAGACTTCATTGTCCAAGGATTGACTAAACAAAACAAAAGTTTGTGCAATTGCTACACATACAATCTTCTCAAAGACCCAAAAAAAAAGTTCTTCCAAGCTTGGCCTGCTTTTAACCTAAAAAACAACATTCCAAGCTTGAAATTGATTTACGCTAGCTATTACATACAAAGCCTGGTAATGTAGGCTGGCAAAGATTGAATTAATTACCGTGCCTAAGCCAGTTGAGTAGCATAATTGATGGCCAATTTACAAGAATCCTGGGATTTCTGTAATAAGAGGAGAAACATTGTAGTCCCAAGTCCAAAAACTGGAAAATGGAAATAAAGACCCTATACAAATGAATGTTGAACAGGTCTTGAAGATGGCTAGAAACAAAATAAATAACCAAAACTTTTTGAATCTTTGACATATTCTGCAATAGATCCATCACATAACATAAAATCCAATGTAGAGTCAGCAATGTGAATGTCCTCGCAAGGAGCCTCTTCTAAGTCATTAGGAGCCTCTTCTAAGTCATTAGGAGCCTCTTCTAAGTCACTAGGAACCTCTTCTAAGTCACTCATATACAAAGTACAATCATGTTAGATTACAGAAACTATCGAGTAACATTATATTAACAAGTTATTTGAGAAGAAAACTA
Source organism: Ilex paraguariensis (assembly GCA_963454935.2). Lineage (NCBI taxonomy): Eukaryota > Viridiplantae > Streptophyta > Magnoliopsida > Aquifoliales > Aquifoliaceae > Ilex > Ilex paraguariensis. Next base: position 3,668,816 of record CAUOFW020000001.1, read on the forward strand.
AGCATACGAAAAGCAAATTTTATCTGCCCGTGGTTGTCAACCTCCCAGCATACACACAACACAACTTTAGTACAGCATACACACAACACAACTTCAGTTCCAACAGAAAAGCAGATTTCAAGAATTTCTGGAAACACACATCAGAAGCAATCAAATTTTAGAAAATCATAAATAAAAGCCAAAAACATGAAATCTGCTAAGGAAATAAACGAAGTTGGTATGAACCCGTGACTAAGACCAGCATAAACTTAAATCTAACTGAAAACCAAAAACATCAGAATATATCAAAGAAAAAATACCAAGAAAATCGAGAAACAGTATTAGTAATTTGGGGACCATAAGCAGCAGATTCTCCGAGAACCAGAAAGGGAATTTGCCTTGGGCACCAATTCAGATCAAAAAGAAAGAGACTTTATAGAACCAGAAATGGATATAAAAGTCTGCAAGTAATAATGGGTTGAAGTAATATGGATAAACCAAATGACCTTGAAAGAAAAACAGATTTGATTTCCTCTGGTCTGTCGGCAGTAGGGGTGTTAAAAGCTGCAATTTCCTATCCTCGTCGACTATATCCGAGTTATAAAACGGTTATTAAAAAAAATCGGGTGAAAATATAATTTAATTTTTAGGATCTTATTTTTTTTTATTAAATTTAAGATATTAATATTAGCTGTTATATTAATTTTGAAATAAAATTTAAAACGATCTGAATTACGAAAAGTAAAAGTCATTTTGTTTATCTTTTAAATTTTGAATTGTAAACTACTTTATTATATAGATAAACTAAAAACCCTAATTCCTTAACTATATGGTTTAAATTTAAAATAATTGTTATTATATTTGTGCAATAATAAGTGTTATTTGTTTATTATGTTGTTAAATTAGTTCATGTTATTTAATTGAATTGTTAAAATGATTCAAAAATTAATAACTACAAAAGTGTTCATCCGATTTCCTACCCAACTTCCTATCCGATTAATTTAGCCGGAAGTTGGGTAAGAATATCACACTTAATCGGGTAGGGTAGGGTAAGAAAACATTCTTCTGCAAAGTATCGAGAAGAAATACGGAAGACCATATTTGTTACCTGTAGGGTAGAGTGAACACCCATAGTCGGATGTCTAACACTGATTCAAATGCTCTATTGCTATTTGATATGTGTGTAGATGGCAAATAAAGGAAGAGGACATGGCCAAGGCAGTGGACGGAACAACAACCAACCACCACTAGTTTTTGACCAACAAGCCTTCATGGAGGCTATTGGCACGATGACAGCTACCCTTGCACAGACTGGTGCCAATGTGGCCAAGGAGACACAAGTAAACTCTAGAAGTTTAAGGCACACAAGCCTCCGACTTTCATGGGAGGGGGTGGATTCGATGATGGGCAACTATTGATTCCAACAAGTCGACAAGATCTTAGAGGCTATGGAGATCACCTCCGATGCCGCTAAGATAAGGCTAGCTGCATTCCAGCTAGAATGAGAAGTCCATATGTGGTGGGATTGGGCAAGGGCCTCGAAGAATCTAGAGGCAATGTCATGGGAAGTGTTCTAGGAACTCTTCATGGGCAAGTACTTTCCATCGGCTGTTCGACATGCGAAAGCCCAAAAGTTCTTGAATTTGAAGCAAGGGACTATGACGGTGATGGAATACGTGGCTAAGTTCACTGAGTTAGTCTGTTTTGGCAATGATTACATGGTTACAAACATGGCTAAAGTAAGAAGGTTCGAGGATGATTTGAAATTGTCCATTCGGGAAAAGATTGTGGGCCACTGCCTATAGGATTTGGACTGGATGGTCGAGACAGCTATGACCATTGAACGAGAGGAGGACGACACAAGAAGCATCCGGTAAATGGATGCTAAGGATAAGCAGAAGGAAGGTCAATCCTCTTCTTCGAGTTCGGAGAAGAGGCAAAGGACTTCGAATCTGCAAGGACAACTAGGATAGGGCTATGGCTATCAAGGCCAAGCCCAATCCTCCCAAGGCGGGGGAAACTTCAAGACCCCTTATTAGGTAGGTCAGAGGACTTGGTACTTATGCCACCAACGGGGTCACATGAAGCGAGATTGTTCTTAGAGGCAGGGATCCCAAAGCTATGGGGCATCTTAGTCCCATTTATCGATGGGCATGCTAGTGTGAACCCGTGGAGATAAAGCTCCTTAAACCCACAAATAAGTTGATTCAAACCCAAGAAAGCTGAAATCAAGTGGAAAAGGAAAAATCCCCAAGACCCAATGAAAACTTGTCTCAAGAAACCTTGGTTCGAAACCCAATACCCAACGAGAACCTATCTCGAGAAACCTTGGTTGCAAAGAGGCGCCACAAAGGTTGCAAGCCTTTGATTAGCCAAGTACTCACAAAAGAATAAGAGGAGAAAACTTACTAAGGTAATAAAAAAGAATGTTGGTTTTCATTGGGTTATTGATCAAGAAAATGCTTTCAAAATTGTTAAAGATAGATTGTTTTACACATGTTTTAGCACTTCCTAACTTTAACAGAACTTTTGAAATTGAGTGTGACGCCTCAAGATTGGGTATTGGAGCTATTTTAATGCAAGAAAAGCAACATATTGCCCTCTTTAGTGAAAAGCTAAGTGGAGCGGTTTTGAACTACCCTACCTATGACAAGTAATTATACGCTCTTGTCTGTGGGTTGGAGACGTGGCAACACTACTTGTGGCAGAAGGAATTTGTGATACACATTAACCATGAGTCTCTAAAGCATCTCAAAGGACAAGGTTAGTTGAACAAAAGGCATGCAAGATGGATGAAGTTCATAGAAACTTTTCCCTATGTCATTTGATACAAGCAAGGTAAGGAGAATGTAGTGGCCGATGCATTATCTCGAAGGAGAATAAATGGAGTTCACATACTCATTTCATTCCTCCCTACCCCATCATGGGCCAGGAAAAGTCAGTTTCAGTTTTAGGGTGCTGCACAGGCCCCTACTAATTCATATGTAGGGACTCCGCAATCTGGTCAGATAGGGTAGGGCATAGGCTAAGGCTGGGGACATGGCTTTCAAGTAGGGACTTCGGGGACCCAGGGGCGTGTCTACGCCATCACACCTTAGATTGAGCCAGTGGATCAGTCAATTTTTCAGGGTACATTTCTATTCTCTCACTTATGGGCAAGGGTATTATTTAATTCTAGTGCATCTCATTCATTTATTTTTACATCATGTGTGAGGGACTTGGGCTTAGAGGTTAAGACCTTGAAAGAGCCATTACATGTGAATTCTCCCCTAGGAGCTAGGGTGAGTGTTGATTAGATATGTTAGGGTTGTGAGTTAGAGATCTCGGGGATTCTACTCACTGTGGACCTTAGAGTAATGGATATGTCAGAATTTGATGTTATCCTTGGGATGGACTGGTTGACGGTACATCGAGTTATGATTGATTGTGATCAGAAGAGAATTACTGCCTACACACTAGATGGTGTTTGTTTCAAGTTTCAGGGGGATAAATATAATGTTTTACCCCAAGTAGTGTATAATTCCTGTTGGCCCGGGCAGTTTATGGGCTAGCTTGCGAACCTTACCCTGGAGGACGAGGCGAGATAGGAGTTGGGTTTTTCTCGGGTGGTTTTGTGAGTATGAGGACATTTTTCAGAAGAACTACCGAAATTACCTCCACATAGGGATGTAGACTTTACTATTGAGTTGCACCCCGGTACATCGCTCATTTCTATGACTCTGCATAGAATGACACTTGTAGAGTTGTAAGAACTCAAGGTCCAATTGTAAGAATTGATGGACAAGGGCTTCATTAGATCGGGTACCTCACCTTGGGGCGCTCCGGTGTTGTTTGCCAAGAAGAATGATAAGACTCTTCGTCTATGGATAGACTATTAGTAGTTGACTCGGGTTATTATCAATAATAGATACCCTTTGTCGATGATTGATGATATGTTCGATCAACTGAGAGGGACGCGAGTCTACTCCAAGATAGATAAACACGCGGGTTACCATCAGTTAAGGATTAGGGAGTTGGATATCCCTAAGACAGCGTTTAGTACGCGGTATGGACATTTCGAGTTCACTGTGATGCCTTTTGGATTTTTGAATGCTCCGAAGGCATTCATGGATCTCATGCATAGGATGTTTCAACCCTACCTAGATCAGTTTGTCGTGGTCTTTGTTGACGACATTTTGATCTACTCCAAGTTTGAGGAGGAGCATGAGGGTCACTTGAGGATTATTCTCCAAACCTTGAGAGACCATCAGTTGTATGCCAAGTTCAGCAAGTGTGAATTTTGGCTTATGGAGGTAAAAATTTTGGGACACGTGGTGTCGGCTTCGGATGTGTCAGTTGACCCAGAGAAGGTTGAGGCGATTATGAGTTGGGAGAGACTGAAGTCAGTCTTCAAGATATGCGGTTTCTTGGGATTAGCGGGATATTACAGGAGATTCATTGAGGACTTCTCCCGACTGGCTACACCTATGACGAGATTGACCCGGAAAGAGGTCAAGTTTCAATGGGATAACTCATGTGAGAGGGCATTCCATGAGTTAAAGGGGAGGCTCACTTTAGCTCCTATTTTGCTAGTCACGGAGAGAGGACAGAGGGACACAATGTATTGTGATGCCTCTAAGGACGGCCATAGGTGTGTTCTGATGTAATTCGGGAGGTTGGTAGCTTATAGTTCTCAGTAGTTAAAGAACCATGAACAGAATTACCCTACGAATGATTTAGAGTTGGTAGGCATTGTCTTTGCCTTGAAGGCTTGGCGCCACTATTTATACGGAAAGCAATTCGAGGTGTTTTTGGACCACAAGAGTCTAAAAAACATCTTCACGCAGCGAGACCTCAACATGAGGCAACATAGGTGGATGGAGTATTTAGAGGACTATGACTTCATTTTACATTATCATTTCGGTAAGGCAAATGTGGTGGCTAATGCACTCAATCGAAAGTCACGGGGAGTCTTGGCCAATGTGGCTTCTCGGGAGTGACAGGTGCTCGAGACTGTGGGGTAGTTCAGGCTACACTATAGGAGTTAGGATCAGGGCACTTTGTAAAGTTTGGTGGCTACGTCTTCCCTACTGCGTAGGGTGATCGAGTCCTAGGGATAGGACACAAAGATATTGTCTATTAGGGACTAGGTGCAATTGGGTACAAATGATCAGAGTTGGGCTATTCATGCGGATGGTAATCTTCGATATAAGGGAAGTGTTGTTGTTCCCCAGTTTGCGGATCTGAGAAAGGAGATCCTTAGGGAGTTTTTGTTGCTCTCGTTTTGTTGTGCATCCAGGTGGAACGAATATGTACTATGATATTCGCCGCTAGTACTATTGGAGTGGAATAAAGAGGCATATTGGGGACTTTGTCAGTCGATGTCTCACGTGTCAGTAGGTCAAGGTTGAGCATTAGAGACCGATAGGGTTGCTCCAGCCTTTTGAGGTGGTTGAGTGGAAGTGGGAGCACGTCACAATGGATTTTGTGACCCACTTGCCACGAGCATTGTGGGGACATGACTCGATGTGGGTGATAGTGGACCGACTTTCAAAGTCAGTACATTTTTTGGCAGTGCGGATGACCCTCACATTGGAGGAATTCTATCAATTGTACATACAGAAGATTGTCCGGTTGCACGGGGGTGGCTGTATCTATAGTATCAGACTGGGATCCTAGGGTTACGACCCATTCTTGAGAGAGTTTCTAGCGGGGTATAGGGACATAGTTGATGATGAGCACTATTTTTTATCTCTAGACGAATGGTCAGTCGGAGAGCACCATCTAGACTTTAGAGGACATACTATGAGCATACGTCCTAGATCTCAAGTGTAGCTGGGAATAAAATTTACCCTTAGTTGAGTTCGCTTACAATAATAACTATCAGGCGAGCATACAGATGACACCCTATGAGGCACTATGTGGGAGGCCATGTCATTCTCCGGTTTGTTGGATGGGAGGTCGGAGAGAGACCCTCTATGGGTTTGAATTTGGTTAGAGACACGTTAGAGAAGGTGGACTTGATACGGAAGCTTCTTCTCATGGTTTAGAGCTGGTAGAAGAGTTATGCCGACAGACAGCGACGACCTCTAGAGTTTGAGGTGGGAGATCACGTCTTCTTGAAGATGATGCCTAAAATAGGAGTGGTCAAGTTAGGTAAGTAAGGAAAGTTGTCATCGAGATATTTCGGGTCCTTCGAGATACTCGAGAGGGTTGGTACAATTGTTTATCGATTGGTGTTATCGGCAAGTCTATCGGGTGTTCACTCGGTATTCCATGTCTCCATGCTTTAAAAGTACACTCCAGATCCGACACATGTGGTGGATTGAGGTGAGCTGATTGTTAATACGGATGAGACCTTTGAGGAGGGACCGGTGTGTATCATAAATAGTCAAGAGCAAGTTTTGCAAGGCAATACCGTGAGGCTAGTGAAGGTGTTGTGGCAGCACCAAAGTATGGAGTAGGCGACATAGGAGTGTGAGGACACTATACGTACCATTTATCCGTTCTTATTCGAGGATGAAAGTACATTCTTATAGTCATTTAGTATTATATGACTGTTGCATATGCATGTGGTTGAATGTGCATGTGTGAATTTCGAGGACGAAATTTTTTTAAGGGAGAAGAATGTAAAACCCGGGTAAATTTGAATTTTTGGAAAAAGGGGCAAAATAGTAATTTGTCACTTCGGTGCGGGTTAAAAATTCATATTTTTCTAGAACTCGGATGACGAAACAGACCTCACCATTGGATTTTTCTCGTGAAATCTTGTTACCCAGTCTATTTTCGTCGGATTCTAAGACAGTTGAATTTTTTACGTTTTACAACACAACTAGGTGTCGGGTGACCTCAAAAACAACCTCGAAAATAAAATTTCTAAAAATTTAAAATAATTTAAGAGAAGTTCATATAAAAATATTTTGAACTTAAACTGAGACGAAATTTAATCGTCTCGGGACCAAAAAGGACTTGGGAATAGGAAACGCGTGGTGCGACATGAACTAAGCATTAAAGGTATACATAGGAGACAAAAATATGATTTTTCTCCACAATTCTCTATTAGGTTTTAATGTTGGAAGAGAAGAGAGGGAAGAGAGAAAAAAGAGAGAAAACTTCACCTTCTCTCTACGGTCTACAAAATTTCGCTGGTCGGAATCCTTCGGGTCAAGTATTAAAGTTCATCTACGCGATGAGGACTATACAACCATACCAAAAGAATGGATTTCACCAAAGACTCAAAAACAAAATCTTAGGAAAATCAAATTTAGAGCTTAGGAGGTATTCTTGAAGCTTTTCCACTATTGTTTTACGCTTCAAGAGGTAGAGTTGTCCTCCTAACTAGGTTTATTTCCAACCTAGGACGATTATATTAAATAGGTAGGTTGTTAGATGTATTTTAACACTTGCCTATTATAGTTGATTTAATGAAAATGAGTAAACTCAATTCTAGTATGAATTGGTAATTAGAGATTGCTAGCTTGTGATTTCTTGGAAGTTTTGACAATTGGGTATGTAGAAACCACTTAATGTTATTTCTTGAGTTATGTGATGAATTTGGACATTTTATGTGGTTACATAATTTGGTGCCTTGAAGGTGTTTGATTAAATGCTTATGCAAAATTAAGTATATTATTGCATAGATTATGTATAACATGCTTGAAAAAATAGTAGTTGAATAAAAATGTTGATATATGTTTGTTGATATATTGACATTGTGATAAATTATGGTAATTATATGCTTGAAATACAATTTGCCATGAAATATGTTTTTATGGGGTTAAATTGGCCTATATGGCATTAATAACATATTGGACATGATTGTTGTTTTGCAATTGTGCATTACATTACATATACACGGGAGACATTACATTTTGTGGGTATGTGTGCACGGTTGTCATCAAACACCGCACTTGGTGGATGATGGGTGGGCTCAGGAAAGTTGGGTAGAGGACCCGATTGAGTCGCACCATTTGCATGATAAATTGGGCCTAGATTAGCAAGAAGGGCTGGACTATTCCTCAGGTGAGAGACTTGATGTTTAGGATACGCAATCCCTTGGTTTAGTCTATAAAGTGTGTTGGTATACACGAAACCATTGGTAGAAGTTTATGAATTTTGTGTTAGCTGGGGGCTACTGATGAAAGTCCATAAATATCCACCCCGAGAAAGACCCGAAGATTTTTAAAAGGCCATTGGAGATGCAACATAAATGGTAAGGGCTTGGAATGCCCGATTTCATACTCATGGCATTGCATGGATGATGAGAGCCAGTGAAGGCTCGGGTTGAATTGCATGAGTGAGTCATATCTCATTTCATGGCACGACATAGTGAATTCCAACATTGAGTTGCATATTCTTGGTTGGAATACTTTGTGGCTTGTTGAAATTGCATGTGACATTTCATATGCATCTAGGTTGGGGAGTAACCTCTTTAGGAGATGCCCTATTGAGCGTGACTCACCCTTTATGGGAAACATTTCAGGTGCGGGATATACACCGGTGGACAGCTCACACTCAGGGCCTCAAGGATGAAGAAAAGCGGACTTGTGGCTTTTAAAACCATCTTTTGTAAAATATTTGCTAAATATAATTTTGAGTATGTAAATCTATGGAAAAGAATTACAATCGAACTCATATGAACTATTTTTAACGTGAAATTGCATGTTGTTATATGAGTGTAGATAAATGGACCCAGTGTGGTCAATATTGTATGATTGCACATGTTGTGTTTTGGGTAAAGCTCCCTGTACAAATGAGACTCTACACAAATTTTGTTAAATTATGGGATCCTGGTAAATAGGGCATAACGACATGATATCGAGTTACACGCTATCCACGGGTATTCCGCAGGTTGATGGGTGATCAACGGGTTGACATAGGACTCGCAGTTTTTGGGGCGTTACAATAGTGATAGATTTCTCTAACCAAACTCTCAAAATTGAAGGTTTTTATTCTTTTTTTTTTCCTATCGGCGTTTGAGCCAACTGTTTTTCCTGAGGAGATGACCATGGTAGTCGACCGAGTTACAAACACGATATCCCTTCCTATGCTTGAGAATTTCTTGTTAATTTGATACCACTCTAAGGAGCAATCATTTTTTGCGCCATTGTAGGGGAATGCGAGGTGATTTGGAGATTGTCAAGGTCAGTCTTGTGATTCACATTACGATCTCAAGTGCATTCTTCACTATATTTTATTTTATTTTTAATTTAGTTTTCTTTTATTTTTGTGCATAGTTTTATTTTCCTTGTATGTGGTCAAGAGACATGTTGCATAACAGACTTATAGGACTTGACCCCAGACACACTGTTGATATGGATAGAGTAAACAATAAGAATCCACAGAACGTGGGAAACCAGGGGCACAACTTTCCGCTAGTTCCTCTAGGACCAAATAATGGGAATGTTGGAAATAATCTCCCACTGGCTCTTTTTGTGAATTTCTTACACAATGCAAAGTTATAACCAATAATTAGCTTAAAACAAATTCCCAACCTATGCCCCTTGATGACCCTCACCACTTGATTATTTGGCCTAAGGGTAATCTTGTCCACAAACCTCTCACAAGTGACGTTTTTATCATTTATCCTTTGTCTATGAGCATTGTGTCTTGCTTTTGTTCTCCTTTCCTCCCTATCCCCGCTACCCGGGCCCTCTACGCTCCTCTTGCAGGAGATAGTGCCCGCGGGTTGAGGGGAATCCGAACTCGTTCGCTTGTGCGGGCCATGAAGATCAACAATATCCCCCAAGCCAAAGAATGCCAAAAACACCCACAACAGTCTCTCAATAGGCTCTAAAGCATCAAAGGACATCACATTCATGTGAGCCATTTCAATGGAGTTAGAGAGTTTGGACAAAATCAAAAAGAATTTGAGAATTGGACGAAGAATTGGAGATCTAGGGTTTATGAGAACCCCACAAATTTTGGCAAAATTCACTCAATAACCAACCCTAAACAAGAGAACGTACGATTTAAGGGCTTGAGTAAAGTATTTTGAGGTTTGGAAGGGAGCAGAGGGTGAGTAGAGGGGAAGGGAAATTGAAAGATGTGAAGGGTTTGCCCAAAAAAAAAGAGAACTTAAACCCTTGTTTTTGGCTTTTTGGGCAAAACCTTCAGGAAAGTCGATGCAAACCTTCTGGAAGGTTTTGCATAATTCTGAGGTTGAAGCTGTCTAGCAGTGAAAACCTTTTGGAAGGTTTTGCCTTTAGTGCAAAACCATTCCTATGCTCCAAAACTCACATCCAACCCAACTTATCCCATCTCCTAGACATCCTAACAACCTATCTATGACATCTACTCTACCAAAAACTTGAAACATAAATATGAACCACAATTGAGTGATCATGCCCAAAGTCATTTCCAAAATTGCAATATGATTTAAAATTTTTATGCTTTCAAAATACAAGACATGAGTTTCTAAGTTTAACTACCAAAATGTAAAACATAGATTCAATGATAAAGACATTCTTAAATCTATCAAATATCGAAAGTTGAGAAATATTTCCCCATCTTTTTAGCATAGGGCTACATAACACATGTTCAAATGCCCGAATCATGCACACATGAGCATAACCATGACTTTAAATACTATTCTAGAGTTTGAACCTAAACATTCATTTTCAAACTCGTGTGTGTGCGTGAAATGGACATGTAATTTAAACATTTACCCAACGGAATTCACATTCACTTGGCTATCCAAATTCAGCTTCAATCCAACCTCACTGAGGGTGTCTCTCAACAAAGAATCACACTATGGTTATCCTGACATACTCTCCATGTGTATGTGTGAGATAGAATCTTGCGCACAAAATGAACTATGGTCATATATAATCCAAAAATGAATTACGTACATAAGAATAAAACAACCTTGGCATAATCTCATGAAAGGAATGCTAAGGCATTAGATAGCAAAATCAACCTTTTTTTTTCTTTAAAAGTATTTTATCCCCATGCTTTCTCTAGATCATTTAAGACTTTCAGGAGTTATAATGGGGTCTTTGGGTGATATTGAGGCAATTGAAATGAAGGATATAGGATAACAAAGAGGGTTGTTCCGAGTGCATGACATTTATTTCAAAAAGATCTTACTTTTTATGGGATTTCCAGCCTACACCATCACTTCAATATTTATTTATTTTTCTTATTTTCCTTAACATTTTCCTTTTTTCTTTGATCATTCTTTCTTTTTTCACCCTTCTCACTCTCCTTTTTCTTGGATTTCTCATTCTTTTTCATTCAAAATTAGACTTCCACATTATTCATCCCTTTATTGGGTTTCCACATCCCCATTCCTTCTCTTTTATGATCACTTATCTTCAGCTCTAAGAACAACCAAGTTATGGTAAATTTTTATCATTTTGCACCTGCTTGGTTAAATGTGTGGCATAGAAACGAATTTTTCAACAAGGATCAAACAAGGCACTAGGGATGATTTCACAAGAACAAGGCTCAAGCCCAAAATAAATCAAGAACGGCCTAAGATCATTTCTAGATAGGCATAGGGGAGCATTGTACATCTCAAGACAAAGTCAATCAACTACCCAAATGCACCTAACCAAAACAAGCATAATGAGATTATTGAACAAATTTGGAATTTGAAAAATTGTTCCTTGAGTAATTTTAAGTTCTCTCAAACAAGGGTTGACACTAAAGCTCTCATGGGTTCTTACTCATCTCCACTATTCACGTCAAGTACTAAAATGTGAACTCAATCTGTAAATTGCCAAAATTACAAGTTCATGGTGCACTTATGGGTGAGTTCAAAAGCAAACAAGTATGTGACTATCCATAAACCCACAACACTCTAAATAGGGGAATATAGGTCAACATTCAGATATTTTTCTCAAAAATTTTCATATATTTCTCAACTATTCTTAAATAAAAATCTATAGATCATGTGAAAGGTAAATTTCACCACAAAAATTGGTATCATCAACAAAAATTTTCACAAAAAATTGGTGTATCATACAAATGGTGCACCCCACCCCCCAACTTGATTCATACATTATCCTCAATGCAACAAAAAAGATATGGTATGCAATGAAGGACTTTAAAAAATAAGTAGGGTTAGAGAACACCTCGCATGGAGCTTTTGACAAAAACACCGTAATCTACACATTGAAAGAAAACACTATATGTAAAGCTAAAGCAAGTGAACAAAATAACTTGGAAATTAAATGATAAGGTAGAGCGATTGTACACTAAAATCTACATGAATAGTTAATCCTCCAAAAGATCCGGGTAGACCGGATCCACCAATTCTTCCTCTATCCTTTGACCTTTAAAACTCTCAAAGAATGACTTAAGTCTTTGGCCATTGACCTTGAATGTTTTGCCATCCTCGGGGTCGGTGATTTCCACGGCTCCATTGGGGTAGGCCACCTTGACAAGATAGGGGTCATCCCAATAGGATCAGAGTTTTCCTTGAAAGATAGAGAGTTGAGAATCGTACAAGAGCACTTTCAGTTCGGGCTCAAATGTCTTTCTTAAAAGAGATTTGTCATGAAAAATCTTAACCCTCTCTTTTGAAATTCTTGAGCTCTCATACGCATCTCTACGGATCTCCTCTGCTTCATTCATCTCCAACTTCTTATTCTCTCGGCCATTCTTAAGTTGAAGTTTAAGCTCTTGATGGCCTAATAAGCCTTGTGCTCCATTTCAACCGAAAAATGGCAAGTTTTGTCATAGATGAGCCTATAGGGTGACATGTCTAGAATGGTCTTGTAAGTAGTGCGGTAAGCCCATAGGGCATCGGTCAACTTAAGTGAACAATCTTTCCTATTAGGGTTCACCGTTTTCTCTAGGATAATCTTGATCTCCCTTGGCCATTGGTTTGTGGGTCATAAGAGGTGGACACCTTGTGTGTGAACCCATACTTATGCATTAAGGATGCAAATGGCCTATCATAGAAATGAGAACCACCGTTGCTTATCATTGCATGAGACATCCCAAACCTAAAAAAGATGCTCTCTTTTAAGAACTTGACTACGACCCGATGGTCATTGGTTTTGGTTGGGATAGCCTCCACCCATTTGGACACATAGTCCATTGCCAGCAGAATATACAGGTAACCAAAAGACATGGGGAAGGGACCCAAAAAGCTGATGCCCCAACAGTCAAATATCTTGATAACAAATACATGGAAAAGGGACATCATGTTCCTCTGGGTCACACTACCCAAACGTTGGCACCCATCACATTCTTTACAAAAAAAAAACACAGTCTTTGATTAATGAGGGCCAATAAAAATCTAACTATAGAATCTCTGGGTCACACTACCCAAGCACAACCGCACACTTCCGAGTGGCAAAATGCAAGGACGTCCTGTTGTTCATTTTTTGGTACACATCTCCTCATGATTTGGTCAGGGTAGTACTTGAATAAGTACAGGTTGTTGAAGTAAAAGTACTTCACATCTGTCATAAACCTCTGTCTATCCTCCGGGCTCCAGTGCAGTTGTATTTGTCCAGTAGCAAGATAATTGCATATGTCAGCATACCAAGGACAAACAAAATGAATGGAAAATAAATGCTCATTAGGAAAAAAAATTAGGGATAGGAATATGCTCATCGACATCTTGAACCACAAGTCAGAATAAATGGTCCGCCACCAAGTTCTCAACTCCCTTTTTGTCTTTGATTGTAAAGTTGAATTCTTATAGGAGTAGTATCCACCTAATGAGTTTCAGTTTTGCGTCCTGTTTAGACAAAAGATACTTCAAAGTAGAGTGATCAGTGTATACTAGAATAGGTGGACCAATGATGTAAGACTAAAATTTATCCAATGCAAATACTATGGCTAGCAATTCTTTTTTAGTGGTAGTGTAATTCATTTGTGCTTCATTAAGAGTTTTACTAGCATAGTATATTACATAAGGTCTCATGTATTTCATTTGACCTAGCACAGCGCAGACAACGTAATCACTCGTGTCGCACATGAGCTCAAATATTAAATCCCACTTGGGTGGTCGCATAATTGGAGGTGTAATGAGCATACTTTTTTTAAACGATGCCTCACAATTATCTGACCACACAAATGGATATCTTTAGAAAACAAGTTGGTCAAGGGTCATGCCAATTCACTAAAATATTTTATGAAACGATCATAAAAACCAACATGGCTAAGAAATGACTAGATATCTTTGACGACTTTCGGTGTGGGGAGGTTGGAAATTGCATCAACTTTGGATTTGTCGACTTTGATCCCCTTTGTCAAAACGATGTGTCCGAGCACTATCCCTTGTGTCACTATGAAGTGGCACTTCTCCCAATTGAGGACTAAGTTCTTCTCCTCACATCTCTTAAGTACTCTCTCTAAGTTCTCCAAACAACCATCAAATGAATCCCCACATACAAAAAAAAAATCATCCATGAAGACTTCTATGATCTTTTCCACCATATCACTGAAAATTCCCATCACGTATCTTTGAAAAGTCCCTGGGGCATTACACAAACCAAATGGCATGCTTTGGTAGGTAAAGGTACCAAAGGGGCAAGTGAAGGTGGTCTTTTCTTGATCCTCCAATGCGATCTCAATTTGATTGTACCGGAGCATCCATCCAAGAAGCAATAGAACAAGTGTTCGACTACTCTTTCCAATACTTGGTCAAGGAATAACAAAGGAGTTTGAAAGCATTCATCTTTTCTTATTGCTTGTAAATACCACTCCTTAGGACTTGTAAAGCATTCATCTTTTGGTAGTGGAAAACCCTCCAAAAGTATTGCTTTACTTATTGTTTATTGCTTTCCTTAAGTATTGCTTTCTTTTATTGTATTATTGTTTTCTTTTAATTTATTGCTTCCTTTACTTCAAGTACTGCTTTCCTTTATTGTATTATTGCTTTCTGTTACTTCCATTGTTGAGATTCCTTCTTCCCTTAGAGGAGTGAAATTCTTTCACTTTTCTAGAGCTTACCAAAGACGTGAAGGGTGGAACGTGATTCACTCATTCTTTGTCGAAGATCGACTCCTTGTGTAAAATGTTTTACCTTGTAACTCCTCTACTTGGAGGGATGAGCATCACTCACTTTTCCAACTTTACCAAAGCCATGAAGAGTGAGTAGTTTCTCATCCAATCTTTAGTAAGAGGTGAATGAAATTTATAATTATTTGGAAGTTATATTTGTGCATTTCGTTTATATTTAGCTTCAACTTCATTTCTTTATAATGTCTTCTCATTACATTGTTGTCTTTACTTTAAGCATGAGTAGCTAAGTCTTTAAGTTGGCTAATCCAAGGGAGACCTCCTCTTGGGTATGCCATTTCAATCCATCTTCTTTCCTCCCCTCGGAGTATGATAGTTCAGTTTGACTGGGTTGAGTGAGGACATGGTGTGAGTCTTTGATATCCCGTAGACTTGTCATGAGTTATACTTGGATCCTCACTTCCATCTTGTCCCTCGCTTCCCATGAATCAACCGTTCATCTATGCACCAGTGGAGGAAGGTTTCAGGTTGACTTGACATTTCCATTGGAGTGAACCCTTCGAATTAGCCAACACTTGTTTCCCCTTTCAATTTCATCACAAACCAACTTCAAACTATAAAGATTTTACACTTTCTTTTCACCAAAATTACTTTCAAAACGATTCACATCCTTCCCCGAGGAGACGACCTTGGAATACTTTTCTAAGTAAAACACGACACTCAAAAGACTCCTTGCGCTTGGGGAGCACTTTTGTTCACACGCACACACATTTTGTACATTTCATATTCCACCATTCCTTTACCCTTTCTTTTGACATCATCCCAAGGGAGAGTGACACCCCCCCTCACACACACCATACATACATTGAGGGAGACGTTAAGAGGTTAGGAACAACACAGAAATAAACCAAGCAGGGACCCATGAAGTCGATGCCCCAACAATCAAATATTTATATAACAAGTATATGGGAGAGGGGCATCATGTTCTTTCAGGTCACACTATCCAAACGTTGACTTCTATCACATTTCTTACAAAATGAAAAACAATCTTTTATCAGAGAGGGCCATTAAAAACCTGACTGTAGGATTTTTGCCAAAGTTTTCTTCGTAGAGAAATGACCACCGCATGCTTCTGAATGGCAGAATGCAAGGACATCCCGTTGTTCATTCTTCGGTATGCTTCTTTGCATGAGTTGGTCAGGGCAGTACTTTAATAGGTACGGGCTGTCAAAGTAAAAGTACTTCATATCCGCTATGAATCTCCTTTGATCCTCTAGGCTCCACTATGACGGTATTTGTCCTGTTGCAAGATAGTTACAGATGTCAACATACCATGGACAAATGGAATGAATTGAAAGTAATTGCTCATCAGGGAAGGAATCAGGGATAAGAATGTTCTCATCCACCTCTTGCACCACCAGTCGGGACAAATGGTCCGCCACCATGTTCTTCACTCCCTTCTTGTCTTTGATTGTAAGATTGAACTCCTGGAGTAGGAGGATCTGACTTGATCTGAAATATATACACCCAAGTGCAGGCGGTTAAGCTGTAGTAATAATTCGGTTAAGTCCGGAGTTAAATCCACAGGGAACTATGATTGGTGTTTTGAAGTAAGCAATAATAGAGATCAAGTAACTAGAAATGTTGAGAGTTTGAAGTGGTGGGATTTCTTGAATAGAATAGAAGATTACATTCAAGAGTTTTCTAGACAAAATATAAGATAAATTCAAATGTAAAATAGTCACCCTTTAGCTTGAGGATCCGATCATGTAGTTGATCATCCGGTTTATTATACCTGTGTTTTATAACTCAATTAACTCCCATGTCAACAGCAAGTTAATCGGAAGGTAAAGATGGACTGTGAGAATTAAGCACATGATTCCGATGTCTTTCTAGAAGTTGACAAGAATTGCCTGTGCCGAGATTTATCCCGTCTACAAACAAGCAAGTGTTTCTACAAGACATCTAACCATGACATTAATGTTCCATTCTTTAGAAAAGCTCAATAATGGTGAAGATTGAAATGTTGTCATGAAGATCTGGGGTACTTGCCTTGAACCAACGGATTTTTCCATGCAAGAGTCATCCGTGACATAGAAAGAACTCATGGTTATACAAAACACCTTAGCTTTGCTAGATACATTCAATCATTCAATGAACAAGTGAAATATAAAGCATTAAAGCATAAAGGGATTGCACAAATATAATTTCTGGATATTTCTACATATTCATCACCTCTTACTAAAGAGTGAATGAGGAACTACTCACTCTTCATGGCTTGGGTAAAGCTAGAAAAGTGAGTGATGCTCATCCCTCAAAGTAGAGAACTTACAAAGTAAAGTACAATAAATGAGGAGCCGTTCTTCGACGAAGAATAAGTGAATTACGTTCCACCCTTCATGACTTTGGTAAAGCTCTAGAAAAGTGGAAGAGTTTCATTCTTCTAAGAAGGAAGGAAGCTCGAGCAATGGAAGTGAAATAAAAGAACACTGAAAGTAAAAGAAAGCTAGTTACTTTTGGAGGGTTTCCACCACAACCAAAAGATGAACTATCTCTCTTGATACTTGTAAATAAAAGCAAGTACAACTACAAGGAGAGTCTAAGCCTCCATCATGGTTGTTACAACATGAATGTAAAAACGTAGCACAAGTAAATAAAAGACTTCAACTACAAGGGTAGTCTTAGCCTCCATCATGGTTGATACAAATGCAAAATGAAAACATAAATAAGAAATGTACAAAAACTATCTCTCTACTCTACTCTACAAGAGAGATTGCCCTCCTTGAAGCTCCCACAATGGGGGTATTTATAGGCAAGGAAGAGGAGGGGGTGAAGGAATAGTGTTTGTCGCCCAAGTCCAAGTGAAAAACCAACAACTCTACAGCCTGTTAGTGGGGGACGTTTGAACATGATTTGTTGTTCGAACATTATGTCTATTTTTGCTTTAAGGGCGTTCAAACGTGATCTGTCGTTCGAACGTTGTCTTTGTTTTTGCTTTAAGGGCGTTCGAATGCCAGATGGGGTCTGAACCCCCTACTCAAGTGGCTTTGTGGTCTCTGTGATGGTTACTTCCATATGTCTTGAATATCTTTGACCCTGCACTCAACAACTTGGTCCTTAGTAACTCAAGACAACGTTTGAACATGGGGTGGCGTTCAAACGTTGTACTCAAGTACTTCAGTGGTTCTTCTTTCTTTGCTGTAACACGCTAGGTCTTAGTAGTCTAGTCTTCTCAGGATTCCAGAGCACGTTTGAACGTGAGTTAGCATTCGAACGTGGTACTCAAGTACTTATGCATTCTCGCTTTTTGACTACATCATGTCATGTCTCAGTAGCCTGGTCTTCAATCACTTCAGGGGAACGTTCGAACGTTGATCCACGCTCGAACGTTCTTGCTTTGTTCCAAGCTTTTCCAATTTTGCCCCTTAATCCACTGGTGTTACATCCAAGTGTGATATTTATTGTTCTTGAGCTCTTGTTCACGTTAGAACTTAAAATGTCATCACTTAAACTCCATCAAAGCACAATTAGTCCCAAAAAGGCATAGTAAAATGCTAACTTTAAGCACTAATCAGGATCCACCTGATAAGTCTTGGTTTAGCGTTCTACTTAGACAACAGATACTTTAAAGCAGAATGATCAGTATAAACAACTATCGATGAACCAATGATGTAGGACCAAAATTTATCTAATGCAAATACTACAGCTACTAGCTCCTTTTCTATGGTGGTATAATTCATTTGAGCTTTATTGAGTGTTTCGCTAGCGTTGTATATTACATAAGGTCTATTCTCCTCTCTTTGACCAAGCACTGTGCCGACCGCGTAATCACTTGCGTCGCACATAAGCTCAAAAGGTAAATCCCATTTGGATGGTCGCCCAATTGGAGGCGTGACAAGCATGCTTTTGAGTATTGTAAAAGATGCCTCACAACTATCCGACCACTCAAATGGGACATCCTTAGACAATAAATTCGTCAAAGGTCGGGCCAATGCACTAAAATTCTTTATAAAGCGACGGTAAAAACCAGCATGGCCTAGAAACAATCTGATATCCTTGACGACTCTCAGCGTAGGGAGGTTGGAGATGGCCTCCACCTTTGATTTATTAACTTTGATACCCTTTGTCGAAGCTATATAGCTGAGAACAATTCCCTCTGTCACCATGAAGTGACCTTTTTTCCAGTCGAGGACTAAGTTCTTTTCCTCACATCTCTCTAGAAATTTCTCTAAATTTCCTAGACATCCTTCAAATGAATTCTTGAACACTGAAAAATCATCCATAAAGACCTCTACTATTTTCTCCACCATGTCACTAAATATCCCCATCATGCAATGTTGAAAAGTTCCAGGGGCATTACATACCCCAAAAGGCATGCGACGGTAAGCAAAGGTACCGTAGGTACAAGTGAAGATGGTTTTCTCCTGGTCTTCCAATGCAATCTCGATTTGATTATAGCCAAAGTATCCATCAAAGAAGCAATAGAATAGATGCCCCGCTACTCATTTAAACACTTGGTCGAGAAATGACAATAGAAAGTGGTTTTTTCTTGTGCATGCGTTGAGCTTGTGGTAGTTAATGCAAACCCTCCATCTGGTGATCACCCTTGTTGGAATAAGCTCATTATCATCATTTTCCACCACGGTGACTCCCGACTTCTTGGGGACTACTTGCGTGGGGCTGACCCACTTGCTATCGGTAATTGGAAAAATGATGTCCACGTCAAGTAGCTTTAACACCTCGTCTCTCACCACATCCTTCATGATTGGGTTCAACCTTCTTTGTGGCTCTCAAGATGGCTTGAAGTCATCCTCAAGATAAATACAGTGTGTGCAAATGAGGGGGCTTTTCCCCTTGATGTTAGCAATTGTCCAACCAATCACCCCTTTGTGCCTCCTCAACACTTCCAAAAGCTCTTCTTCTTGCTTTGCATCCAATGTTGAGCTAATTATCACCGAAAATGTCTCATCTTCCCCAAGATATGCATACTTCAAATGGGAAGGTAATGACTTCAATTCCAAGTTGGGCGTTTGCTTATTTGATGGAAAAATCTTCTTGTCTTGATGTCGGAGTTTCTCAAAAGTAGGGATTCACTTTTCTACCCCTTTCAAACTCTCTAATTCCTCTTGCTCATCAACTTCCTCTAAATCAACATTCTCCACTTCTTTCAACTTTAAAATGCTCAAAAGTTCCAAGTGTTTTCTGCCAAGGTGTCAATCCTATTGACTTCATGCACCTCCTCATCATCCTCTGGTTGCTTGGACAAGTTGAACACATTGAGATCCATAGTCATGTTTACAAATGCTAGCCACATAAGACCATTCCAGTAATTAATCACAGCATTAGACGTGGCAAAAAAAGGTCTTCCAAGTATTGCTGGGATTTAGGACCTAAGATTTGCAACTGGGTGAGTGTCAAGCACAACGAAATCAATAGGAAAATAAAATTTATCAACTTGCACTAAACCATCCTTAACTACTCCCCCGGTGTTCGAACACTACGGTCCGCCAGTTGAAGCGTGATTGGAGTAGGCTTCAATACTACGAGCTAAAGTGTTTGGTACACTGAGTACAGAAGGAGGTTCACACTAGCCCCCAAATGAAGAAGTGCTTGCTCCACCCGGTAATTCTCGATGGTTATGGCAATGGTAGGATAGCTGGGGTCTTTAAACTTTGGAGGGGTGTTTTTCAAAATTGAGCTTACTTGCTCGGTGAGAAACACTTTCCTGTGGTCATTGAGTCTCTTCTTTACAATGCACAAGTCCTTCAAGATATTTGCACAAGATGGAATTTTTTTTATGGCATCAAGGAGTGGAAGGTTTATCTTTACTTGCTTAAACATTTCAATTATATCAGCATAATTAGCCACATTAAAAGGTGGCTTCAAACAATTAGAAAATGGAGCAAGCATGGGGGAAACAAGCACACTCTCATCAATCAAATTTTCTTTCTCAACTACCTCACTTTCTTTCTTCTCACTCACCTCACCCTTATCGATTTCAACCATGACTTCTTTTTCTTTTGGCAATGTGGTCATAGGTGAGACCTTTGGCATAATGGTTTTATCAATTTGTTTGCCACAATGAAGGGTAGTAACCGCCTTGAGTTGCTCACAACTCTCTCTTAAGGGCTTCGATGACTCAACAACATGTTGACCTCTAGGGTTCTCTTGAGGTTAAGCAGGGAATTTCCCCTTCTTTTGTTGTGATGCCCCTATAGAGTTTGTCAACTTTGTGAGTTAGGCTCGAATGTCATTAAAAGCTGCGACATTTTGATTGTTGATGGAATTTTGGCTTTGAATGAAATTAGTTTGGTTTTGATTGATGGTAGTCTAACTTTGAATGAAAGCATAAACCATATCCTGCAAATTCCTATTGTGGGGAGGTTGAAAGGTGGTAAAATTGGATGGTGCTTGGGAAAAACTGTGAGACCTGAGAAAACTAATTAGACATTTTATTTTATGTCAGTAGATATCATATATAAAATTAAAACAGTTGAAAACAAATATCTTTACTTGTTTCAGATTGATAAGCCAAATTTTGGGGACGAAATTCCTAAAGAGGGAAAAATTTTAAAACCCGAACAAGCATAACAAACACGTAATATTTTTAATAAGCATATAAATACTGATTGCATCCGTAGGAGTGGCAATCAATATTTAATTACAAGCAATGATATGAGACCTAAACCTGAACAATGAAAATCTTAATATTCATAAATAATTTAAAAATAATGATTATAGGGGGAATTTTTTTATTCCAGTGTGAAAAGTTAAATAAGAATGTTGATAGCTATGAGTTTATTATTTTATGTACGTTAGCGTATGTGAAATTAATTAGGTGGCAAGCATGTGACATCAATTTATTGTTATTAAAATAAAATGTGTTAGTACATACAAGGAATGGTTAAGTGTTCAAATTACGAATTTAATGGGTGATCAATAATTTGGATATATATATACATGTCAATGTATAAATATGCATATAAAGAAAAAGTGGACATAAACATATAAGTATGTATAAATATACATTATATAAGGAAATATATGTATGGATATATGTGTGTGTGTGTAAGTAATGATGTAAGTCTCCACTTAGCAAGACATGCAAGGCATGTCAAAAAAAAAAACAAGAAGTCATAGACATTTTCGGCAAGAGCAAGAACAGGAAGGAAAGAAGAAGAAGAAAGAAAGGGAAGAAGAAGGATAGAAAAAAAAAGTGTGGGTGCAAATGTAAGAATTATAATCCATTTTCCTTCCTCTAAGATGTATGAATCCAACTCTAATATATATATTTTGAGTGTTGCATGTATTTAATGTATGGTATCTTTTAAGTATGATGCTTAGTAAGAATTTTGATTAATACATGAAGGATTTACCTCAATATTTATATGCGTTTGTAAATTAAGTTAATGTTGTTGCATGAAAACTAGAAGAGTAGAATTATTACATGTGGGTTTGTGGGGATACTTGTTGTGAATGCATAGTACCATAGGTGTTGCTTGGAAAAATTAACATAGTAGTTTGGTGGGTAACTTAGAAATCTTGTGAATTGTTCTTGAATTTTCATGAATCCATGAATATAAGTAATTACAAGTAAACATGTCATTTTATGCTTAAATAGAAAATTACGCAAATTTAAGAATATTTTTGTTATGTTTATAATTTTATGAAAAATGTTAAATTTGGACAATGACATGTTTACTTTGGGCTCACTAGCCCTCATGGCTTTGTTCCTCCCATTATCCCTAGAAAAAGGCCTTATGCCATGTAAGGCGAGGGGCTTACTAATAAGCCCAACAACTTTCCCCTCCCTAACCGATGTGGGACACCAGGATCTCATAATAGTGGTTGTACATCTTAGTATGAAAAAAAGAACTTAAAACTTAATAACAGATTACATAATAATTCTTAACAACTTCAAATTTTGATAATTGAACTTTTAGTGGCAGTACAGATTAGTTGCAATCAATATTTGAAAGTGTCAAAAGTGAAAAAAATAGTAATAATAACATTATTTGAATAATATTGTTATGAGCATTACCAAGATACTATGTTTTTTTAAACTCAAATGAAAATATCTGTGACTGAGTATAAGGAAGTAATTTATTATCAGATTCTGTTTGCTCATTTTGGAGTAGAGTTTACAGTTTTCATCCGTCTATTTTCCTAAAGTTCTTTATGGTATTCAAATTTCAGTTCAAATACAT
The DNA here is from genome assembly GCA_963454935.2 of Ilex paraguariensis. Taxonomy (NCBI): domain Eukaryota; kingdom Viridiplantae; phylum Streptophyta; class Magnoliopsida; order Aquifoliales; family Aquifoliaceae; genus Ilex; species Ilex paraguariensis. Next base: position 3,691,903 of record CAUOFW020000001.1, read on the forward strand.
TTTCTTAAAAACAAATTTGTTCATAGATATATGGTTTATGGTTTGAATAAAAACATAGTTTTGGTACAATGAAATAATTAGTAGGTGAGACTTGAGTGGATAGGTAATATCGCTTTGGAAATGGATTATAAATGGGTGGATCTAATAATCATATATGCATATCTAGTGCATAACACATATATAGAGTATATTTATATGAAATTTGTGATGATAAATGACAGGTAGAGGTAACGATGGTGATGTTGATTTTAACTGAAATTTTGAAAAGTGGAATAATTTTGAAAATTAAAAGAAAAATGATATATCGTGATGTCTATTCGAGTTGACATTTGATTGTCTAAATATATGTTTTTTCACTTTTGTGTAAGATTATAGTTTGTGAGATATTTTGGTATAACAGAAGCGTGGTGTTATAGACTGTTGTTATTTAAGTGGTGGAATTAACTTTTCTATGGTTAACGTGGGTCCATTGACTAGTGCAAACCTAAAGGGTGATTGTTTGGCCTTAGTGGCGATTGTGTGGCCTTAGTGGCAAAATATGCCTTAATGACATATAGCCTTAATGACTAAGTTGTTCTCTTAGTGATGGATATATGGCCTTAGTGACCAATTATGTCTTATTGGCGAATTATGCCTTGATGGTAGATATTGCATTAAAGACAAGTGTTTAGCCTTAGTGGTGAGAATGGCCTTAGTGACGGATGTATATACGTAGATACCACATATGATGGCTTATAGATGAATATATATGTAGATATCATATATAATGGTTTATGGATACATAAATGTAAATGCCATATAGAATGGTAAATTGATGTGTTGATATGAAAACTATCTATGACGACTAATGTAATTACCTTAGTGAAGAGATGAAATTGTCTTAACAGCAGATATGTATCTATATAATTTTATGATATAGATACAACTTCTGTAACAAGGAATTCTTCTGTGGTGTTATGGATGGAATATGGTACCATGATATCCAACAAATGTTTGACATATTTATCTATTAATGAACATTTGGTTACCTTAATTGTGAATTTGTCTCTATGCATGGTAGTTTGTATGTGAAATAAGGTAAAACAATTTAGCTTGACATAAAGAAAAAAAAATAAAAGTGATGGTGATATGATAAAACCTAATTATGGAGGGACAAATTATGTTATGGATGTACTAATGCTAAATAGAATGTGCAAAATTGATTATTGAAAAATTAATATGGTAGTTGATTATAATTATTATAATAACCACTGACGTGGAGACTGTGATATAAAAATTTGATTTTCTGAATAAATGGGAGCAAATAACTTTGAAATTATGATAGTTATCTCTGTCATTGCTTCAACAGTGTCAATGCATGTAATTGTGGAAACCCATGAATAGGTTTCGTTGGAACAAATAATTTGAAGAATTAAATTAGCGAAGCTTTAATGCAAATATGCATTTGGAAGTGGAGGTAATTGAGATAAAATTACATAAGAAAGGGGAATGAGATGTTTTGATAGGATTTGAATAACTGGTGTTTGTATATAGATAGATGATATATCTATGTCTACCGAATTTTAATTCAAGTGTGGTTATGGCAGTGTGTTTGGGTATTGAAATGATTATAGTATAGATGTCCAAGGTGAGAATCGATAAGAGGAGAATGATATCAAGTCGTCAATTAAAAGACAAATGTGATCTAGGTAAACATATGTTGAAATTAAAAGGGTTGTATTTTTGTTTGGTAGGGATTCCTATAAACCTTATATTGAACACGCAAGATATTGAAGTTTTGTTATAAATGGAACATCAAATATAATTGGTATGTAAAATTTAGCTCTATAGTAAATGCAACTCTCACAGGAAAAATTATGGTTAAAGGTAGTAAGAGAAATACATGTTTGAAAAATTTATTTATGTGAACATAGTATATTTTGGATGAAGTTTTTATAAGACAAGTGTTGTTAAGTGGATGTGTAGATTAATAGGTGAGTAAGGGCTTTGCAAGTAGAAATAATGATGTTATGTCTTTAAGAATTGATTCACTTAGTTATTGTGTTGTGTGTTGGAAAATTTTCTTATTCTCCTTATTAATTATAATATTATATGGGGTTTCATTGCATAGTGTGAATCATTTATTTTGTATGAATATCAAGATAAGAAAAGTATAAATTTAAGGATATAAAAAAAAATAAAAATAGAGGAGGTTATAACCAGCTCAAAGTGAAAATGTAGCCATGACTCCGGGGCAAGATACCGGTAACAAATATACAATTGTGTTGACAACAAGAAATATATATATATATATCAAAATTAAATTCATAAACACGATATGAGGTTTTTATTATTTCTAATGTTTCTTTACTTGATTTTAAGATGGAGTAATGTGTGTGAGTGTGATACTAGGAACAAATTACTACTTTGATAGATGAATAATTCAAATGTTTTACTTGAATCTCCATTGATAATCATGGGATTGGTGTGATATTTTATGTGTCACGCCCCGAATTTCACAAACCCGAGGAGTGAGTGTAAAGGAAGAAGAAAAGTAAATGAAAGGTCATTAGGTTGGATAAATTGGTTTCTCATTCATTTCTCATGTTTTTCCAAAGTTTTTCAAGCTACATTTCTTCCATTTTTAGCCTATTTCTTCAAGGTTTCTAAACCCCCCCCTTTTGACATCCTTTCCACCAATTTAAAAGGTGTTTTACACACTTAACAAGTCTTTTTATTTTCCATAAAATTTCGGCATAACCTCCTTTATTTCCAAGCTTTTTTCCCACATAATATTCACAATATTTCATATGCATTATTATATCACAACCCGCCCTCACTCGGTGGCACAATCCATGTAAATTAAACATACATCCTTTGTTTTCAACATACACATTATACTCATTACATAAAGATATCCTACATATCAATTGGGTTTACACCCTTATACTTTAAAATGACCCCAGGTCTAAATCCATNGCCCATAGTGCATCAGTTAGTCTTGACGACCAATCTTTGTGATCTGGATTTACTGTATTTTCTAAAATTAATTTGATCTCCCGATTAGCTAATTTCGACTATCCACTTTTTATGGATGGTATGAGGTTGCAATTTTGTGAAAAATCAAGTATTTTTTCTTCAGATTCCAANACTTCTTCAAATTGAAATACAAGTCATTTGGGCTTATGCCCATACATACAAAATATACCCAAAGGCCAAATATCCATTCAAGTTCTTTTCCCCTCCTTCCTTTAAGACTTTCTCAAGTCTCAAGTATTGGGAGCCTCATTTGTAATATGATATCCCATGAATGGGTCAGCNCGATCATTATTCCGACATGGAATTGCCTCAGCCCATTTGGATACATAGTCTACGGCTACAAAAATGTATAGATAGCCAAAAAAGGGGGGAAATGGTCCCACAAAATCGATGCCCTAACAGTAAAAAATTTCAATTATCAGAATGGGGTTTAGAGGCATCATGTTTCTTCTTGAAATATTTCCCAACCTTTGACATCTATCACAAGTTAAACAAAAAGCATGGACATCTTTGAAAAGTGTGGGCCAGTAAATTCCATANTCAGCTCAACTGCTGGTATGACAAAATGCTAATGCTAGGAACAAATTTAAGGCGTGGCATGTGCAAGTGTACATTTTAAAAGCTATAACCTCGTGATCCCTCAATGCTATGCAATGTCAACATGTATGACACACCCATGCAACTCTATGCCACCCATGTCTTACTTCACGATCCACCCCCGTCAACTTGNATTACAAGATTTTTGCAGCAGTTTTTCTGGATGAAAAATGGCCATCACATGCTTCGGAATGACAAANTCTATCACAAGTTAAACAAAAAACATGGACATCTTTGAAAAGTGTGGGCCAGTAAATTCCACANTTTGGGTTTTTCACCACAGGATCTACACCCTCATAATGCATAGCACCAAGTGCTCAGCTCACACTATGTTCCAAGGATTCATATGTGCCAAAATGTCTTGATTTTTCTCAATGTGAATTTTATGAAACATTTCATCAAACACTTTATCTACATGAATGTGAAGCCCCATTCAATGGATTGANGCCATCACATGCTTCGGAATGACAAAATGCTATTACCTGTTTGCTTTCATGAGCGGGGATGCAACGACTTATGATTTGATCCTTACAGTACTTAAATACATAATCTTCCTAAAAGAAATTACGAACATCTCTCAGAAATTTCTTTTTGTCCGTGGGGGAAAAGGACGAATGAANAAAATGCTATTACCTGTTTGCTTTCATGAGCGGGGATGCAACGACTTATGATTTGATTCTTACAGTACTTAAATACATAATCTTCCTAAAAGAAATTACGAACATCTCTCAGAAATTTCTTTTTGTCTGTGGGGGAAAAGGACGAATGGAGTGTTCCAGTAGCAAGAAAATTAGCAATATCAGCGTACCATGAGGTCTCATCAATTATGAACAGTTGTTCATCAGGGAATTTTTCATTGATTGACATTCCATCCTCATGAAATTCGTAACTTAACCTGGACAGATGGTCTGCCACCATATTCTCAACACCCTTGTNTCAAAAAACACAAAAGTACTTAACCACTAATTCTAAGTTTTCAAAGCAACTACCAACTAAATGATTTTCTAACATCAAGTAAACACCTAAATCATCCAATCAACACATAGGAAGACAGGAAAACTTAAATCTATTCCCAACTTAGCAAAATATCATGCCTAAAATAGTTTTTCTCAAACCAACAGAGTTGTGTCCGCNCCAAACTCTTGAAGTAAGAGTATCCATCGCAAGAGTCTTGGTTTAACATCTTTTTTTATGAGCAAAAATTTCANTATTCCCAACTTAGCAAAATATCATGCCTAAAATAGTTTTTCTCAAACCAACAGAGTTGTGTCCGCTTTATAGCCGAACCGATCAGTGAGAATGTAGCCCTTGTTGAGAGGAACAACTTCTTAGAAGGAAGTCTTGCAAGAATCTTGGCCTAGAAATGAGTTTTGGTGGCTTAAAACTTGAAGAACCTAGGGTTTTCTTCCTTTTTTTTCTCCAAAAATGTGTACTGACCTTTATTAGCCCAAAAATTGATATTTTTACACTAAAGGGGCTGTATTTATAGTGGAGGGGCAAAAGTGCAAAATAACTCTTTTGCCCTTGATGAATCTAGGACCCCGTTACACTACAACTTGTCCCAAAACGTCTCAATTCGACATTTTATTTTAACCAAAATTCTTAAAATTATTTTAAATTAAAATTTTAAAAATATAGATTTTCGCTAGTGGCTGAATTAGGCCGGTTCCACCAAGGTCTCCCGGGATACGCTTTTTGTCTAATTTTTGAAACTATTTTCGTTTAGGCTCAAATTCGCACAGTAGGTGTATTTTAACATTCTAAGCATGTTTCTGTTCTATGACATACTCAAATTATTCTCCTAAACATGACTTATGCCTAAATAATACATATATAATGTCTTACCGACAAATGATGTATAAATAGTGCCCTACTGGCAAAATTGAAAAATTTATCCTCACTTTTTTTCGATCTCTACATCTTTCTCCCCTTAAATAAATTTCATCTCGAAATTTAGAAATGTACCTCTATGAATAAACAACTCTGGATACCTAGCACGGACTTCAGCTTCACGCTCCCAAGTAGCCACCTCGACTCCCTAATGGTTCCAAAGAACCTTGACCAAAGGGATGGTCTTGCCCTGCAAAACCTGGTCCCTCGAGTCCAATATCTCCATTAGCCTCTCATCCTAAGAAACATCACCCTCCACTTGAAGATCTATCCAATCTAGCACATGTGAAGGGTCAGGCTCGTACTTCCTTAACATCGACACATGGAAGACATCATGAACCCCAGTTAGTTGTGGCGATAATGCTAGCTTATAGGCCACCTCACCAACCTTTCCAAGGATCTCAAATGGTCCTATAAACTGTGGCGACGGTTTCACGCTATGCCTGAATCTCCTCAATCCTCTTCGTGGGGCTACCTTGAGGAACACATGTCCCCCAATATCAAATGATAGAGGTCGCTGCCTCCTGTCTGCATAACTCTTCTAGCGGCTCTATGCTGTCAACAGATATTGTCTAATCACTTGTATCTTGTCCATGGTCTCATAGACTATGTCAAGCCCTAAGGTAGCTGTCTCCCCTACCTCAGTCCAACATACCGGTGAACGACATAGCCTACCATACAACGCCTTAAAAAGGTGTCATCTCAATACTAGACTGATAGCTGTTGTCATAGGAAAACTCTACTAAAGCAAGGTCATCTTCCTAGCTACCTTTGAAGTCCATAACACATGCTCTAAGCATGTCCTCAAGTATTTGAATAGTATGCTTTAACTGGCCGTCAGTCTAGGGTGGAATTCAATACTAAACAGTAGCTGAGTCCCCAAGGCTGTCTGAAGACTCTGCCAAAATCGTGCAGTGAAACGTGGGTCTCTTTCTGAAACAATGGAAATAGGAATTCCATGTAGTCGCACAATCTCTCGGATATACAACCTACTAAGAACATCCACTGAATCAGTCACTCTAATTGGTAGGAAATGTGTGGACTTCGTCCACCTGTCAACAACAACCCAAACTGTATCGTGACCTCTAGGTGACTTCAAAAGACCCATCACAAAATCCATAGTGACAAACTCTCACTTCCACTCAACCACTGGCAATAGCTGTAACAAACCCCCAGGTCTTTGGTGCTCAGCCTTAACCTACTGGCACGTGAGACATCTCAATACAAACTGTACCACATCCCCCTTCATCCTTGTCCACTAATACTGGCAAAGTAAATCATGGTACATCTTAGTGCCCCCTGGGTGTATTGCTAGGCGTGAATGATGGAAATCTCTAAGGACATCAGCCCTAAGAGACTCTGGAACAAAGACTCTACCCATATACCTTAGGCTAAGGTCAGAATGAACTGTCCATCCCTCAAAGCCCTCCGCACTTGCAACTCGTGCTTGAATCTGCCCTACTTCTATGTCCTGTAATTGTGCCTCAATAACCCTACTCAATAGTGTAGGCTGTGCATAAACACTGAATAGTGTGGCATGCCCCTCAGACTCGGCAAGGTATAAGTCAAACTCCCCAATGTCTCCCATCATCTCCCACTCCCTAATAGCAATGCTAGCTACAGTACTCCTCGGTCTCCTACTAAGTGCATCTGCTATGACATTGGCCTTCTCAGGATGGTACTGAAGGTCAAAGTCATAGTCCTCCATATACTCCATCCATCTCCTTTGCCAAAGGTTCAAGTCCTTCTGCGTGAAAATGTATTTGAGGCTCTTGTGATATGAGAACACCTCGAACTTCTCCCCATATAAGTAGTGTCGCCAACTCTTAAGTGCAAAAATGATGGTAGCTAACTCCAAATCATGTGTGGGGTAGTTTTGCTCATGATTCTTCAAGTGCCGAGAACCATAGGCTACCACTCTACCTTCCTACATAATTACATAGCCTAATCCCTCTCGTGAAGCATTACAATAAACGGTATATCCAATACCTCCCTCAGGTATAATCAGGACAAGTGGTGAAGTTAGCCTCTTCTTCAGCTCCTAAAATGAATGTTCACAGTCATCTGTCCACTCAAATCTAATGCCCTTGCACGTCAGACGAGTCATCAGTGCGGCAAGACGAGAAAACCCCTCCATAAACCGATGGTAGTACCCTGCCAATCCCAAGAAACTCTGAATCTCAAACACACTTTTCGGCCTCTCCCAACTCATAATAGTGTCAATCTTAGAAGGATCCACAGATACCCACTACCTGACACAACATGGCCTAGAAACTACACCTCCTAAAGCCAAAACTCACACTTCGAGAATTTAGCAAATAAATGGTGTTCCCTCAAAATCTATAACACAGTTAGTAGGTGAAAGGCATGCTCATCCTCAGAAGGTGAATAAATCAAAATATCATCAAGTCCATGAATGTCGCTGGGGCATTCGTCACACTGAATGGTATAACCATGAACTCATAATGGCCATAACAAGTGCGAAAAGATGTTTTCGCCACATCCTCCTCCCATACTCTCAATTGATGATACCCCGATCTAAGATCAATTTTGGAGAAATATCAAGAACCCTTAAGCTGATCAAACAAGTCATCTATCCTCGGCAACGAGTACTTGTTTTTGATAGTGACCCTGTTTAGCCTTCTATAGTCCATACACAAACGCAATGCCTCATCCTTCTTCTTCGTAAATAGTGCCAAAGTACCCCACGGAGAAGTACTAGGATGAATAAAACCCTTACCTAGCAAATCAATCAACTGTTCCTTCAGCTCTCTCAACTCAGCTGGAGCCATACGGTAAGGTGGAATGGAAATATGCATAGTGCCTGGGATAAGCTCTATTGTGAACTCTATCTCTCATCTTGACGGTAAACTAGTCAAGTCATCCGGGAAGACATCTGGAAACTCATCCACTACGAGTGGTAACTCATCCATTATGTTATCATATTTTAAGAATTTAATTCCAAAAATACCCTTACAAAAATAATTTAAATTGACCCACTTAATTCACTTAATTTTGTCAGTAGTTGACTGTTACTAAGACGGGGTGTTAATGTAATATGTTATACCCTCAGGATCTATGTGTTTTAGTGACAAAGATCACGGGTTGTAGATGTAATTTACTCTATTACCTTCTTTTGCATCTGATTATCAGTCGCATGCCTCATCTTTTTGCACGTCTCCTCTTTTTTCTCCAACTACGTACGACTCTTCGCTCTCTCTCGCTCCCTCTAGTTCTCTCTCCCTCTATCTCTCTAAAATGGAGCAAGCCTAAGAACTTGAAGCCAAAGCAGCCACTCCATTGCCAGAGAAAGACGATGACAAGAACAAGAAGAAAGAGAAAGGTGGTGGCAGAGAAGAGAATAAGAAGAAAAAGGCCAAAGACAAGCCAAAAGAGAAAAATTCCAAGGAGGTTAGTTACTGCTGCTTCACATTGATTTTCTAATTCCTCTCAATTTCTTGATGGGTTTAAGTAAAATATACATAATCTGACTGCCCAATTCAAGCAAAATGAAATTGATTTCCGGCGAAATCACTTTGTTTTTCAGATCGATTATGTGTGACTATATATTGATTTTTTTTGTATTTATAATTGTTTCAGTGGGTTATGTATAATTGTGCCTCCAAGTGTTTGATAAATTGTCCCTGAGATTAATAAAAAATGATACAAGTGAAGAACCCTCTCTCATGCCTGATTTCATTGTTACCTCGGTAGTCTATGTTTGTTTGACATGGCAGTACGATGTTGAAGTGATGTGCATTGCTATTATTTTATAATTAACTTTTTTATGATGGAGAATTGTCCAAATCATTTGCTCTTTGGACGTGTGATTTGTGCATCAGGAAACCAAGTGTATCAAAAAAGTAGGGCTCTATTGCAGGGGTTAAACTTAGGACCTCAAGGTAGTCACATTCTGATGGATTGTACATTCTTGTTGGACCCTAACCCTAACTATGAAGCAATAATAATGTAAACCCCCATATATTTATATTAATATAGTAATGTACTTGTTTAGTGACTCTTATATATGTAATGACGTAAGAATAAGCCATATATATTAAAATCGTAAGAATAAAAAACTTGGGATAGCCATTTAGCACATATAGCGGTTCGGAGGAATAAAATAGTAATTTTAATGTTTCGAGTGTAAATTTATTTTAGGTTTGAAATAAATCATAAAAATAAATATTTTTAGGTTAAAATAACATTAAAAATGATTCAGAACGTCGAAAAATCTTAGGGTAGTCATATGGATCACATTAGAGATTCTTAGTGGCAAAATCGTAATTTTGAAAAAAACCAAATCAGTCTGTGAACTGTAAAATCGGGATTTGGCTGAACTTATAACACCATTTCATCCCATTTTCCCTCATTTCTTTCACTCCACTCTCACACCACACCTCTTGGAATCTTAGAGGAAGAAAGAGGTCACTAGAGCTTGGGTTCTTGAAATTTTGATTCAAGATAGGAGTTTTCTTCCATCCTTGTTCATTGAGGTTAGGGTATTTATATATGTATGTTTTGCCTCTAAATGTTATATATATGATATGAAATCATCCTCTCTTAGTCTTTTTTTTTGCAAAGATTACATGTTTGAACAAAGTTAGGGTTGAATACCCATGAAATCTCTTTTCTTGCTTTAAAATCCTAGTTTTTGGAGAGTGATGAATTTTCTTCTTAAATTCTTCCTTTATTATTGATTTTGAAACTATAGTGCTTTGTGTTGAGTAATAAAATGACGTTGTTGCGATCTCTTGTATTTTTCTTAATTGGTTATTGGAATTGTCACATGATAAATTTGGAGATTTTTGAGATATGCTTGTAAATTGAGAAATTGAGTTTGGTACTGTATCTCTTATGAGTGTGGGATGACCATGGGAGACCTTTGACGAGATATCGTAGAGTGGGTAGACGTTCTTCATACTCCATGTGGGTTTGAACTTTTTCTACCACTCGTAGTAGGGTTAGTGCTTTGATAAGACTAAACCGCTATTGTTCACGGGTATCGAGGTAGAGGGTTAGTATACTAATGCCTGGGTTGGATACGTCACTGCCATTGGTATGATATATGCCCTTCCTAAAGGTTGGATATCTTTGAGAAGATTTGGGTGTGTGTGTGTGGGATAGATGTTACTCAATGCGTTGATTCATATGGATGTAAGGACATGGTTGAGATATATGAATATATTGTTGTGAAATGTTCAAGTTATGAGTTATTGTTTATTCTACCAGAAATGGTTTCTACAAGAATCTTGGGAAGTATGAGATTCCGCAAGAACTTGTGAGAAACGGTTTATGGTGAAATGGATTATTAATTGTATATTGAGTTATTTTATTCATTAAAATATTATTGTTACTTAAACTTGAGATCTGTTTCAAATGTCCCTTTTTTCTTCAAAAGTTATATATGCTATTTGTAAAATGAGACTGACCATTTTATATGCTTTTCTAAACCTTGTTCGGGTTTGGAAGAATTTTTCTACAGAGCTTCGTGCTCACCCCCTACTTAACAACCTTTTCAGATTATCCTCTTGAGGAAGAGCTGGGAATTGTGGAGCCCGAACACTGGTAGACTCCGATAGATGGGAGCGTGAATCCCGAGGTGGATACTTAGAGTGACACTTTCTTTTGTTCTAGACTAGGATATTTATTTTGAACATTGTGAAGTCTAGTTTTTCTTTTGTTTTTTCACTGTGCTATGATAGTTAAATTTTTGGGATGTTAATGCCATAGTTGGGCATATTCTTTTGGATAATGTCGTAAATTTTATGGATGAAAAATGAAGTCTTATTTATTTATGGATCATATTAGTGCTCTCATGATGTAAATAATTTTAGACAGTAATGTGGTTAATATTTATTCATAAATGGACCCGGTGTGGTCAATATAGTATAATTGCACAGGTTGTGTTTTGAGTAGAGCTCCCTGTACAAAGGAGACTCTACCCGAATTTTGTTAAACTAAGGACCCCCGATTTTTGGGGCGTTACAAATAATGGTTTCATCTAGTGCTTGAATTGATGTTTCAAAAGTTGTGTCCTAGAATTTATTATTTGGTAGCTTTTAAGTTGATGTCCCAGGTGTTGCATAAGGAAGTATGAACTTTTATGGTTACTATATAAGATATGTAGCTAAAGATACTCTGTTCTCTTGCATATTGTTGCATGTGTAGTTGATTAGACCTTCTTACCTTCTTGCATATTATTGGTTGTGTCTAGATGAGGTCCTGTCATACACTTATTTTGACCAATCAAAAACAAAATATGTTCTATTTGCTGCTAGGAACTTGTACTGTTTGTTTTAATTTATGGTTTGCAATAGTGGTCAAGGATCCCATTTTGCCTTGATATAGTATATGGCAACCATCTCCTAGACCTTTTTATGAACAGATACTTCCACTTTTGACCCTTTCCCACCCTATTACTTTTCACTGTTAATGATCATGCAGTCCAGTAATTGATTCAATTTTTTTTTTGTGTGCTCATGTTGAAGCTTTGTTTGTTAGTTAAGTCAAAGATACATTCTTGCAAAATGAAAATTCATACACCAATTCAGCCAACATGAGATTCAAGATTGTTGCTATCACATGAAAAGTAGGTTGTGGATGAACTGTTGTGCTTCACTTTCAAAATCATAATTAAAGTATTGTTTTGTTGCCTCTTTGCAATGGTAACCTTGGTGTTGTGATGATACCAATAGTAAAAATAACAAAACACTTTAGTGTTGTTGTAACAGCTTTTAATTCCCATATATTTAAGTACTGGCTGGGACTGTCATGTTAAGAGTTCAGATGGTATGATACACGTGGTGCTTATATTTTTGCTTTGCCTCCTTGTGCCTTGTAAATTCATTTTTGTGAGTTCTAGACCTTCCTTCTTGATACATTAAATTGTAGCAGTATAATGATTCTAATGTAAAAAAGCAGACCGATTTAAAGAGCCCCAACTATTCCTTGGTCAACTTGATTGTTTTTTAAAGCAACATTTTAACTTCCTTGTTTAGGTTTATTTTTTCATGCCATTTTGTGATTCTTTCTACCATGTAAGAGAAGTCTTTTTTTAAAAAGAAAAAAGAGAATTTTATTGAATAAATCTCAAGAATTACAAGAATAAAAAATAGCAACTGATTTAACAAAAACATTAAAAAAACTGTTGCAGAAAAAACAGAAATTTTGCTACCAAATAATAGACAAAATAGTATAAAATTCCTGTACTACAGCTCAACTTTTATCCCTTTGATCAGCTCAGTCTACATCCTTTTGCCATCTACAATAGATCACCTGCTGCAACTTGTATTCTCGGATTACTGATCACTGTCTGCCTGATCCATGCACTAGGCAATCTGGATTGGTCCTGGAATAAGATCATTCTTCCAGTTGCTGGCAGAACCCTATTGACAAAAAAATCACTAGAAACTCCAGTCTGAGCAGCAAAAAGAGGCTAAAAAAATAGCAACACCATTTTCCTCTCTATAAACAGGTTTCAGCTGAAAACTAAGCCACCCCAACAATTGCCAAATCTGATCCATAATAGCCTTCAATCTCCAAGGCACCTCAACCTTTTACAACACCATTTGAACCAAGATTTGAGAGTCAGACTCAATCAAAAACTAGTGCATTCCCAAATCATGCTCCAGAATCAACTTCAGACCATCAAGCATGACACTACATTTAGCATTCATGTTAGAACCTTCCCCATAAAAATCAAAAAAACAAAAAAATCTGTTTACAAGCCAAACCAGACAACATAAAATCTGTTAAAAAAAATAGAATTTTAGTTTTCAAGTAACAGAAAATCTGTTACAAAGAATAACCAATAACAAGCCAGTTACACTTTAATCCTTCAAAAACACCCCAAGTCAACAACATTACTCCACCAAAATTCCCCCCAGCAGTACATTCAACACAACAGAACAGCTTATTAGAAGCATAACACAGCAGCATGTACCCAAACTTACAATCCACAACACAACACATACTTACAATCCACAAACAGGTGAGCAGCATCCTCCTCCTCCTCATAGGCCACTTAGAGAGCCACACGAAGATGGATGTACACCATCTACACAAGTGCAACATGAGTTACCAACACCCTCACCATGTCCACGGTCTTTTGAAGAGGTTTGTATAAAACATCTTAGTTTTTCATTTTGTAACATATTTTTTCGCTTTAGCAATATGCTAGTTCTTGATCCATTTTCCATGAAAACGGGCACACACCTACTCTTCGGTGATTGAAAAATGTAGAAAAATAAGTGATCTCGATACGATCCATGACGAGAGAATACTAACTAATGTAGTTTTGACATTGCTATTTATACTGACTAATGTAGTGTTGCTTGCTTTTTTTTCCTTTTTTCTTTTTTTTTGTAGACACGTGTTGTTAGGGTGAAAAAGAGAAAGCATGCACTAGGTCTGAACATTTCTGAGGTAAGTGCATATGTACGGTAAACATAATGTATGACAATGTGTGATATATAGATTTACAATTGTAATTCTTTTTTTCAATTGTATTTGTTTTGACTTCTAAAAGTTGTTAACACTTGTGGTTGTAGGTTCATACAAACGTAGACCTGCTTAATTCCCATTTACGAAGGCAAGTAGTGGCGAAGGGGATCCTTCTTAGTGTAGACCCATCGAAAGAAGTAGAGAAAATACCATTAGGACTTGATTTTTTGAACGTATATGTTGAGGAAGCAATAGTGCCTAATACTTATTTGACAAGACCTTTTCCTGGTGTAATTATTGTTGGGCAGGCAGTAGGAAAAAATGTTGCTTGACCGTCTAGTGATGTATGTTTTATCTTAATTAATATGTATATAATTAACAATCAAACATATTATTGACAATAATAACAAAAATCGTATCTTTTGCAGGTGTTATCAAATGAGTAGATAGCGCAGAGAGTAGATAACGCATGGGTAGAGAGTACACATTGTGCATGATTACAGAGCAAATGGTGCATTGAGAGACTAAATTTTTTTATTATGTATTGACACTTTCATTACATCGTTTGAAATATTTTGTTTTTAAAATTTTGGATGCTATTTACTTGCACTGAATATATTTTTATTTTTAAATTAAGATGCTTTGTTTTGAGAGATGTGTCTTATTATTGTAATCAAATGATGTTATGGGTATTTTATTGGATATGTACATAGGTGTAGAGAAACATATGAAAGAGAGAATTAGGTTTTTTTAAAAAAAATTATTTATGAAAGCAAATTGCTAACGCAAATAATGTCAAAAGAGTAAAATCATTTTTTTTTTGTCGACCTTCTGCCAAGGCAAATAATATCTTTTGCGACGGTCCTGCTTGACATTACCTTTTAGCATGTATAGTATATGGATGAAGGGGAGTGTCACTCTCCTTGGGATAATGTCAAAAGAAAGGACAACGAAATGATGGATGAATGAAATGTCAAATGTGTGTGTGTGAACAAAAATGCTCCCCAAGCTCAAGGAGACTTTCACGGATCGTGTTTTACTTGGTGGTATTCCAAGGTCGTTTCCACAGGGAAGGAAGTAAATCGAAGGGAAGGTAATTTTGGGAGAAAGAAAGTGTAAAATCTTTGATTATTGGAAGTTGTTTTGATGCTAGTAAAATGAGAAACAAATGTTGGCAAATCCAAGAGGTCACTCCAATAGGAATACCGTCTCAACTCGAAACCCTCCTCCAATAGAGCATGAATGAACGATTGATTCGTGGGAAGGTAGGGATAAGATTGGTGAGTATCTAAGCATAAACCTTAACTAGGCCCACGGAATATCAAAGACTCACCAAGTTATCCACCCTCAACCCAGTCAAACCGAACCATTGAACTCTGAAAGAGGGGAGGAGAATGAGTTGAAATGGTATACCCAAGTGGAGGTTCCTCTTGGTTTTGCCAACTAAGAGATTTAGCTATTCATGCTTAAAATAAAGACAACAATATGATGAGAAGACATTATGAAGAAATAAAGACTAGAGCTAAGCATAAATGAAATGCATAAATATAACTTCCGGATAATCACCTCTTACTAAAGATTGGATGAGAAACTACTCACTCTTCATGGCTTTGTTAAAGCTAGAAAAGTGAGTGATGCTCATCCCTCCAAGTAGAGGAGTTACAAGGTAAAACACTTTACACAAGGAGCCGATCTTCGACAAAGAATGAGTGAATCACGTTCCACCCTTCACGGCTTTGGTAAAGCTCTAGAAAAGTGGAAGAGTTTCACTCCTCTAAGGGAAGAAGGAAGTTCAAGCAATAGAAGTAAAAGAAAACAATAACACAATAAAAGAAAGCAATACTTTAAAGTAAAAGAAAACAATAAATTAAAAGGAAGCAATAATACAATAAAAGAAAACAATACTTAAAGAAAGCAATAAGCAATAAGGAAAGCAATAGTACTTTTGGAGGGTTTTCCACTACCAAAAGATGAATTCTTTACAAGTCCTAAGGGGTAGTATTTATAGGCAACAAGAGAGGGTGAAAGTTTTGTTAGATGGCTTTGAATTACATGAAAGTTTTGTTAGGTGGCCTTGAATTACATGAAATTCTTGTTTGGTGGCCTTGAATTCTTTGATCCCCCTCTGTTTTGAGCTTTGATAATTGGCACCCCAGTAGTTTGTAGCTTTATTGCAATTGGCTCTCCAGTAGTTTGTAGTTTTGACGCACAAAATCCTGAAAAGAACAACAATTAATGCATTATCCTTTATTCACACACTAACCCTAATTTGATTTATTTTGACTAGTTTAACTTCATTCAACTAACACAATTTACCTATTAAATTATGGCTTAATTAGGGTTAATCAGGTCCCCTATTGTGGCTAATAATATCTTTTGTGGTAGATTTTCACCGTTGCGAAAGGGATTTTTTGCGACGGTCTACAACAGTGGCTAATAATACCTTTTGCGACGGATTTAAACCATCGCATATGGGTTTCTTACGACGGAAAATTACTTATGCAAACAAAAAATGTCGGATCTATGATTTTTTTACGACGGTGCATTTGCATTGGGTTTTGACGATGCAAAAACTTTTGTGACGATTACTTGCTGATGCAAAATCTGTTGCATCGCCTATTGCTTGCCACCCCCAATTTGCCTACTCAAAAGATCTCGTTCCCATCGCAAATGCCGTCGCAAATACTATTTGTGACGGCAATGAGATCTTTTGAGTCAGAAAATTGCTGATGCAAAAAATCCCTTTTCTTGTAGTGTTCATATTCATTACTTTCATAATTTCTCAAAGAAACTACAAATACACAGCTACCAACTCATGTAATAAATTATAACTCTCAAACCACAAGAGTTTCTCTACATGAACATAAGGTAGAATATAATAATCCAACACATATGTAATATACACATTTACCATAGCAACAAATTGTCAACAAACTCAAAAAACACAAAAGTACTTAAACCACTAATTCTAAGTTTTCAAAGCAACTAGCAACTAAATGATTTTCTAACATCAAATAAACACCTAAATCATCCAATCAACACATAGGAAGACAAGAAAGCTTAAATCTATTCCCAACATAGCAAAATATCATACCTAAAATGATTTTTCTCAAACCAAGAGACTTGTGTTCACTTTATAGCCGAACCGGTTAGTGAGAATGGTAGCCCTTGTTGAGAGGAACAACTTCTTAGAAGGAATTCTTGCAAGAATCTTGGCCAAATATGGATAATATTATGTCATATGGAGGGTGGGGTGTTACAAGTTGGTATCAGAGCTGACTCTCGCTTGATTGAATGAGGGCCCCTGCCGTGCTTGCGTGTAGTGGGCGGGTTGGTAGCTGGTGAGCCGCTGCACGGGGACGTGCAGCCCTAAGGGGGGTGGATTGTGAGATTCGAGTGTCCCTCATCGGTTAGGGAGGGGAAAGTTGCTTGGCTTATTAGTAAGCCCCTCGCCTTACATGGCATAAGACATTTTCCCAAGGATATTGGGAGGAACAAAGTCATGAGGTCCAGTGGGCCCAAAGTAGACAATATTATGCCATGTGGAGGGTGGGGTATTAGAAGTTGGTATAAGAGCTGACTCTTGCCTAATTGCTGTAGGCCTCTGCCGTGCTCACGTGTAGTGGGCAGGCAGGTAGCTGGCAAGCTGCTGCACGGAGACGTGCAGCCCTAAGGGGGTGGATTGTGAGATCTTGGTGTCCCACATCGGTTAGGGAGGGGAAAGTTACTGGGCTTATTGGAGGGTGGGGTGTTACAGATGAAGTTTTTATGGCAACCCATTGTACCTTAAATTATGATTTATGAAGTTGAGATTATGTAATACATTATATTCAATGTTTGCTTAAAGTGTAAATAAGTTTAATCACATATTCACGTTAAAAAGTTTATAAAAAAATTACGACAATACAGGAATGGTGGTATGAAGATTAACTCAAAAAGAGCTTATACAAGAAAGTAACCGTGGATACTATTGGTTCTAATCTCTATTGTCTTTGCAACACTAGAAGATAATTTTTTATTTTTTATTTTTTTTTAATAAATTGTTCAAAGAAAGTTTAAGGGCACCCCAGCGGCAAGATAAGAGGTGCCACCGACCCAGGGAGTTGATGAGGTACAAGATGAACTTGATGCAGAGGAGGAGAGGAGTTAGAGAGAGAACATATGCAGACACAGGAGGAGGTTGGCACCAGCACCCACAGATCACTACGAGATATTATGCTTGGCATCGAGGCCAACCAAACCAAGATTCTCTAACAACAGGAAGAGATTCTTGGCTATTTGAGGGGTGGGCCTGGTGGTGCTAGTGGAGCTGGTGGTGCTGGTGGAGATGGAGGAGAGGATTGAGATGATTATTTCTGTTCTTGAGATGGAGGAAGTTGATTTTTGTCCTTGTTTAGGGTTATTATTTGTTTTTTCTTTGAGGGTCCTTGTGGATGTTTGTTGCTTCTTATGATTCTTCTTTGAGGTTTTTGGGGATATTTTGTATACAATGGTGGATATTTGTTTTGGTGGATGTTTATCTTTGTTGTTTCTTGTGGATAAATGAAGTTATGTTTTTGTGGATGATTGAATCATTGGTACCATTGTAAACACGTCATCTTTTATGGAATGAATGATTCAGTTTATCTCTCTCTTATTTGTTTAAAATGCATTTATAAGATTAGCACTTTAATTCTTGTTAATAAATAACGAAACAGATGTGGATGTTAAGATTGCTTGTGAAAATGACTAAGCACATGATCAGTTTGACACCCCAACTTAACAATTGAGACGTAAAACCTCATTTTTTTTTGGAACCTTGATACTATCTCTATGATTTAATTGTCAAATGTACATCAGTATTTGCTATTCTTGAGGTATACAGTGATCAGACTTGAAAATGGAATTGCTATATAACCAACATTCCTCAGAACACCCAACATAACCAGTGGAGATGACAAAGAAAACCATGGTAAGTCTTGATCCTTATGATGCTTTTTGAGAGGATATCAACAATTACTCAAAGTAAGCTCTTTCACTTTCGATCTCTTTCAATAATCTCACTAACCTTGCTTTGATTGATGCGACTAAAGTGATCTATTTTCATAACCCACAGGGAACTTGTGTATACACATACATAGGCACATACTTGAGAAAGGATCTTAGGCCATGTTTGGATCGACTTTGAGCCTTAGCTAATTCTTTTTCAAAAGTATATCCCTAGTCAGCCATGCTTGAGCCTTCAACTGGATGAGTACTTTTTCGAAAAAAAAACCCATATGATAAGCAAGCCACAAAAGCATAGATTTATCATACCTTGCTATCTAATTTCTTGCACCCTCTTGCAAATCAATATGATATAGAAAGGCAAGAAAAATAGAAAAGACAATGGTGGCTACTGTCCAATTAAAGGAAGATCAGTGGAAACAACCGAAAGAGAAAAGATACAGTGAGACAGGGACTTGCCAAGAAAGTGCAAAATGGGAAAAATAAAAGAAAGAAATCCCATTCCCAGGCAAAATGTCAAGAAGCTAGAAAGAGGTGTGCAAAACTGCATAAAAAGATAGCTTTTGATCACCATTGACGTCATTTCATTAGCCAGTGACCTCTGGCTCCATTACAACCTACAAAGCCCTAGGTGATCTCAAGTGTGATGCATATGTATGTTGCGTACTAAAAGTGGGGTGTGTTAACTAGAATTATTTATTTGCATCAATATTCTTCCATGAGACTACAAGTGGGGTCTGTTTTCCTCAAAACTTCACTCTTATACTAATTGTGCATAAGATTTTTTGATTGGCCATCTTCTGATCACATGCTCTTTGAGAGATAAGTCACTATAATCGGAGCGATTTATTTTGCTGAGAGCATTTCGAGAAAGGTTTGTGAAATCAAAACTATCCATGGAAGTTGGAAAAAGGGGAATGATTGTTGTATACCAATTCTTGTTTCTAGAATGACCATCCTACTACTGAGGGAATTCCAAATGCTAATGTAACAGGTGCTAATTTTTACATAGAGTAAGTATCAATGGAAAAGAAATGTAGGGGATAAGTCACGATTGAGGGTTGAGTGGCCCAACGACCATGATGCTAATTCATTTTTAGTTAGCAATCTCACATACACAATTGTTCGACTAAAGTTTGTGGGTAGCTTCACTGAAAACCCTCATGAGACAACACTCGTCCACTAGGGTAAACCTAGCGGTTCAACGACTTGTTGCATAAGCTAAATGCAACCGGATGACCTACGAAAAAGGTATTAGAAATAGATTTGCATTTTATTTATGTTATATTACTAGAGACTAGCAATATTTAGGTTGGGGGGTGTGATTAGTACTTAAATGTAGCATATTATTATGCCTTTTTAGGACTAGTTGTACTTTGATGGAGTTCAAGTTCGGATATTTCAGGTTCTAAAGTGAACAAGGGCTCAAGGGCAACAAAATTCACGCATGAATGTCTCACCTGCACATTAGGGAATAATATTGGAGAGGCTTGGAACAAAGCAAGAACGTTCGAACGCCAAATCACGTTCGAACGTCCATTGAACAATGAAAAAACCATCATGTTTAGACAGTGTTTTGCAGTCAAGCACCAGGATCCTGAGGTACTTGAGTACCACGTTCAAACGCCAACTAACGTTCGAACGTCCACTTGAGTTGATTGAAGGCTAGACTGATGAGACATGACGAGTTGTAGTAAACAAAGAAGGAGGACTCTGCAGCACTTGAGTACCACGTTCGAATGCCATTCAACGTTCGAATGTCCCTTGGAATTAGTTGAAGAACAGACTTATGCATAGAGTGTGGAAATGAACTTTGACAGAAGACCACTTGAGTGGAAAAGGTCAGGGGCCATCTGGCGTTTGAACGCTTATAAAGCAAAACCAGAAGAAACTTTCGAACGTCATACAACGTTCGAATGTCGATTCACGTTCGAACGTCCTCCATTGACTGTCTGCAGAGTAGTTGATTTTCATAGGTGGCAAATACTATTCACTCATCCTCTCTTTCTTGCCTATAAATACTCTCATGTTGGGAGCTTGCGAGGGCATTCTTCATCTTGTAGAGAAAAGGGGTGCAAAAAATCCTTTTTTGAGTTCTTCTTAGCAATTTTTCTTCTCTTGTAAAGTAGAAAGCTAATTTGTATATATTGCTTGTTTCATTTTAGTATCAACCATGATGGAGGCTTAGACTCCCCTTGTAGTTGAAGTCTTTTATTTATTTATGTTAAGTCTTTACATCTATGTTGTGACAACCATGATGGAGGCTTAGACTCCCCTTATAGTTGTACTTGCTTTTATTTACAGAGTATCAAGAGAGATAGTTCATCTTTTGGTTTTGGTGAAAACTCTCCAAAAGTAACTAGTTTTTTTCTACTTTTATTGTTCATTTATTTCACTTCCATTGCTTGAGCATCCTTCTTTCTTAGAAGAGTGAAACTTTTCCACTTTTCTAGAGCTTTACTAAAATCGTGAAGGGTGGAAAGTGATTCTGTAAAAACCGGAAAAATTTGAACTTTTTCGGAAAAAGGGTAAAATGGTAATTTGCCACTATAATATAGAATTAAAATCTATATTTTTCTAGAGCTCAGATGACGCAATGGACCTCACCGTTAGATTCGTATCGTGAAACCGAGTCACCCAGACAAATTTTGTCAAATTCTGAGATTGTTAGATTTTACACGTATTTCGAGGTAACTAGGTGACGGGTGACCTCACAAAGGTCCCCACAAATAAAAATTTTAAAATTTCCTTGTAATTGAATTAAAGTTCAAATAAAATTAATTTGAACTCAAACCGGGATGAAATTAATCGTTTCGGGGCGAAAATAGAGCCGGACAAGGGGGGTGTGTGGCGCGATGTACACCGCGCATTGGGGTTATTAATATCCTGAAAAATCTGATTTTCTAGCAGAAAAATCTGCTGAAACCAATGTGTTTAACGTGCGAGAGGAAGAGAGGAGAAATGTGAGAAATCCAAGCTTTCTCCCTATAATTTTTGGAGTTCCGTCGGTCGGAATTCGTTGGACCAAGAATTAAACTTTATCTACTCCACGAGGGCTACATCTACATACCAAAAAGAGCTGATTTCACCAAATATTCAAAGACGGAATTTTGGAGAAATCAAAGGTTTGGGCTTGAATCGTGTTCTTGAAGCTTCCTTCGGGTGTTTTACGCTTCAAGAGGTAGGGTTCCCTCCTACTTTGGTTTATTTCTAACCTATGGTGTCCATAAGGAATATGTGGGCTATTTTGTGTATTTTAACACTTGTCTATTATAGTTGGTTTAATGGAAATGGGTATGCTCAATTCTAGTGTGAATTGGTAATTAGAAATTGCTAGTTTGTGATTTCTTGAAAGTTTTGATAATTGGGTATTTGGAAATCATTTATTCTGATTATTTTTTGAGTTATGTGATAAATTTGAGCATTTTATGTGATTACATGATATGGTGCCTTGAAGGTGTTTGATAATANAGTTATGTGATAAATTTGGACATTTTATGTGAGTACATGATATGGTGTCTTGAAGGTGTTTGATAATATGCCTATGTGAAATAAAGTGTGTTAGGAATGTGATATGAAATGGGTAGGTGTATAGAACTATATGTCACTTGCCTATTGTTATTGTCTTGGTGGAGATGGGTATAGAAATGACTTTAATCAATTTCTAGCTTGGGTTGATGTATGGAAGTTACTTGTGTAATTTCTTGGTGATGGAAATTATGTGTGCTTTAATATGTAGTAAAATGAGTGTGTTTAACTCATAAATTAGTGTGTGTGTGTGTGTTCAACTTCTAGCTTAAATTTGATATGTGGAAGTACTTGTGTAATTTCTTGTTGATGAAAATTATGTGTGCTTTAATATGTAGTAAAGTAAGTGTGTTTAATTCGTAAATCAGTGTGTGTGTGTGTGTTCTTGTTTGTTGGAAACCGAGAATGAGGGAGAATAAAAGAGAAGGAAGAAAAACCAACTTCTAGCTTAAATTTGATATGTGGAAGCTATTGGTGTAAACTTTTGGAAATTGGGTTTATGTGGGCTTTTTTGTGTATTTTAAAACTTTTCTATTATAGTTAGTTTAATGGAAAAAGGGTAGGTACATGGAATTATGTAATTTACTTGCCTATGGTTATGGAGTAGGTGTAGAAATGATTTAATAAAATTCTAGTTTGAAATTGATGGTTTAGTGAAATGGGTATTGAGAATGGGTAGCATGACTTGAGATAGATTCTCTTTTTTAATGAACCACTTGTGTATATTAAGTGTGGGAAATGAGTACCTAAATGTGCTAAACAAACCTTGTAAGAAATGGGTTGTAGAATTTACTTGTTTGACAAATTTCATGAAAAACTATAGGTACTTGGAGTGTAGAAAATGGATATGGAAATTGGGTAAAGTAAAGTCTAGGTTGAATTGGCATTTAAAAGTTGTTGCTTTATGATTTCTTGGAAGATTATGATAGATGGATATTAAGAAATGGGTAGAATAATTTCCATTTGAAATGGTTGTGTAGAAATCACTAAATATGATTTCTTGAGCTATATGATGAATATGAGTGAATTATGTGATAACATGATTGGTGCCTTGAAGGTGTTTTGCTAAGTGCCTATGTGAGAATTAAGTTTGTTGTGGCAAAATTGATGTATGACATGCTTGAGAAAATGGTGATAGAAGGAATGAGTTGATATAAGTTGTTAATAAATTAGCATCATGATAAATTGTGGTAAGTATATGCAATAGATATAAATTACCATGGCATATGTTGAAGTATGTGGTTTAATTGCTCATTTTGACATTCATTGCATTTTGGGCATGAAATTGGCATCACATTCATGGGCATGAGGCATGGGTGTGGGTGTGTGTACATGGTTGATCAAACACCATTCTTGGTGGTTGATAAGTGGACTTGGGAAGGTTGGTTGGATCAATGTATAGGTTAAAAGGGAATATATATATATATATAGAATAGATTTTCTAACTTGAAATTGAGATACGAAAATTGCTTCGTTGGTAAGTCCATGGAAAAGTGATTTTGTGGGCATGCTATATGTTTAATATATTATGCCTTGTGATTGAGAGTGATTGACATGAGATTGTGTAATGCCATGCTTGAGATATGTGTTAGGTTTATGCTAGTTGATGTATTGACATGATAATGAATTTTGGTAATTTTATACATGTGATATAAATTGCCATGACACATGTTAAGATGTGGTTTAAATTTGGCTCATTGGCATCCATTACATTGAGTATGACATAGATTGAGCAATGATGCATCACATTACATTTGCATGGGAAAAATGCATCCATGGCCATGAGTATGAGTGTGTGAGTGCATGGTTGGATCAATCACCATACTTGGTATTTGATGGGTGGGTTTGGGAAAGTGGGGTTGAATATCCTACTGAGTCGCACGGTTGCATACATGAAAAACTTGTGTCGGGTATAGCAAGAAGGGCTAGACTCTCCCTCGGGTGAAAGACCCGATTATATGGTTCATACACTCCCCTGAGGTGAAATTTCAAAAAAGTGTATTGGTTTGCGGAACCTGCGGTGCCATTTCAAAACTCCGCTACCCAACAAAGACACATGGTTTTGTTTATAAAAATACATGGTTCGTACACTCTCATGAGGTGAAATTCCAGAAAAGTGTACTTGTTTTATAAATTATTCATTCGATAGGAAACATCCAACAATGAATTGGTTTTATAAACGCAATGACTTGTATTTCAAAAATGATCGTTGGATGTATTTCATCAATGACAAATGTTTTACACATTTGCATTGCATTGTGTTGTGGGAGTCGGTGAGGACTCGTGTTAAAGTGCATAAATGAGTATCATCTCATATCATGACATGACATGGTAGAATTTTCACATTGAACTACATGTTCTTGTTGGAATAGATATTGGTTGTGGATTGTTGCATGTGCACATTTCATATGCACTTAGATTGGTGAGTAGCCTCTGTAGGAGATACTCTATTGAGCATGACTCACCTTATACGGGACAATATTTCAAGTGGGAGATACATGTCGTTGGACGGTGCTCATCCAGGGCCCAGTGACAAAGAAAGGCCGACTTTTGGTTTTTAATTCTTTTTTTTGTAAAACTTTTGCAAATATAGTTTTTGGGCATGTAATGTATGTAAAAGAATTGTAATCGAACTTATATGGACTATTTTTAATATAACTTTGCATGTATCTATATGAGTATGGATAAATGGATCTGGTGTGGTCAATGTTTACTCATAAATGGATCCGGTGCGGTCATTGTTTTATATTGGGCCTCAGATGGATCATCTGAATGTATATTGAATAGATTGGATTTTGGGTAGAGCTCCCCGTACAAAGGAGACTCTGCGCGAATTTCATTAAAATCATGGACCCCGGTAAATGGGGCATAACGGCGCGACATCGATTTACTCGGTATTCACGGGTATTCTGCGGGTTGATGGGTAATCAACAGACCCCCGGATTTTGGCGCGTCACAGATTCACTTATTCTTCATTGAAGATAAGCTCTTTGTTTAGTTTGCTTCACTTAGTAGCTCCTCTACTTAGAGGGACGAGTAGTACTCACTTTTCTAGCTTTTCCAAGGCCATGAAAAGTGAGTAGTTCCTCATTCACTCTTTAGTAAGAGGTTATGAATATGTAAAGATTATTGGGAAGTTATATTTGTGCAACTCCTTTATGCTTTAATGCTTTATATTCCACTTGCTCATTGGATGATTGAATGCATTTAGCAAAGTTGAGGTACTTTGTATAACCAAGGACTCCCTCTATGATACGGATGACTACTGCATAAAATGACCCGTTGGTTTAAGGCAAGCACCTCGGCTAGCTCTTCATGACAACCTTTCAATCTCCACCATTATTGCGCTTTATTCAAAGAATGGACCATTAATGACATGGTTGGATGCCTTGTAGAAACACTTGCTTGTTTGTAGACGGGTTAAGTGTCGGCACAGACAATTCTTGTAAACTTCTAGGAAGGCATTAGAATCATGTGCTTAATTCTCACAGTCCATCTTTATCTTCAGATTAACTTGCTATTGACACGGGAGTTAATTGAGTTATAAAGCACAAACATAATAAACCAGATAGTCTATTAAATATCCTGATCCTCAAGCTAAAGGGTGGCTGTTACATTTTGAGAATCTTATATTTTGTCTAGAAAACTCTTGAAAAGAATCTTCTATTCTATTCAAGAAACCCCACCACTCCAAACTCTCAAAATTTCCAGTTACTTAGTCTCTATTATTGCTTACTTCAAAACACCAATCATAGTTCCCTGTGGATTCAACTCCGGACTTAACCGGATTATTACTACAACTTGACCACCTGCACTTGGGTGTACACATTTCAGATCAAGTCAAGTTTTTGGCGTCGTTGCCAGGGAGCCATAAAAGGTTTTTTACGGTAAAAGGTAAAAAGACCTCACTTTTTGTGTATAAATTTGCTTTACTATGTATAAAGTGTTTTAATTACTTTTATGTCTGAAAATGCTCCTCACCATCAAAATTTGCCAGCAGAATCTTCTAGGTCTGTGAATCAACCTGAACCAATTTCACCTAGATTAGTAGGAGACTCTTGTGAAAGTAAAATGACGAATGGTGAGAGACGAGAAGAAATTCCTGTGAGAGAGGGGGAAGTGTCTAACATTCGAACTCTGAGGGATTACTTAAATCCCACAAGAAATAGTGTCCCTTTTTGTTTTATCTTTCCTGAAGATGCACCTCATTTTACTGTAAAGACAGGGATAGTTCAACTACTCACTCAATTTCGTGGACTCGAAACAGAAAACCCATATTTGCACATAAAAGATTTTGAGGAAGTATGTGCAACTTTTAATACAATTCTGAACTGGCCAAGATGAAATTTTTTCCTTTTTCCTTAAGGGATAAAGCTAAACAATGACTAAATTCTTTAAAAGCTCTTTCAATACCAAATGGGTAGGCACTACAGAATGAATTTTTCAGAAAGTTTTTTCCTCTACACTGCACTAATGCACTTAAAAGACAAATCATGAACTTTTCGGTTAAAGAAGAAGAAAATTTTTACCAAAGTTGAGAAATATTCAAAGATCTTCTTCAGTCCTGCCCACACCATGCTTTTGAGAATTGGACTTTGGTTAGATTTTTCTATGACTCCTTGCCTAGTAGACTACGCCAATTTGTCGAAATGATGGCTCAAGGAGAGTTTATGGGAAAACGTCAGGAGGAGGCATTTGATTTCTTTGAGCAAAAATATCCATCCTGTCTCGAAAGCTTGAAACTTTAGAGATGAAAAAGGTTCATCAAATTGATGTTAGCTCTCCCACAGAACAAGTGTGTGGGATCTGTGCACTGATAGAACACCCTATTGGGGAGTGTCCTACCATTCCAGCATTCAAGGAGCTTTTGTTGGAACAAACAAATCTTGTCTCCAACTTCAACAAGCCTTACTCTAATCCATACTCTAAAACATATAATACAGGGTGGCGGAACCACCCAAACTTCAGTTGGAGAAATACACAGCCAACTCCCATGAACCAACAACAAGGTTTGCACCCACCACCTCAAGGACCTTCTGCATACTAACCATACCAACCACCCCAAAAAGAGGAACCTTGAGGATATACTGAATCAGTTCATGCACAGCCTAATGAACTATAATAATAGTTCAACTCAGGCTTTTACTTATTTCAAAACACAGACCACTCAATCTTTCGAGGATCTTAAAAGCCACATCCAAAAATTGACCCAATCCATGACCACACATTAGAAGGGCAAGTTTCCTGCCCGACCAAAACCACCACAAGACCAATTTCAGGTGAAAAATCCCACAATCATGGAAACTCCACGAGCCCAAGCCCAAGCCCAAGTTGTCACTATACTAAGAAATGGCAAGGTGATTGACAAGACCATCAAAGACATGCTACTTTCAAAGCCAAAACCTAAGTCAATCCCAATCAATCTAACAATTGAGACTGAAACAATTGAGCCTGAATGTGAGAAAGAAGAGGAGCCTGAGCCCATGATTGAACAAGAACCAGAGCCATAAAGGGAAGAAGAACCCTCGTATTCTATTCTTGCTCCCTTTCCTCATAGACACAAAACTGCATAGAAGTTGAATAATCAGCCAGAAATTTGCGAGTTCTTCAAGTGAGTAAAAATCAATATCCCACTTCTGGATGCAATCAAACAGGTTCCATCTTATGCCAAGATTCTAAAAGACTTGTGCATAGTCAAGAGAAGCTAGAATGTTCAAAAAATAGCCTTCATGACAAAACATGCCAGTTTCTTGCTTCAACACAAAACCCCTCCAAAATACAAAGATCCAGAGTGTCCGACTAAGTCGTGTGTCATTGAAAATTTCAGAATCAAACAAGGACTGTTAGACCTTGGATCAAGTGTCAATTTGCTTCCATTTTTTCTTTACCAGTAGTTGGGTTTGGGAGAACTCAAACCTACGAGTGTCACACTTCAGTTGACAGACAGATCTATCAAAATTCCTAGGGATTTAAATTCTAGATGTGATATGCCCAAGTAGTCTAATTGAAGGATGAATTCTCACACCTGAGTGGGTGATTTTGATCCTAGGGTGGGTATCAATGCTTAGTGTTATTTTGTTGATTGAAATAATTAGTTTTGAACTTATGAGTTATTTCTAAACATCCTCGATTAATCGTTGACAATTGAATTTTGCTTGAGTAATACTTGGAGTCTTTGCAATAAGTATAAAGCCAATTCATTTAGTTGTTACTTTTACCATCAAAGCACATATTTTCCAAATTCTAAATTTTGTTGAATATTTTTTGTCTAAGCTAGTTTTGTTATTGTAACGCCCCAAAATCCACCCTAGAAGGCATTACTATCTACCAACCATTTAACCATGAGCGCAACTAAAAATAACAATTAGATAATAAGCCATTCATCTATCTGACAAAGAATAATTATCAAAACCAAAAAATGTTGAAAGTTCTCCAACTTACAATTCTAAATCAAAGAATATCTAGCAGCAGAATAATAAAACTAGCTAAAACATTGTTTCATACAAATTTCTCATACTCTTAACCAAAAATAGAACAACTCTGTTCATCTAAGATAGGATCCATATCTTGATCCTCCACTGCTCATAATCAATCTGCTCATCCACATTGATATCCTCTTCTATGCCCAAATCTGTAATTATGTTGTAATGGGTGAGCAAAAGCCCAGAGAAAATCCATCTCAAATCCCAACAAGGTTTTAAAACATTACAAAGAAGGCAAGTCTCTTTTGGAAAATAGCATATATGCTATTTTGAAAGTAAAACAATGATAGTTATAATGATCTCATGTGTACGGACATACAATAAATCAATGAAGTGAATAAACATGTTATAATTAAAGCAATCAATCAATCACTCAGTAGCATCATCCCATTTTCTCATGTCTGTTAGTTCATCCCCATTCTCATGTACGTTAGTTGCTTCATAGGAATCTACCCAATGATTCTACATTGTTCACCCCATCACAACTAAGCAATTTCAATCATACCTCGCAGGGCCAAATCACAAACTACTTTAGGAAGGGTGTATACCGTCTCCCACGGTATTGACGAATCTTTCTCAGGAAAGGTATACCATCCCTCAATCTCGAACTTACATGAACAATAGTGGTTACTCTCACAAACAACAATCCACTACAAGTGTTAGACAACCATCTCACACTGGGATAGACTAACCTCTAACACTCTACGGTAGCTCTCGAAAGCAATTCAAGTCTGTCACACCCAAACCATACAAGATATGAAACCACAACTTTATTAACAACCACAATCTTAACCCATTATAATTTCCATTAACAATTCAAGTATAAAAATTAAAAAATTCTCAATATACTACAGTAATAAAGGAATTAAAATATACAAGAGATCATATCAAGAAAACCTTCCCAATTTCGATGTCAAAATTCTAAGGTTTTCCAAAAATTATAATTTCTTGGAACAAGAAAAAGTATTAGACGAAAATATGATTTAATCAAGAATAGAAATATAGAAATCAAGAATCCATGTATTTTTCACAATCCAACATGTTTTCAAAAAACTAGGGTTTTGGAAATTCAAGAACAAGTATTCCTTGAACCCAAACATGTATATTGTTCAAAACTATATTTAAATGATAACGAAATCAAGAACTCATGAGTATATATCATATACTATCAAGAAGATTGAAAACATACATAATTATACCCTAAGTCTCAATGAAGGAACTGAAGACGAAACCCCTACCTCTATTTCATAGTTTTGTTTAAAAACCTAGCGTATTTGATCCGTTTCAACGTGAAAATCCCTCTTAATCTCGTGTTTCCCCTCTTCTCTCTTCCTCTCCAAGTCTCTCTAGGGTTAGAATTGATGAAATAGGGTTAGGGAAGACGTCCTTAGGTATTTATAGGATGAGAAAATAGCATAGTCGGTGAAAACTTGATACCCAAAATCGTGAAAGAACGTTCGAACGGATCATTCATGTTCGAACGGACTCTAGTTTTGACCCAAACTTCCAAGGACGTTTTGACCTAGTTAGAAGTTGATCTGGAAAATTTTAGTGAAGCACAGTTTCATAGCCCTTGAAGTCTAGTTTCAATTATCCAAAAAAAAGCTCAGTCGGAGTTCAGATGAAAAAGTTATGACTAAAATACTAAGGTCATGTCAAATTACTTCCCACCCAAATCCTATCAAAAATTGGTTTTAACTCTAGGATACTTCTAAACATCTAATACATCCCCATTTAATTTCTTCCAAGGTTTTTTGAACTTCCAAATTCCACGAAAACCATATTTTTACCTAAAAATATTTAAAAAATTACTGAACCACCCTTCTCAATTTTAAACACCTTTGAAACTAACTTGACCTGAAATTTAATACACTTGAAACTCAAATTTCACAATCAATCTTTCAAAAATGATTCTAAGTTTCTACCATCATTTTAGTCATCTTAAAAGAACTCCTATGATACTATTATCCTTATTTAATTTTAATACGGGGTCTTAGAATTACAATCTTGGATAAGTAATCAATCAGGTCAAGAATCCTTTTCACAACGGGATAAAATCCAAAAATTAGCCGACTCAATCATTAATTACTTTTACCACCAAAACACATATTTTCCAAATTCTAAATTTCATTGAATATTTATTCATCTAATTAAATTTGATTACAATCTTGGATTAGTTTTAAATCAGGTCAAGAATCCTATCCACAATGGGATAAAATCCAAAGATTAGCCGATTTATCTTAATATTATTTCCTAGTATTTACCAATCATATCCATCTTTGAAATAAAAAGAAGTATACTTCTTTTGAATCATATCACCATTCAAATTTTTGCTTGTGTTCCCCGTGGAGATGGCCTAGGTATTTTCTGAGTTACTACACGATAGAATTTCCTACGCATGGGAGCAATTTTAGACAAAACCATATCTAAGGACAAACATTTTTGGCAACATTGTTGGGGACCCAAACAGTATGAATTTGAAAGGAGATTCGAATCAACGACAGTTCAGTCTTGTGATTTTCATCACTGTCCACTAGGGGTAAACTTGGGGCTCTAATGGCTTATTGCATATGCTAAATGCAATCGAGAAAACCTATGAAAGTGATTTTTGTGATAAAAATTTATTTGTGCTTTCTGTGTGCTGGAGATGAGCAAAGCTTAATTTGCGGGTGTGTGTTGCATACACAATTTTGCATAATTTAATGTCTGAAACCAATCACTTTAGCTTTGCTTGTTATGCATATGTTTTGTTTTAGCCGATTTATGAGGAAACTGCCTGTTTGCACGTAATATGATGTAAGAATGGTACTTTAAACTCATTTGGAAGGTTTGGGCGTGCTTAGGTAGTAAGCTAGAGAAGCTAGACACTGAACAAGGAGCCTCGTGGTAAAAAGGCAAAAAAAAAAGCGTTGTTATACCAACATGACTTGTACGAATTCACCAAGTAGTAAACAGAGCTTGTACCAGTTCATCGTTGAAGAGAATGTGTGATGCCCCTAAAACCGAGGGCCCTTGATCAACCGTTGACCACCTGTCACCCCGCAAAAGTACCTGTGATTGTCTCATCATCTGACATCACATCAACACCAACCCCTTAACTGGGATTGTACCCACAAATCCGTGGTCCTTTACACATTAATTTATTGTCACTTAGAAAAAATTTGATCGAAAGAAAATAGTGCCCAATAGTTTAGAAAAGTATTTCAATATTTGAAGTTTTGAGAAAACCTACCGGTAGAAGTGATCACAAACCTACCAGTAGGAAATGGCTACTGAAATTTTCCTACCACAGAACTACCGATGTTCTACCGGTAGGTTTTGCCTATTGGAACACATCTACCGGTATAGCAAACCTACTAGTAGGTTTTGCCCAAATTTGCCTATTTCACCTATTTTTGATTTTCAATTACTTCCAATCCATTTCACAACAATCAACTACATGTCTAATGAAGTTCTTCCCATAAAACATATTTTATACGAGTTCAACTACAAACATTTCATATATTTGCATGTCAAAAATTAATTTTTCATAAAGGTTTTACAAAAACATGATTTATGTCGGCTTTCCTTCATCCTTGAGGCTCAAAATGTGCATCGTCCCTCGATGTAAATCCCGCATCTGAAATGTTTTCCCATAAAGGGTGAGCCACGCTCAATGGGGTATCTCTTAAAGAGGCTACTCCCTAACCTAGATGCATATGAAATGTTCACATGCAACAATTCAACAATCCTCAACATCCCAAGCAAAAATCTGCATTCAATGTTGGAATTTACAATGCTATGCCATGAAATGAGGTGAGACTCACTCACGCACTTCAACCCTAGCCCTTACTGGCTTGTATAACACATGTAATGCCAATGTGTATGAATCCATTTATGTGACAAATAAATTGACATTTATAAATCCAAGGTCTTTCTTGGGGTAGGTATTCATGGACTTACACCAAGGGTCATCCAACCCACACATAATTCATGGACTTCTACCAAGGGTTCCGCGTGCACCCACACACTTTATGGACTAAACCAAAGGAGTGCGTATCCCAATCGCCGGGCCTTGCACCCAAGGGATCTTCAAGACCTTCTTGCTTACCTCGACCCAATTTTTAACACAACCCATGCGACTCAGTCGAGAGTTGGCCCAACTATTTCGAGCCCGTGTATCATTCACCAAGAGTGGTATTTGATCAATCCATGCACACACACCCACCTAATGTGATGTCTTTGTGCACATGCAATGTAATGTACCATTGCCACACTTATCGGCATGTTCAATATGTAATGGAAGCCATATGATCAAATTCAACATGAATCAACATATCCCATGGCGAACCATATCACAAGCATATAATTCCCATAATTTTTTTGTCAATGTCAATATATCAATAAAGACATATCAACACTTTACCTAGCAAAATCACCCAAGCATGTTATCACAAAATCAAGCAATTAGCACACTTTACTCTCAAGGCATAACATAAAATACATAACATGCTCAAATGTCACAATCTTTCTAGGAATTACAATCTAGCAATTTGTAATAACCAATTCAAGCTAGAATTGATTTTTCCCAATTTCAATTCCCATTTCGTCAATTCTACAACAATAGGCAAGTGTTAAAAATCTCTAACAACCTACCCATTTCATATAATCACCCTAGGTGAAAAATAAACCTAATTAGGGAGAAAAATCCTACCTCTTGAAGTGTAAAGAATAACCATAGGAAGCTTCAAGAACCCGCTTCTAGCCCAAAGCCCTAGCTTCCAAAAATCTTATTCCTTGAACTTCGGTAAAACTTGCGCTTTTTGGTATAGTCATGTAGCCTCCTCATCGAGAGGAAAAACTTTAATACTTGACTCGAGTTGGTTTGAGCGACGAGGAGGCGTAGATCGTAGAGAGAAGTTGGATTTCTCTCTTTTGTCTTTCTCCTCCTCTCCAACGTGAACCTAGCAGAGAATAGGGGAAGAAATCTGACTTTTCTTCCCCTTTTTATAGTCTCCAACACTTGGTCCACAATATGCCACACGTGCTCATTTTTCGAGTTTGTTTTCGCCCCCAAATGATTAAATTTTACTCCGGTTCAAGTTCAAGTATTTTTTTTTCAACTTGCTTAAAATTATTTTCTAACTTTCAAAATTTTATTAAAAATTTCATTTTTGGGTCACTCGAGACCCAACTGCCTCGTAAATACGAGAAATCTGACTATCTCGGAATTCGATGAAAATCGACAGGGTAGCTAGATTTTGCGAGATGAATCCAACAGTGAGGTTTGTTTTGTCATCCAAGTTCTAGAAAAATTTAGATTTTTAACCCGTACTGTAGTGGCAAATTATCGATTTGCCCCTTTTTCCTAAAAAGTTCAAATTTACCTGGGTTTTACATTCTTCCCCCCTTAAAAGGGTTTTACAATCTTCTCCCCTTAAAATAATTTCATCCCCGAAATTCACACACACATGCACATTTAACCACATGCATATGCAACAATCATATAATGCTAAATGACTATAGAATGTACCTTCATCCTCAAATAAGAAAGGATAACTGATACGCATAGTATCCTCACGCTCCCATGTCGCCTTCTCAACACCTCGGTGCTGCCGTAACACCTTCACTAGCCTTACGGTCATGCCTCGCAAAACCTACTCCTGGCTATCCATGATACGCACTGGTCCCTCCTCGAAGGTCTCATTCGCATCAACCATTAACTCACCCCAATCTACCACATGTGTCAGATTTGGAGTATACTTTCAGAGCATAGAGACATTGAATACCGCGTGAACAGTTGATAGATTTGGTGGTAATGTCAACTAGTAAGCAATTGGACCAACCCTCTCAAGCACCTCAAAGGGTTCGATAAACCTCAGCGACAACTTCCCTTTCTTTCTGATTCTGACCACTCCTCCCTTAGGCATCACCTTTAAGAAGACATGACCCCTAACCTGAAACTCTAGTGGTTGTCGCCGTCTGTCAGCATAGATCTTCTGCTAGCTCTAATCCATGAGAAGACGCTTGCATATCAAGTCTACATTCTCCGAGGTATCTCTAATCAAATCTGGACCCGTGGAGGGTCTCTCTTCCACCTCCATCCAACACACCAGAGAACGATAAGGCCTCCCATATAATGCCTCATAGGGTGCCATCTGTATGCTCGCTTGATAATTATTGTTGTAGGCAAACTCTACTAAGGGTAAATGCTATTCCCAGTTACCCTTGAGATCTAGAACGTATGGTCGCAACATATCCTCTAAAATCTAGATGCTCCTCTTCGACTGACCGTTTGTCTGGGGATGAAAGACTGTACTTATGGTCAACTATAACGCCATGAAAGGCTGTACTTATCGAAGCTCTCCCAAAAGTGAGCCGTAAACTTGGGGTCCCAATTCGATACTATAGATACGGGCACCCCATGCAGCCGAACTATCTCCCGTATATACAACCTACAGAACTTCGCATGAGTAATACTTGGAGTTCCTGGAATAAGTATGATGCCAATTCATTTATTAATTACTTTTATCATCAAAACACATAGTTTCCAAAGTCTAAATTTTGTTGAATATTTTTCGAAAGCTAGTTTCATTACAATCTCAGATAAGTTTTAAATTAGGTCTAGAATCCTATTCACAATGGGATAAAGTCCAAAGATTAGCCGATTTATCATAAAATTATTTCCTTTGTAATTACCAACCATCACCATCTTTGAAATGAAAAGAAGTTTCCTTCTTTTGAATCATATCACCTTTCAAATTTTTGCTTGTTTCCCTGTGGGGACAACCTAGGCATTTTTTGAGTTACTACACGATAGAATTTTCTACGCTTGGAAAGCAATTTTAGACATGGATATCTAAGGACAATCATTTTTTGTAACATTGCTGGGGATCCAAACAGTATGAATTTGAAAGGAGATTCGAATTAACGGTAGGTGACTCTTATGATTTTCATCATCGTCCACTAGGAGGTAAACTTGGGGGTATAACGGTTTATTACATATGCTAAATGCAATCGAGATAACCTACAAATGTTGTTTTTTTGATAAAAATTTATTTGTGTTTTCTGTGTGGTGGAGACGAACAAAGCTTAATTTGGGGGTGTGTGTTGCTTACATAATTTTGCATAATTTTATGTCTAAAACCAATCACTTTAGCTTTGCTCGTAAATCATATGTTTTGTTTTAGCCGAGTTTGTGTTTTATGGGGACAATTCATGTTTGCAGGTAATTTGATGTAAGAATTATACTTTAAAATCATTTGGAAGGTTTGGGCGTGCTTAGGAAGTAAGCTAGAGAAACTAGACATTGAACAAGGAGCCTCATGGCAAAAGGAAGAAAAAGCCTTTGTTGTACCAACAGGCCTTGTACCGATGCACCAGGTGCTTGGTTGTTTCCGTTGTAATTCCTAACCTCTTAACATCTCCCCTTAATGTGTATGTATGATGTGCATATGAAGGGGAGTGTCACTCTCCCTTGGGATGATGTCAAAAAAAGGGCAAGGAAATGGTGGAAAATAAAGTATGCAAGTGAACAAAAATTCTTCCCAAGCGCAAGAAGACTTTTGTGTGTCATGTTTTACTTGGAGGTATTCCAAGGTTGTTTCCTCGGGGAAGGATGTGAATTATTTTGAAAGTGATTTTGGTGAAAAGAAGGTGTAAAATCTTTTGTTGGTTTGAAGGTTGGCTTGTGATTGTGATGAAAAATGAAATAGAACAAACGTTGGCTAATCCAAAGGGTTCATTCCAATGGAAATACCAAGTTAATTCGAATCCTTCCTTAAATAGAGCATAGATGTACGATTGATTCATGAGAAGCTAGGGATGAGATGGAAGTGAGGATCCAAGTATAACCCGTGACAAGTCTACGGAATATCAAAGACTCACAATCCCATCCACCTTCAACCCAATCAAACTGAACCATCGTACTCTGAGAGGAGAAAGGAAAATGAGTTGAAATGGCATTCCCAAGAGGAGGTCTCCCTTGGATTAGCCAACTTAAAAGCTTAACTACTCATACTTAAGGTAAAAACAACATCGTAATGAGCAGACATTATAAAAAAATGAAGATTAGAGCTAAGCACAAAGAAACATAAACTAAGAGAGAATACATTTAATATCCATTTTAAAACTAAGAAATTGAAAGAAAATGAAATGCACAAATATAACTTCCGGATGATTTATACATGTCCATCACCTCTTTCTAAAGAATGAATGAGAAACTACTCACTCTTCATGGCTTTGATAAAACTAGAAAAGTGAGTGATGCTCATCCCTCTAAGTAAAGGAGTCACAAGGTAAAATAATTTACACAAATAGCCAATCTTCGACAAAAAATGAGTAAATCACATTTCACCCTTCACGGCTTTAGTAAAGCTCTAGAAAAGTGGAAGAGTTTCACTCCTCTAAGGGAAGAAGGAAGCTCAAACAATGAAATTAAAAGAAAGCAATAATACAACAAAAGAAAGTAGTAAGAAAGCAATAATACTTTTGGAGGGTTTTCCACTCCCAAAAGATGGATGCTTTACAAGTCCTAAGGGGTGGTATTTATAGGCAACAAGGGAGGGTGAAAGTCTTGTTTGGTGGCTTGGAATTACATGAAAGTCTTCTTTGGTGGCCTTGAATTCTTTGATGCCCCTTTGTTTTGAGCTTTGATAATTGGCACCCCAGTAGTTTGTAGCTTTAATGCAATTAGCTCCCTAGTAGTTGTAGCTTTGACACCCTAAAAAAAAAATTAAAATTAATGCATTATCCTTTATTCACACACTAACCCTAATTTGACTTATTTTGACTAGTTTAACTAATACAATTGACCTATTAACTTAATTAAATTATGCATTAATTAGGGTTAATCACCAGGCAGTAAAGAGAGCTTGTACTAGTTCATCGTTGAACAACATGGGTTTGTACCAATTCATTCATCTATTGTAAAATGCAGGTAAATTTGAACTTTTTACAAAAAAGGGAAAAATAGTAATTTGTCACTCTAGTGCGGGTTGAAAACCTATATTTTTTTAGATCTCAGATGATGAAATGGACCTCACCTTTGAATTCGTCTTGCAAAACTTAGTTACCCAGATAATTTTTGTCGAATTTCGAGATAGTCAGATTTTTCACGTTTTACATAAATTGGAGGTCGGGTGACCTCACAAACGTCCCCAAAAATAAAATTTATAAAATTTCCTTAAAATTGAAGGAAAGTTCAAATAAAAATAATTTGAATTTAAATCGGGACATAATTAAGTCGTTTCGGGACAAAAATAGACCTAGAAATAAGAAACTTGCAGCGGAACGTGGACCGCACAATTAAAGACTATAAATAAGGGAAAATATCTGATTTTTCTCACATGTTCAGCTGATTCACATGTTAGAAGAGAAAGAGAGAGAAGAGAGAGAAGAGAGAGAAGAAAAATAAAATTTCTACTTTCTCTCTTCGATTCACGGAGTTTCGTCGGTCGGAATCCCTCGGACCAAGAGTTAACGTCGATCACCGCAACAAGGGCAACATAGCCATACCAAGAACGAGAGCTTTCACCGATGATCCAAAGAGGAGATTTGGGAAATCAAGAGTTTTGGAGCTTGGGAGGTGTTCTTGAAGGTTCTCCTTTTCATTTTCGCTCCAAGATGTAGGGTTCCCTCCTACTTTGGTTTATTTCTTACCTAGGGTGTTTTATGAAATGGGTAAGTGTGTAGAATAACCTAGGTCACTTGACTATGGTTATGGAAATGAGGAAATGAGTATGAAAATGGCTTAGACCAATTCCTAGTTAAGTTTGGTGGGAAAGTGCTTGTGTAATTTCCTTAGAACATGATATTATGTGGGAAATCTTGGGTGATAACATGATTTGTGTTTTGAAGGTATTTTGCTAAATGTCTACGTGAGAGTTGAGTTTGTTATGGCGTGAATTATGTATAACATGCTTGTGACTTTTTGTTGAGGATAAATATGTAGAGATACGTTGTTAATACCTTAACATCATGAAAATTTATGGTAATTATATGCAATTGATACAAATTGCCATGACATATGTTGAAATATGTGATTAAATGAGCTCATATGACATTCATTACATATAAAGCATGACATTGATATTGCAATGGTGCATTACATTGCAATTGCACAGGGGAAATACATTCATGGGCATTAGACATAAGTGTGAGTGTGTGTGCATGGTTTGATCAAACACCACATTTGGTTATTGATGGGTGGGCTCGGGAAAGTTGGATTGAAAATCCGACTAAGTCGCATAGTTGCGCAAAAAACTTGTGTCGGGTATAGCAAGTAGGGCTAGACTCTCCCTCGGGTGCAAGACCCTCCTACCTGGTTCATACACTCCCCTGAGGTGAAATTCCAGAAAAGTGTATTGGTTTGCAGAACATGTGGTGCGATACCAAAACTTCGGTTCCCAACAAAGACACATGATTTTGTTTTATAAAATACCTAGTTTGTACACTCCCCTGAGGTGAAATTCTAAAAAAGTGTACTTGTTTTTATAAATTAGTCATTCGATGTGTAACATCCAACAATGATTTGGTTTTATAAACACATGGCTTTTATTTTAAAAATAATCAACGGATGGAATTCATCAATGATAGATTTACTACACATTGGCATTGCATTGTATTGCGGGAGTCGGTGAGGGCTCGGGTTAAAGTGCATGAGTGAGTCTCATCTCATATCATAACATGACATGTGCACATTTTATATGCATCTAGGTTACGGAGTAGCCTCTGTAGGAGATACTCTATTGAGCGTAGCTCACCCTATATGAGAAATATTTTAGGTGCGGTGTATACACCGGTGAGTGACGCTCATTCAGGGCTCCAGTGATGAAGAAAGGCCGACTTGTGGCCTTGAATCGTTCCTTGTAAAACTAGAGTGAAAATTATATTTTGGGCATGTAATCGTATGGAATTACTTGTAATAGAACTTGTATAAAATAGGTTTTATGTAAAAAAAAAACCTTATTAAGCATGTTTTGGATGGTATTAGAATAGGCTGAAATGGATTGGAAATTGAAAACAGGTGAAATAGGCAAAAGTCGGGAAACAGTACCTGTACGCGACTAGGTCTAGTGGACTACCCCGTACTAGTACAGATTTTCCAGTGGGTTAATCGTACTGGTACAACCTTGTCTAGATGGCAGAGCATACCGGTATGCCATACCGGCACGAATTTTCCAGAAGGCTCACCACCGTACCGGTACACTTTCCAAAATTTTGAAATTTTAAAATTTTAAAATTACTTTGCCAAGCTTTTGGGCTATGGGTTCTTTGGTTCCCTGAATATAAATGGACTATAATGGGGTTTGAATTATGATACATTGAATCACGGTTGGATCAAATGATAAAATAAACACGGGTTTCATGCGTGGGTTACAATCCCGGTTAAAGGAATGTTACTGACGTGAGGTCGAGTTGTGCGACAATTACAGGCATTTTCGTGGGTTGATGGATGGTCAACGGTTGACAAATAATCCCCGATTTTAGGGGCGTCACAGCTTGGTATCTGAGCATAGGTATTGGGCGTGGATTTAGACCATTGCATTCATTGTGCATTTCATGTTATCCGTTTAAATTGCTACATGTTATGTGTGACGTGTTATGTGGATTATATGCATGCTAAAATGTATATGGAAGTAGAGGCACTAGGGTTAGAAAATATAACCTTGGAAGTTAGAAAATAAAGGAACGGGATGGTTCATACTATAGATGTCTACTAGTAGGTGGCACACACACTACTAGGGAGACAAGGAAAGAAATCTCAAAGTTTAAATTTGGTTCCTACTTTGGGATACTAAATTAGTACTCTATTGCTATTTGACATGTGTGTAGATGGGATATAGAGGAAGGGGACTTCTAGGCAGTGGGCGGAACAATAACCAACCACCACCAACCTTTGACCAACAAGCCGTTATAGAGGCTATGGGTACGATGGCGGCTAACCTAGCACAGACAAGTGCTAAAATGAGCCAGGGGGCTCGAGCCATCCAAAGGAGTTTAAGTTCCATGAGCCACCAACATTCATGGAAAAAGCAGAGGACAACATATCAAGTAGGTCAAAGAACTTGCTATGTTTGCCACCAACCGGGGTATGTGAGGAATAATTGTCCCCTGAGGCGAAGCTCACAGAGTTTCGAGATGTCTCGATTCCAGTCGTTAGTAGGACTCACACAAGCACTGTTGTTCTCCCTGTTCCATTATGGACTAAGGAGATCTGTTCCAATTACAAGGTGCTCTCCAAGCCCCTAGTACTTCATATGCGGAGACTCTGCAAGCAGGTCGGATGAGCCAGGATGTGGGCCAAGGCCAAGTTCAATCCTCCCAAGGTGGGAGAAATCATAGGCCTTCCTACCAGGCAGGCCAAAGGACATGTTTCGTTTGCCACCAACTAGGTCACATGAAGTGGGATTGTCCTTAGAGGCAGGGATCCCAAAATTATGGAGCATCCCAGTCCTAGTTATCAGTGGGGCATGCACAGACGCACTTTGTTCCTCCCTACCCCACCATGGTCTAGGGAAGTCAGTACTAGTTCCAAGGTGTTACACTGGCCCCTACTACTTTACGAGTGGGGACTCTACTTATGGGCAAGGGTATGATTTGAATCTGGTGCATCTCATTCTTTTATTGTTGCATCATGTGTGAAAAATTTGAGTTTAGAGGTTAAGACCTTGGAAGAGCCATTGCATGTGAGTTCTCCCCTAGGAGCTAGGGTGAGTGTTGATCAGATATGTCGGGGCTGTGAGTTAGAGATCTCGGGGATCCTACTCATCGTAGACCTTAGGGTTATGGACATGTCAAAGTTCGATGGTATCCTCTGGGGGATTAGTTGGCGACACACAGGGTCGTCATAGATTGTGATCAGAAGAGGGTCACTGCCTACTCCCCAAAGAGTGTTTGTTTCAAGTTCCAAGGGGAAAAGCATAATGTTTTACCCCAAGTAGTATATGACTCCCGTTGGCACAGATAGTTAATGGGTTGGCTAGCAAGCCGTACCCTAGAGGACGAGGCTAGACAGGAGTTAGGTCTACCTCGGGTTGTGTGTGAGTATGAAGATATTTTTTCGGATGAACTACCGGGATTACCTCCACATAGAGATGTAGACTTCACTATTGAGTTGCATCCGGGTACGTTGTCTATTTTTATGACTTCACATAGGATGGCGCCAGCTGAGTTACAAGAACTCAAGGTCTAATTGCAAGAATTATTGGACAAGGGCATTATTAGATCGAGCACTTCACCTTGGGGAGCTCCGGTGCTATTTTCCAAGAAGAAGGACAAGACCCTTCGACTATGCATAGACTATCAGTAGTTAAATAGGGTTATTATCAAGAATAGGTACCCTTTGTCGAGGATTGATGATTTGTTTCATCAGCTGAGGGGAGCGCGGGTCTACTCCAAAATAGATCTTCGCACTAGCTACCATCAGTTGAGGATTAGGGAGATAGATATCCCTAAGATGGCGTTCAGAACGCAGTATGGGCATTTCGAGTTCACAGTGATGCCATTCAGGTTGACGAATGCCTTGGCGACATTCATGGATCTCATGCATTGAGTGTTCCAACCTTAATTAGATTAGTTCGTCGTGGTCTTTGTTAACGACATCTTGATCTACTCTAAGTCTGAGGAGGAGCATGAGGGTCACTTAAGGGTTGTTCTCCAGACCTTGAGGGACCACCAGTTGTACACCAAATTCAACAAGTGTGAATTTTGGGTTACGGAGGTAAACTTTTTGGGACATGTGGTGTCGGCTTCAGGTGTATCCGTGGACCCGGAGAAGGTTGAGGCAGTCATGAATTGGGAGAGGCCGAAGTCAGTCTTTGAGATACGTAATTTCTTGGGATTGGCAGGGTACTATCGGAGGTCCATTGAGGATTTCTCTTGATTAGCTGCACCTATGGCCAAGTTGACTCGAAAAAAGGCTAAGTTAACCCGAAAAGAGGTCAAGTTTCAGTGGGATGATTCATGTGAGAAGGCATTCTAGGAGTTAAAGAGGAGGCTTACTTTAGCTGCTATTTTGATAGTCCCAGAGAGAGGACAGATGTACATGGTATACTGTGATGCCTCCAAAGATGGACTGGGTTACGTTTTGATGCAGTTCGGGAGGGTGGTGGCTTATGGTTCTCGGCAGCTAAAGAACTAAGAGCAAAATTACCCTACACATACATGGAGTTGGCGGCCATTGTCTTTGCCTTGAAGGCTTGACTCCACTATCTATATGGTGAGCAGTTTAAAGTGTTTTTAGACCACAAGAGTCTGAAGTATATCTTTACACAACGGGACCTCAACATGAGGCAACGTAGGTGGATGAAGTATCTGGAGGACTATGACTTCACATTGCATTACCATCCCAGTAAAGGCAAATGTGGTGGCTAATGCACTCAGCCGGAAGTCACGGGAGTCTTGGCTAGTGTGGCTTCCTGAGAATGGCGGATGTTCGAGACTATAGGACAGTTTGGGCTACATTATCAGGGTCAATCTCAGGGTGTTTTAGGGAGTTTGGTGGCTACACCTTCCCCACTGAAAAGAGTGATCAAGTCCCAAGGGCAGGACCTAGATTTATCATTCATCAAGGACTGAGTGCAGACGAGTACCGGTGACGAGGACTGGGCTATTCGCTTAGGTGGCAGTCTTCGATATAGGGGAAGGATTGTGGTTCCCTAGTCTGAGGAGCTGAGATGAGAGATCCTTAGAGAATTCTATTACTCTCGTTTTGTGGTGCATCCAGGTGGCACGAAGATGTACCATTTTCTTCATTGCCAATATTATTGGAGCGGGATGAAGAGAGACGTTGGGGATTTTGTCAAACGATGTCTCACATGTCAGCAGGTCAAGGCTAAGCACCAG
The DNA here is from genome assembly GCA_963454935.2 of Ilex paraguariensis. Taxonomy (NCBI): domain Eukaryota; kingdom Viridiplantae; phylum Streptophyta; class Magnoliopsida; order Aquifoliales; family Aquifoliaceae; genus Ilex; species Ilex paraguariensis. Next base: position 3,735,675 of record CAUOFW020000001.1, read on the forward strand.
AGACCAGCTAGATTACTCCAGCCTTTAGAGGCAGCGGAATGGAAGTGGGATAATGTAACGATGGAGTTGGTGACCCACTTGCCACGGACATCGTGGGGACATGATGCGGTGTGGGTGATAGTGGACCGGCTTATGAAGTCGGCACACTTTTTAGCTGTGCGAATGACCTTCACATTGGAGGAATTCTGCAGGTTGTATATATGGGAGATTGTTCGATTACATTGAGTGTCTGTTTCCATAGTATCAGATTGGGATCCCAGGTTTACGACTCTTTTTTGGGAGAGTTTCCAGCGAGCCATGGGGACACAATTGATGATGAGTACTACTTTTCATCCCCTGACGGATGGTCAGTTGGAGAGGACCTTCCAGACTTTAGAGGACACGCTACGAGCATGCGTCCTATACCTCAAGGGTAGATGGAAAGAGAACCTACCCTTAGTGGAGTTCACCAACAACAACAGTTATCAGGCGAGCATACAGATGACACCCTATAAGGCACTTTATGGGAGGTCTTTTCGTTCTTTGGTTTGTTGGACGAAGGTAGGAGAGAGACCTTCTACGAGTTCAAAATTGGTTAGAAACACCTTAGAGAAGGTGGAATTGACACGAAAACATCTTCTCACGGCTCAGAGCCGACAGAAGAGCTACGTCGATAGACGGCGGCGACCTCTAGAGTTTGAGGTGGGAGATCATGTCTTCTTGAAGGTGATGCCTAAGAGAGGAGTGGTCAGGTTTAACAAGCGGGGAAAGCTGTCGTTGAGGTATATCGGGCCCTTCGTGGTGCTTGAGAGACTTGGCACGGTTGCTTACCAATTGGCCTTACCGCCAAATCTATTGGGTGTTCACGCGGCATTCCATGTCTCCATGCTTCAAAAATACATCCTAGATCCGACTCATGTGGTGGATTAGGGCGAGCTTGTTGTTGATGTAGACAGGACATTCGAGGAGAGACCGATGCGCATCATGGATAGCCGGGATCAGGTTTTGTGAGGCAAGACCGTGAGACTAGTGAAGGTGTTGTGGTAGCACCGAGGAGTGGAGGAGGCGACATGTGGGCGCGAGGACATTATTCGTACTAGTTATTTTTTTTTATTCGAGGATGGAGGTACATTTTTGTAGTTATGAGTATGTTATACTTGTTGCATATGCATGTGATTGAATGTGCATGTGTGTATGAATTTTGGGGATGAAATTCTTTTAAGAGGGGGAGTATGTAAAACCCAGGTAAATTTAAACTTTTTTACGAAAAAGGGCAAATAAGTAATTTATCACTGTAGTGAGGGTTGAAAACTAATATTTTTCTAGATCTTAGATGATGAAATGAACCTCACCGTTGAATTTGTCCTGCGGAACTTAGTTACCCAGACAATTTTTATCGAATTTTGAGATAGTTGGATTTTTTACGTTTTACGGGACAACTGGAGGTCGAGTAACCTCACAAACGTCCCCAAAAATGAAATTTATAAAATTCCTTAAAATTGGAGGAAAGTTTAAATAAAAATAATTTGAACTTAAATCGGGACAGAATTAAGTCGTTTTGGGACAAAAATGGACCCGAAAATAAGAAACGTGCGGCACGTTGTGGACTGCACAATTAAAGACTATAAATAAGGGAAAATATCTGATTTTCCTCACATGTTCAGCTGATTCACGTTAGAAGAGAAAGAGAGAGAAGAGAAAAGAAAAATAAAATTTCTACCTTCTCTCTTCGATTCACGGAGTTCCGTCGGTCGGAATCCCTCAGATCAAGAGTTAAAGTCGATTATCGCGACGAGGGCTACATAACCATACCAAGAATGAGAGATTTCACCGAAGATCCAAAGAGGAGATTTGGAAAACCAAGAGTTTTGGAGCTTGGGAGATGATGTTCTTGAAGGTTCTCCTTTTCATTTACGCTCTAAGAGGTAGGGTTCCCTCCTACTTTGGTTTATTTCTTACCTAGGGTGTTTTATGAAATGGGTAAGTGTGTAGAATAACCTAGGTCACTTGACTATGGTTATGGAAATGAGGAAATGGGTATAGAAATAGCTTAGACCAATTCCTAGTTAAGTTTGGTATGGGGAAAGTACTTGTGTAATTTCCTTAGAACATGGTATTATGTGGGAAATCTTGGATGATAACACAATTTGTGTTTAGAAGGTATTTTGCTAAATGCCTATGTGAGAGTTAAGTTTGTTATGACATGAGTTATGTATAACATGCTTGTGACTTTTTGCTGAGGATAAATGATTGGAGATATGTTGTTAATATCTTAACATCATGATAATTTATGGTAATTATATGCAATTGATACAAATTGTCATGACATATATTGAAATATGTGGTTAAATTAGCTCATATGGCATTCATTGCATATGGAGCATGACATTGATATTACAATGGTGCATTACATTACAATTGCACGGGGGAAATATATTCATGGGCGTTAGACATGAGTGTGAGTGTGTGTGCATGGTTGGATCAAACACTATATTTGGTGATTGATGGGTGGGCTCGAAAAAGTTGGATTGACAATCCGACTGAGTCGCATGGTTGCGCGAAAAACTTTGTTGGGTATAGCAAGTAGGGCTAGACTCTCCCTTAGGTGCAAGACCCACCTACTTGGTTCATACACTCCCCTGAGGTGAAATTTCAGAAAAATGTATTGGTTTGCAGAACCTATGGTGCGATACCAAAACTCCGCTACCCAACAAAGACACATGATTTTGTTTTATAAAATACCTAGTTTGTGCACTCCCTTGAGGTGAAATTCTAGAAAAGTACTTGTTTTTATAAATTAGTCATTCGATGTGTAACATCCAACAATGATTCGGTTTTATAAACACATGGCTTTTATTTTAAAATGATCATTGGATGAAATTCATCAATGATAGATTTTCTACACATTGACATTGCATTGTGTTGCAGGAGTCGGTGAGGACTTAGGTTAAAGTGCATGAGTGAGTCTCATCTTATATCATAACATGACATGGTAGAATTCCCATCTTGAATCATATGTTCTTGATTGGAATGGATAATGGTTGTTGATCGTCGCATGTGCACATTTCATATGCATCTTGGTTGGGGAGTAGCCTCTGTAGGAGATACTCAATTGAGCATAGCTGGCCTTATACGGGAAAACATTTCAGATGCGGGATATAAACCGGTGAGTGACGCTCATTCGGGGCCCCAGTGATGACGAAAGGCCGACTTGTGGCCTTGAATCGTTTCCCTGTAAAACTATAGTGAAAATTATATTTTGGGCATGTAATCGTATGGAATTACTTGTAATAGAACTTGTACAAAATAGGTTTTATGTAAAAAAAAACCTTATTAAGCATGTTTTGGATGGTATTGGAATAGGTTGAAATGGATTGGAAATTGAAAACAGTTGAAATAGGCAAAAGTTGGGAAATAGTACCAGTAATGCGTACCGGTACGACCAGGTCTAGTGGACTACTCGTATCGGTAAGGATTTTCTAGTGGGTTGACCGTATCGATACAGATTTTCCAGTGGATTGACCGTACCGGTATAGCCTTGTCTAGAAGGCAGAGCGTACCGGTATGCCATACCTGTACGGATTTTCCAAAAGGTTCATCGTACTGGTACGTAGTACCAGTACACTTTCCAAAATTTTGAAATTTTAAAATTACTTTGCCAAGCTTTTGGGCTATGGGTTCTTTGGTTCCCTGAACATAAATGGACTATAATGGGGTTTGAATTGTGTTACATTGAACCACGGTTAGATCAAATGATGAAATGAACACAGGTTTCATGTGTGGGTTAAAATCTTTGTTAAGGGGATGTTACTGACGTGAGGTCAAGTTGTGCGACAATCACGGGTATTTCCGCGGGTTGACAGATGGTCAACGGTTGACAAATGATCCCCGATTTTAGGGGCGTCACATCTTTTGTACTGGTTCATCGAGGTTTAGTCAAAACAAAACCTTTTTGTACCTGTTCATCTTTGCTTCTACTTATTCATCGTGAACACAGAGGTCTTCTACAAGTTCATCCTCTTCTTTGTAATGGCACAATCAGTAAAAACAAGAAGGAATGGGATTTTATTTAGAAATTTCAACTACCCAAATCTTAGGAGATATTTTCAGAGATTTTCTCTGGATGGGTGATAGATATAAAGAGGAAGGAGAGGATCATTGTGAGATTGGCTGAATCTCCCACCTTCCACTTCTTCTTTCAAAATCAAAAAGGTGAGGATTTTCACATACATCTCATCTTCCCCATATCGGGACTACAATGTCTTTTGTACTCTTTTTCTTGTAGGGTTTTTCTTCTCGGGCAAATACAAAGTACTTTCGATTTTTACTCTGGTAATAATCTTTCATTTTTGTTTTGGATAAAAAGTATTGGATTTAATTTTTTGTTTCCATTCAATTGATTTCTCTTTCATTTTTGCTTTAAATTCAACATGCGATATGTCTGAGTAATCTAATTGCTGCGTAATCGGAGGATGGAATTGTCATTTCTGAGTGGGTGATTTTGATCCTAAGGTGGGTATCAATGCTTAGTGTTAGTTTTTTGATTGAAGTAATTGATTTTGAACATATGAGTTATTTGTGAACATCCTCGATTAACTGTTGACAATTGAATTGCGCATAAATAATACTTGGAGTCCTTGGAATAAGCATGATGCCAATCCATTTATTAATTACTTTTACCATCAAAATACATAGTTTCCAAAGTCTAAATTTCGTGGAATATTTTTCATCCAAGCTAGTTTAATTATGATCTTGGATAAGTTATAAAACACGTCCAGAATCTAATTCACAATGGGTTAAAATCCAAAGATTAGCTGATTTATTTTAATATTATTTTATTAGTAGATACCAACCATCCCTATCTTTGAACACCAAAAGAAGTTTCCTTCTTTCCAATCATATCATCATTCAAATTTTTTCTTGTTTCCATATGGAGGCAGCATAGGTTTTTATTGAGTTACTACACGATACAATTTCTTACGCTTGGGAAGCACTTTCAGAGAAAACCATATCTAAGGAAAAGCATTTTTGGCAACTTTGCCAGGGACGAAAATAGTACGTATTTGAAAGGAGAATCTAGTCAATGACAGGTGAGTCTTTTGATTTTCATCACCGTCCTCTAGGGGTAAACATGGGGGTATAAAGACTTATTGCATATGTTAAATGCAATCGAGATCACCTACGAAAGTGGTTTTTCTAATAAAATTTTATTTGTTCATTCTGTGTGGTAGAGACAAGCAAAGCTTAATTTGGGGGTGTGTGTTGCGTACACAATTGTGCATAATTTTATGCTTGAAACCGTCACTTTAGCTTTGCACGTTAATCATATGTTTTGTTTTAGCCGAGTTTGTGTTTTATGAGGAATCTATGTGTTTACAAGTAATCTGATGTGAGAATGATATTTTAAACTCATTTGGATGATTTGGGCGTGCATAGGAAGAAAGCTGAAGAAGCTAGACATTGAACAAGGTGCCTCGTGGCAAAAAGGAAGAAAAAGCCTTGTTGTACCAGCAGAACTTGTACCGATTCACCAGGCAGTAAAGAGAGCTAGTACCGATCCATCGTTTAACATACTGGGTTTATACTAGTTCATTCTTCTTTTGTACTGGTTCATCGAGGTTCAGTCCAAACAGAACCTTTTTCTCCCGGTTCATCTTCTCTCCTGCTGATTCATTGTAAACACATAGGTCTTCTACCAGATCATCCTCTTCTTTGTACTGGCACAATTAGTAAAAACAACGAGGAACGAGATTTTATTTGGAAATTTCAATTACCCAAATTTTAGTAGATATTTTTGGAGATTTTCTCTTGATGGGTAATAGACGTAAAGAGGAAGGAGAGGATCTTAGAGAGCTTGGCCGAATCTCCCTCCTTGCACTACTTCTTAAAAACTGAAAAAGGGAGGATTTTCATATACATCTCGTCTTCCGCATATCGGATCCTCAGTTTCTTTTCTAGCTCTTTTTCTGTTAGGGTTTTTCTTCTAGCCCAAATACAGAGTACTTCTGATTTTTACTCCGGTAATAATCTTTAGTTTTTGTTTTGGATAAAAAGTATTGTATATATTTTTTGTTTCCTTTAAACTGATGACTCTTTCGTATTTGCTTTAAATTCAACAAGTGATATCTCTGAGTAGTCTAATTGCAGCATAATCGGAGGATGAATTCTCACCCCTGAGTGGCTGATTTTGATCCTAAGATGGGTATCAATCCTTAGTGTTATTTTGTTGATTGAAGTCATTGATTTTGAAATTATGAGTTATTTCAAAACATCCTCCATTTACCGTTAACAATTGAATTTAGCATGTGTAATACTTGGATTCCCTGGAATAAGCATGATGCCAATTCATTTATTAATTGCTTTTACCATCAAAACACAGTTTCCAAAGTCTAAATTTCATTGAATATTTTTTGTCTAAGCTAGTTTGATTACGATCTTGGATAGGTTATATATCTGGTCAAGAATCCTATTCACAATGGGATAAAATCCAAAGATTAGCCGATTAATCTTAATATTATTTTCTTAGTATTTTCCAACCATCAACATCTTTGAAATCAAAAGAAGTTTCCTTGTAACGCCCCAAAATCTACCTTGGACGACATTACTATCTAAAACCATTCACATCATGAGAGCAACTAATAAGATCTATAAGTAAAGAAAATTTTATTCATCATTCCATAATTTATACAACATCATCCAAAAGAATATGCCAAGCCATGACAACTACGTCCCAAAAAGAATATGCCCAAACCATTATCTCGCAGCGGAATAAGGAAAGTATTAATATGAACAATATCTCAAAATGAAACTCCTAGTCTAGTACATAAAAAGACAATTATAGATATTTACCTCCGGATCCACTTGCACATCCACTTGAGCTCCCCAAAGGTACCTGCTCGTCCACTTTGAGCTTTTCCTTAAAAGCAAAATCTGAAAATAATATTGTTTGTAGGGGGTGAGCGCTAAACTCTATAAGAAAATCCTCCCAAACTTGGACAGAGTTTTGAAAATATATAAAATAAGTCGGTCTCATTTCACAAATATTATATATAACTTTTGAAAGAAAACAGTGACATCCGATCTCAAGTTTATGCAATCTCGATATATAAAATGAAGAAGTAAAACCAATTCCAACCATAAGCCATTTCCATAACAATAACCAATAACCCACGACTTGTAGCATTACCCACAATGTATATCAAGCCACAACTTGTATCTTTTGCAACATTATGTATATGTATCTGTACTTGTATCTCAGGTATGATGTATGACATCGCATGAATAAACACATTGAGAATATCCTAGCCCACACACACACACACCCAATCCTCGCAAGGATTCTCAATCTTTAGGAAGGGCGTCTACCAACGCATTGGAAGGGACGATCCAACCCAGGAGTAGTATACTAACCCTCAGCCTCAATAACACGTGAACGAATAGTGGTTTGGTCCTCGTATGGCACCAACCCCACTACGAGTGGTAGGGAACTTTCAAAAGCCACACGGAGTAAGAAACACATTTACACCACTCTACGATACCCGGTCAACGGTCACCCATGGTCATCCAAACATCCACAAGAGATACAATACAATCCAATTCCTTAAATCAATAGCAAAATCCAAAAATCCCCAAATTTCACATGTATGATTCCCATAGAACAATTTGAGAAAATAAGCAAGAGATCATCAACAATACCATTTTATTGTTCAATGCCAACCACTAGAGTTTTGACATCAATAACAAAGGAATATTGAGAGAAAAATCCATTTTTCTTGAAAACTAGGATTTTCAAGACAAGAAGAAAAGATTTTATGGCTATTCACCTATAGCTTCCATCAAAATATGGTAATCTTTGCAAGAGCATCAAGAAATATTGATTTCATAGCATATATGTAGGATTGAGAGTGAAAACATACATATATATATGCCCTAGCCTCAATGGACAAGAGTGGAAGGAAACTCCTACTTTCTTCCTTAGTTTTGTGTGAAGAACTTGAGATTTCATCCACTTCAATGTGAAAATTCTCTTTGATATTGTGTTTTTCTCCTTCTTTTTTCCTCTCTAAAACTTCCTAGGGTTATAAGTATTGAAATGGGGCTAATGAGGGTGTCCTTAAGTATTTATAGTGGAAAAAATGACCTCCTGTGCGCGATTCTGAAACCCAGATTTCGTAACTCACGTTCAAACGTCACTTTGGCGTTCGAACGTGAATAGTGCAAATTATTGATTCACGTTCGAACGACACTTAGCGTTCGAACGTTAGTTGCTCCTAGTACTTTTGCATTTCTATTAGAGCTCTACAGACATCAAAGTACTGGGACTTACTGTCGTTCGAATGTCCATTCACGTTCGAACGTTCTCCCAGTTTCTGCTGAAATTTCCAGTGAAGTTTTGACCTATTTAGAGGTCATTTTAGAAAATCGTTGTGAAATACTATTTTGTAGATTTGGAAGTCTACTATCAACAGTAATAATTTCAGATCAAATGGACATAAAATTAAAAAGTTATGGTCCAAATACTAGACAGTGTCCAAAATTCTTTTTGTCCAAATTCTCTCTAACGTGTGCTTTCAATCCGGAATACTTCCAAACTTCTACAACATACCCTATTACCTCAACTAACATCTTTATTTCTACTCTTAAAATCTACATATGTTCATGCATACATTATCACATATATTAGCATTTCAAAACACAATTTCGTTGCGATATGAAGATAAGAATGTGGGGGTTTACAATCCACCCCCCTTGAAGAAAGTTTCGTCCTCAAAACTTATATTAAGTAGAGAACAAATAAGGGTACTTCTCTCGCATCTCCAACTCTAGTTCCCAAGTAGTTTCCTCCACCCCATGATGTTGCCAAAAGACTTTCACCAGTTGGATGACTTTATTGTAAAACACATTCTCCTTGGCATCGAGAATCTCCACCGGTTGTTCTTCATATGTTGCTCGATCTTGAATTTCTATATCCTCCAAATCTATGACATGCGTTATATCCGATTGACACTTTCTTAACATTGACACATGGAACACGTCATGTACCCCTGACAGCTGAGCTGGTAACCGAAGTTGATACGCCACTTTGCCCACAGCTTTGATCACTTCAAATGGCCCGATGTACCCTAGAGCTAATTTTCCCTTCTTGCCAAATCTAAATGATTAACCTTAATCAATATATAAATTAGAACAGTTAATGCAGTCAAATTAGTGTGATAAAATAACTAAAAACTAGTAATTAAGGTCAATTAGGGTTTATGTGTAATTAGGGTTTGATGCGTGTTATGTTTAAAAAGTTTCAGGTTTAATGCAAAATTACTACACAATACAAGGAGCAAAGTATGGAAGCTTGAAAATACAAAGGGCTAAAGTGTAATTAAACCAAGAGGAAAGTCAGCATGCTACAAGTTGAAAATCCAACAAAGCTCCACCGTCCGGACGGTGGTAGTGGCGTCTAGACGGTCACCCTTGATGCATATCTTCATTTCTTCCACCTCATGCTTCTTCAAACGGCTATAAATAGTGATGATGTCTTCAGTCTTCAGCAGGCCAGAACCAAGAGAGAAAAGAGAAGAAAAAAAAAAGAGAAAAGAGAAAGAGAAAGGAGAAAAAGAAAAAGAAAGTTGCAAAATGATCCAGTCCGTGATACACTTCAGTCTAAACTTTGTACTTCTACATTTCTGTTGTATCTTTCTATTCGGATAGTTGAATTGCCGTCACCTTTTTGTCTTAACTGATAATAAAGGTGATTGTGTTTCAGTTTTTCCTTGTGAAAGACATTTTAGATTATGTATTTTAATTTTAGTTATAATGAACACCACCTGCATTCCTTGCTTGTCTATAGCAATAGGGCGTGAGTAGTTTCGTATATCCTCCAGTGAGAGATAAACAAATGTATAATACTGGTCAAATTCTAGAAATGCTGATGTTTTATATATTTATATATCTATTTATTTTATGCTTCACGCATGATACAGTGATGTACGTACTTTCGGTGTTGTGCTCTAAAGTATGTCATTAATGCATCATTAACTTGCCGGTAAAACAATCACGACATTCCTATCGGTATGACTTGTCCTCCACCGGAATACTAAGGATGTTAACTGATGCATGATACAAAACCTAAATGATCCTCCTGAGGNCATGAATGACTTGTCCTTCTGGTTTTCTTGGATTAATCAATTGACATATCTATAACCAGCTAACCTAAGAAGTTGCTGTGTTATGACTACTACCACCAATTGACCTAATAAGTGGCTGTGTTATGGTTTATTATGTATTNATATATATATATATATATATATATAACTATCAGATGAACGACCTAAGTGATCCTCATAAATGGGTTGTCTTTCTGGATTATTCAGATCATTTAACTGGTATAAAGGATAATATTGTCAGTCTAGCAACCANCTACTACCACCAATTGACCTAATAAGTGGCTGTGTTATGGTTTATTATGTATTCACCTACTATTATGAAGACAAATGAATAATTCAAGTATTCCTCATGAATGACTTGTCTTTCTGGTTTGCTTGGATTAATCAGTTGTCATGGATACCACCAGCTAACGTAAAAAGTTGCTATGTGATGGTTTATATACATCAGACCTACCAATTGACTTGCCAATAACATGGAAGTTGATTGCCGTAAGGTAGCATTTCCAGTATTTAACGAATATAACCCATATGGGATCCTTGAATTGAAGGATACTTTTTATTATTGTCTTACTCTATCTACACATAATTGTTTATTTAGACTAGTTATTAATCTAAGCTCACTTCACAAGCTATCACATGTTGTCCTATTCAAATTAGCAATTTGACTATTTCATTTCATTTCCAAATTATTAAAACTCTTCGTGGGATCGATACTTGAACTTAAAACCAAGAGAACTACAATTCGACCACTTATACTTGGGTGTAAAATATTAATCCGATCACTAAAAAAATGAGAATCACTAAACACTTCCTTTTTGGGTGACACCTTGAGGAACACATAGTCCCCCTCTTGGAATTCCAATGGTCTTTGTCTTCTATCTGTATCGTTTTTCTGTCTACTTTGTGTCATGCGTAGCCTCTCCCGGATGAGTTGAATTTTCTTTGTAGTCTCCCAAACAATTTCTGGCCCAAACAAGCTACTCTCTCGGGCTTCCAACCAACAAGTCGGGGACCTACATGGTCTTCCATACAATGCCTCTTAAGGTGTCATGCCAATGCTAGATTAAAAACTATTGTTATATGCAAATTCCACCAACGTCAAATGATAACTCCAACTTCCCTTGAAGTCCAACACACAAGCACGTAATATATCCTCCAAAACCTGTATCACCCTCTTGGATTGGCCATCCGTTTGAGGATGAAAGGTAATGCAAAAGTGTAACTTTAGCCCATAGCTCGTTGTAGACTTTGCCAGAATTGCTCCACAAATAGAGAATTACGATCTGACACGATAGAGAGTGGAACTCCATGTAGTCTAACAATCTCACGGATATAAAGCTTGCTCAAAGTCTCTAAGGAGTCAGTGGTCTTCATACTCAAGAAATGAGCAAACTTGGTGAGTCTATCAACAATGACCCATACGACATTATGCCCTTATGAAGTCCAGGGAAAACCAGATATGAAATCCATGGTGATGTGATCCCACTTCCATTCTGGGATAGGCAAAGCCTGTAGTAATCCTCCGGGCTTTTGATGCTCTACCTTCACCTACTGACACATTGCACATCTTGCTATGAACCTTGCCACATCCTTCTTCATTCCCTTCCACTAATAGTGACGCTTCATGTCTCTATACATTTTTGTGCCACCGGGGTGCATAACAAACTTAGAGCGATGACAATCTCCAAGTATCCCCTCCTTTAGGGACGAATCATCGGGTACACATAGCTTTTTCCCATATCTTAGTTCTCCACTCTTTAAAGACCAACCTTCAACTACTTTCTCGTTTTCCAATTTAGGAATCGGTTGTAAGTAAAGATCCAAGCATTGCAACTCCACAACCCTACGTTGAAGGGGAGGTTGAGCCACCAGGTTAAACAAGCATGGACGGGATCCATCTCCTCTAACCCATAGATCATAGTCTCCAAGGGCATCCATCATCTTCCATTTACTTGCAAAAACGTTGAGTTCACCCCCGCGACTTTTTGTTAAGTACATCTGCGACTACATTAGCCTTCCCCGGATGGTAGTTGAGTGTGAAATCGTAGTCTTCTAGATATTCAATCCACATTCTTTACCAAAGATTCAAGTCTTTCTGTGTGAATATATACTTGAGGCTCTTATGACCAGAAAACACTTGAAACTTTTCTCCATACAAGAAACACCTCCACAACTTAAGCGTAAAAACCACAGTGGCAAGCTCCATATGGCATGACCTATAGGACATTATGCCCTTATGAAGTCCGGGGAAAACCATATACGAAATCCATGGTGATGTGATCCCACTTCCACTCTCGGATAGGCAAAGACTGTAGTAATCCTCCGAACTTTTGATGCTCCACCTTCACCTGCTGACACACTGCACTTCTTGTTATGAACCTTGCCACCAATATTGACGCTTCATGTCTCTATACATTTTTGTGCCATCGGGGTGGATAACAAATTTAGAGCGATGACACTCTCCAAGTATCTCCTCCTTTAGGGACGAATCATCAGGTACATATAGCCTTTTCCCATATCTCAGTTCTCCACTCCTCAAAGACAAACCTTCAACTACTTCCCCATTTTCCAATTTAGCTCGAATCGACTCTAAGTAAGGATCCAAGCATTGTAACTCCACAACCCTACGTTGAAGGGTAGGTTGAGCCACAAGGTTAAACAAGCATGGCCGGGATCCGTCCCCTCTAACCCATAGATCATAGTCTCCAAGGGCATCCATCATCTTCCATTTACTTGCAAAAACGTTGAGTTCACCCTCGAGGCTTTTTGCTAAGTGCATCTACAACTACATTAGCCTTCCCCGGATGGTAGTTGAGTGTGAAATCATAGTCTTCTAGATATTCAATCCATATTCTTTGCCGAAAATTCGAGTATTTCTATGTGAATATATACTTGAGGCTCTTATGATTAGAAAACACTTGAAACTTTTCTCCATACAAGAAAAATCTCCATAACTTAAGCGCAAAAACCATAGCAACAAGCTCCAAGTCATGAGTGGGATAATTTTGCTCATGCATCTTTAGTTGCCTCGAGCCATAAACAACTACCTTACCTCCTTGCATTTGCACATATCCCAAGCTTCGTAACAAAGCATCGGTATACACATCATATCCTTCCCCACTACTCGAAATAATGAGGACAGGAGTTATTGTCAACCTTTCCTTCAAGGTGCGAAAGGCTAGTTCACACGCTTGAGTCCACAAGAATCTTTTCCCCTTCTTCGTAAGATGAGTCATCGGCATTGCAAGCTTTGAGAAACCTTCCACAAACCTCCGGTAGTAGCCTGCTAATCCCAAGAAACTTCATACTTCGGTCACATTCCTCGATAGTTCCCATTCCATCACGGCTTCAATCTTTGAGGGGTCAATAGCTACACCCTTTTTTGACACAACATGGCCAAAGAATTTCACTTTGTTCATCCAGAACTCACATTTACTCTCTTTGCATATAACTTATGCTCTCTCAAGGTCTGAAGCACTACCGAAAGATAGTGTTTATCAATAAACACAATGACAAACTGATCTAGATACGACCGAAATACCCTGTGCATCAAATCCATGAAGGTTGCAGGAGCATTAGTCAGTCCAAACGACATTACTGTATATTTGAAATGACCACACCGGGTACGAAAAGCTGTCTTAGGAATATCCTCTTCCTTCATCCATAGTTGATGGTACCCTGTGCGAAGATCAATCTTGGAGTAATACTGAGAACCCCTCAGCTGATCGAATAAATCATCAATCTATGGCAATGGGTATTTATTCTTCATTGTCACCCGATTCAACCTTCGATAGTCTGTGCATAACTGAAGTGTTTCGTCATCCTTCTTCACAAAGAGGACTGAGGCTCCCCAAGGTGAAGTGCTTAACCGGATAAACAAAATAGCCAATAGTTGGCCTAACTGCTTCCTTAGCTCCTTCAACTCCAAAGGTGCCATTCTATAGGGAGCAATGGATATGGGTTCAGTTCCCACATAGAAATTAATCTTAAACTCAATCTCTCTCTATGGGGGTAACCCAGGTAGTTCATCTGGGAAGACATCTGAAAAATCCGATACTATCAACACCACATCCGCATGGAATTTATCCCGATCATCTCCCATCAAGCTAGCTAAGAAACTCAAATGGTTCCCTGCCTTAGCTTTCAAGAATCTTCTACCCATAGTAGAAAATGGATGGAAGAATTCCAATCATTTATGAAACTAAAAACTACCCTTCCTGGTAATTGAAATGAAATCCGTTTACATAAACAATCCATTACCGCACAGATAGTGGACAACAAGTTCATCCCAAATATTATGTCATACCCCTTCATGTCTAATGCAATGAAATCTACAATTAATTCTTGCTTCTTAATTCGAAGCACACAACCTCTACACACCCTTCTAGTATCCAACCGTTCTCAAATAGGCAAGTCAATACTCAAGACATTTTCTAGCTTCTCAAAGTCCAATCCCAAATTAAGAGCATATGTTGTGTGTATGAATAAATGAGTAGCACCAGGATCAAATAAAATTCGGGCCCAAGAATTATAGAGAAGAATAATACCTTTCACAACTGCATCAGACATGTCTTCCTCTGGTTGGGTCAAAGTAAACACACTCCCTTGATTGGCACCACCCAGTGCTATAGCTCCTAACGGTCTCTGATGTAGTGGCTTTGGTAGTGGTGGCTTATGTGCATTAACCTATCCAATCATTGGGGTATTCTTTTGGGGTGGGAAGATCGGACAATGATTTCGAATATGCCCCAAACCTCCGCATGCAAAGTAGGCTCGTGGGTCTACTCCTACCCTCTCTGGTACGCCTCCAACTCCTCGAGCTGTCTAAAGTCCCGTTACAACTGCCTGATCTGGGCAATGGTATGGTGCCGCTCTCTGCACTCGTGAAGTTCTAGTTGTCCTTTGTATCTCTCTCCACCAATTCAGCTCTATCAACTAGATCCCCATAGTCCAGATCTTGTGAGCCATAAGCTTCTCCCTGATAGTAGGCCTCAAACCCTGCTCAAAGCATTTGGCCCTCCTGGCCTCGGTAGATATGAACTCCGTGGTATAGCGGGATAACTCATCAAACTTTCTCCCATACTCGGCTACCGTCATGCTACCCTATCGTAGAGTGAGAAAATTGGCAGACATCAAACTCCTCCCAAGTAAGAGCATCTGTGTTCCTCCTTCTTTTCACCAAGCCCCACCAATGATCTACCTCCCCTTTTAGCAGATATGTAGCTAGGCCAACCTACAAATCCTCGGCTACTTCGTTGCCATCACACATTTTCTTCACCCGACGAATCCATTTATCCGCATTCAAAGGGTTAGAGCTTCCTTGGAAAGTAGATGGGTGTTGCCACAAAAATTCTCGACGAACTATAATCCTTTGATTTTCGTCCTCGTTGCCTGGTAGATTAGCTAATGGATGAACCCCACCGTTTGTGGTTGTTGTTTCCATTCTGGTGTTGCACCAGAGTGGTTAGTGATTAGTGCTCAAAGTTAACATTTTACTATGTCTTTTTGGGACTAATTGTGCTTTGATGGAGTTTAAGTGATGACATTTCAGGACCTAAAGTGAACAAAAGGCTCAAGAACAACAAATATCACACTTGAGTGTAACACCAGTGCATTAGGGAACAAAATTGGAGAAGGTTGGAACAAAGCAAGAATGTTCGAACGACAACTCACGTTCGAACATCCACTTGAACTATGAGGAGACCAGACCGCTGAGACCTGACATGTTGCAGTCAAGAAGGCAGGCCCTGAAGCACTAAAGTACCACGTTTGAATGTCAACTACCGTTCAAACGTCCAAATGATTTGATTGAAGACCAGAGTAATGAGTGCAAAATTCCAAGTCCTGCATGGAGTGTGGAAGTGGGTTTCCACAGAAGACCAAGACCACCTGAGTGATGGGGTCACATCCCATCTAGCGTTCGAACGCCCCTAAAGCAAAAACAGAAGACACGTTCGAACGTCAGATGGCGTTCGAATGCTCCTAAAGCAAAAATAGAAGACAACGTTTGAACGTCAACTCACGTTTGAACGTCCTCCATAGGCTGGCTGCAAAGTAGTTGGTTTTCATGGGTGACAAACACTATTCCTTCACCCCCCTATCCTTTTTCTTGACTATAAATACCCAAATTGTGGGAGCTTCAAGGACAATCTTTTTCTCTTGAAAAGTAGGGTTGGGAGCTAGTTCTTGTACATTTCTTGTTTATATTTTCATTTTGCATTTGTATCAACCATGATGGAGGCTTAGACTCCCCTTGTAGTTGAAGTCTTTTATTTACTTGTGCTAAGTCTTTACATTCATGTTGTGACAACCATGATGGAGGCTTAGACTCCCCTTGTAGTTGTACTTGCTTTTATTTACAAGTATCAAAAGAGATAGCTCATCTTTTGGTTGTGGTGGAAACCCTCTAAAAGTAACTCGCTTTCTTCTACTTTATTTCACTTCCATTGATTGAGCTTCCTTCTTCCTTAGAGGAGTGAAACACTTTCACTTTTCTAGAGCTTTACCAAAGCTGTGAATGGTGGAACGTGATTTACTTATTCATTGGTGAAGATCGACTCCTTGTTTATTATACTTTACTTTGTAAGTTCTCTACTTGGAGGGATGAGCATCCCTCACTTTTCTAGCTTTATCCAAGCCATGAAGAATGGGTAGTTCCTCATTCACTCTTTAGTAAGAGGTGATGAATATGTAGAAATTTTCCGGGAGTTATGTTTGTGTAATCCATTTATGCTTTAATGCTTTATATTTCACTTGTTCATTGAATGGTTGAATGTATCTAGCAAAGCTAAGGTACTTTGTATAACCATGGGTTCTTTCTATGTCATGGATGATTCTTGCACGAAAAAACCTATTGGTTCAAGGCAAGTACCTAGGCGTTATCTGCATGATACATTTCAATCTTCACTATTATCGTGTTTTATCTATAGAATGGAACATTAATGCCTTGTAGAAACACTTGCTTGTTTGTAGACGAGTTAAATCTCAACATAGGCAATTCTTGTCCACTTCTAGAAAGGTATCGGAATCATGTGCTTAATTCTCACAGTCCATCTTTATCTTTGGATTAACTTGCTATTGACACGGGAGTTAGCTGAGTTATAAAACACAAGTATAATAAACCGGATGATTAACCACATGTTATGATCCTCAAACTAAAGGGTGACTATTTTACATTTGAATTTATCTTATATTTTGTTTAGAAAACTCTTGAAAAGAATCTTCTATTCAATTTAAGAAATCCCACCACTCCAAACCCTCAAAATTTCTAGTTACTTGGTCTCTATTGTTGCTTACTTCAAAACACCAATCATAGTTCCTTGTGGATTCGATTGTGGACTTAACCGGATTATTACTACAACTTGACCGCCTGTACTTCGGGGTACACATTTCGGATCAAGTCAAGTTTTTGGCGCCATTAACCATAAAAGGTGTTTACAGTAAAAGGTAAAAAGACCTCAATTTTTGTGTATAAAATTTCTTTACTATGTATAAAATTGTTTTAGTTAATTTTATGTCTGAGAACGCTCCTCACTATCAAAATTTGCCGACAGAATCTTCTGGGTTTGTGAATCAACCGAAACCACTTTCACCTAGATTAGTAGTAGACTCTTGTGAAAGTAAACTGAAAAATGATGAGAGACGATGAGAAATTCCTGTGAGAGAGGGGGAAATGCCTAACATTCGAACTCTGTGGGATTACTTAAATCCCACAAGAAATAGTGTCCCCTCTTGTTTTATCTTTCTTGAAGATGCACCCCTCTTTACTGTAAAGACGGGGACAGTTCACTACTTCCTCAATTTCATGGACTCAAAACAAAAAACTCATATCTACACATAAAAGAGTTTGAGGAAGTATGCGGAATGTTTCAAGACAATTCTGAGCTAGCTAAAGTGACAATTTTTTCATTCTCTCTAAAGGATAAAGCTAAACAATGGCTAAATTCTTTAAAAGCTCTTTCAATACCTGACTGGCAGGCACTATAAAATGAATTTTTCAGAAAGTTTTTCCCTCTACACCGCACTAATACATTGAAAAGGCAAATCATGAATTTTTTGGTCAAAGAAGGGGAAACCTTTTACCAAAGTTGGGAGAGATTCAAGGATCTACTCCAGCCCTGCCCACACCATGCTTTTGAGAATTGGACTTTGGTAGGACTTTTTTACGACTCCTTGCCCACTAGACTACGTCAGTTTGTTGAAATGATGGCTCAAGGAGAGTTTATGAGCAAAAGCTCGGAGAAAGGATTCAATTTCATTGACACCATATCTGACAATTCTCAGATGTGGGACTCAGCCTCCCCTACCATTGTTGAAGCTAAACCATCTACTTCTCAAGGGGGTAAGTATGTCTTGAGAGATGACGATGACCTAAGAGCAAAAATGTCCACCCTGTCTCTAAAGCTTGAAGCTTTAGAGATGACAAAGGTTCATCAAGTTGATGTTAGCTCTCCCACAGAGCAAATGTGTGAGATCTATGTGCTGATAGGACACCCTACAAGGGAGTGTCCTACCATTCCAACATTCAAAGAGGTTTTGTTGGAACAAACAAATCTTGTCTCCAACTTCAACAAGCCTTACTCCAACCCATACTCTGATACATATAATCCAGGGTGGCAGAACTACCTGAACTTCAGTTGAAAAAACACACAGCCAACTCCCATGAACCAACAACAAGGTTTACACCCACCACCTCAAGGACCTCCCACATATCAACCATACCAACTACCATAAAAGAGGAGCCTCAAGAATACACTGAATCAGTTCATGCATAGCCAAATGAACTACAACAATAGTTTCACTCAGGCTTTCACTGATTTCAAAACATGGACCACTCAATCTTTCGAGGATCTTAAAAGCCACATCTAAAAATTGACCCAATCCATGACCACACATGAGAAGGACAAGTTTCCTACCCAACCAAAACCACCACAAGGCCAATTTCAGGTGGGAAATCCTACAATCATGGAACCTCCACAAGCCCAAGCCTAAGTTGTCACTACACTAAGAAGTGACAAGGTGATTGACAAGACTATCAAAGACATGTTACTTCCAAAGCCAAAACCTAAGTCAATCCAAGTCAATTCACCAATCGAGACTGACTTGAATATGAGAAAGAAAGGGAACCTAAGCCCATGATTGAACAAGAACCAGAGCCATCAAGGAAAGAAGAACCCTCGTGTTCTATTCCTGCTCCTTTTCCTCATAGACTCAAAGCTGCACAGAAGTTGAATAATCAACCAAACATTTATGATCTCTTCAAGCAAATAAAAATCAATATTCCACTTCTGGATGCAATCAAACAAGTTTCATCTTATGCCAAGTTTCTGAAAGACTTGTGCATAGTCAAGAGAAGCCATACTGTTAAAAAAAGAGCCTTCTTGACAGAACATGCTAGTGTCTTGCTTCAACATAAAAACCCTCCAAAATACAAAGATCCAGGGTGTCCGACTGTGTAGTGTGTCGTCAAAAAATTCAAAATCAAATAAGCACTGTTAGACCTTGGAGCAAGTGTCAATTTGCTCCTATTTTCTATTTACAAGCAATTGGGTCTAGGAGAACTCAAACCCACAAGTGTCACATTTCAGTTGGCAAGTAGATCTGTCAAAATTCCTAGGGGTATTGTTGAAGATGTACTTGTCCAAGTGGAAAACTTTGTATTCTCGGTTGACTTCATCGTCCTACATACTCAGCCAGCAAAGCATTCAGAGAATCCAATTCCCGTTATTCTTGGTCGACACTTCCTAGCAACTTCAAATGCACTAATCAATTGCAGGAATGGGGTCATGAAATTAACCTTTGGGAATATAACTCTTGAGCTAAATATTTTCAATGTTGCCAAACACCCAGGGGAGGATAAAGAAGAAAGAGAAATAAATTCCAATGAGTCTTTGGTTCAGGACCATCTGAATAACACATTTTGTGAAAATTTCACTGAACTTTCTTTGTCATAATCCATCACATCTGAAACAAAAAATGATGATCCAAAGAATTGTCTGACTCATGCTGTTGATACATGGACCCCCAAATTCGAGAAACTTTCGCCAAGTGGCACAAAGCCACTCTCATCCAGTGTCAAGCCACCAAAGCCTAAATTGAAACCTCTCTCATCTGACCTCAAATATGCATTTCTAGGAGAGGATGAGTCGTACCCAGTGGTAATTTTATCTAAGCTCACAAACTTGCAAGAGTCTAAACTGATTGAAGTTCTAAAAAGCCACAAAAGCACCATTGGGTGGACCATCGCTAACTTGAAAAGTATAAGCCCATTGATCTGCAATCATGCTATATACTGGGAAGAGGATTCCAAACCCTCTCATCAAATGGAGCGACGACTGAACCCTCACATGAAGGAGGTTGTGAAAATGGAAGTGCTTAAACTCTTAGATGTAGGGATAATCTTTCCCATCTCCGATAGTAAATGGTTTAGTCCAACCCAAGTTGTGCCCAAAAAGTTTGGGGTCACAGTGGTAAAAAATGAAGCCAATAAACTAGTACCAACTAAAGTCGTCACAGGATGGCGGATGTGTATTGACTATCGAAAGCTCAATTTGGTGACTAGGAAAGACCATCTCCCTCTTCCCTTTCTGGACTAGGTTCTAGAGAGAATTGTAGGCCATGAATTTTACTGTTTCCTAGATGGCTATTCTGGGTACAATCAAATTGAGATAGCACTCAATGATCAGGAGAAAACCACATTCACATGCCCTTTTGACACTTTTGCATTCAAAAGGATGCCTTTTGGACTTTGTAACACTCCTGCAATATTCCAAAGATGCATGTTGAGTTTGTTAAGTGATATGGTCAAAAAAATTTTAGAAGTATTCATGGATGACTTCTCTATCTATGGTGACTCGTTTGATTTATGTCTTGCCAACCTAGAAAAGGTATTAATAAGGTGTAAAGATACCAATCTGGTGCTTAATTCAGAAAAATGTCATTTCTTGGTAACACAAGGCAATTTTCTTTGGTCACATTATGTCGTTTGAGGGCATGAAAGTTGACAAGGCCAAAATAGATTTGACTGGGAACTTGTCGGCTCCCAAGACTATGATGGATGTTCTATCATTTCTGGAACACGCAGGATTTTACAGGAGATTCATAAAAGATTTCAGTACCATAGCAAAACCCATGTGTCATCTCCTGAGTCAGGATGTAATCTTTGATTGGAGTGAAGCGTGCCAGAAAGCTTTTGACAAGCTTAAAGGCATGTTAATTTCTGCCCCAATAATGCAACCCCCTGATTGGACTCTACCCTTTGAACTAATGTGTGATGCAAGTGATTATGCTGTAGGTGCTGTATTGGGACAAAGAAAAGATAAGAAACTACATGTCATTTACTATGCAAGTAAAAATTTGAATGATGCTCAAATGAATTATTCAACAACTGAAAAAGAATTGCTTGCGGTAGTTTATGCTTTGGAAAAATTCCGTCCTTATCTTGTTGGTTCTTCTGTTACTGTATTCACTAACCATGCAACATTAAAATTCTTGTTCACAAAGAAGGATGCTAAGCCTAGGCTCTTAAGATGGATACTCTTACTTCAAGAGTTTGACCTGGTCATTAAGGACAAAAAAGGTGTTGAGAATGTGATAGCAGACCATCTGTCCATGTTAACTTATGAATTCCCCGATGAACAATTGTTCATAATTGGTGAGACCCCATGGTACGCTAATATTGCTAATTTCCATACTATTGGAACACTCCCTCCGTCTTTATCCCACACGGACAAAAAGAAATTTTTGAGGGAGGTTCATAACTTCTTTCGGGAAGATCCGTACATATTTAAGTAGTGTAAGGATCAAATCATAAGATGTTGCATCCCCGCTCAGGAAAGCAGATAGGTAATAACCTTTTGCCATTCTGAAGCATGTGGTGGCCACTTCTCCTCAAGAAAAACCGCTACAAAAGTCTTGCAGTACGGATTTTACTAGCCCACACTTTTCAAAGATGTCCATGCTTTTTGTTTAAATTGCGATAGATGCCAAAGGTTTAAAAGAAACATTATACCCTTGAATCCCATTCTGGTGATTGAAATTTTTGACTGTTGGGGCATTGATTTTGTGGGACCATTCCCCCCTTCCTTTGGCTATCTATATATTTTAGTGGTCGTAGACTATGTATCTAAATGGGTTGTAGCAATTCTATGCCGCAATAATGATCACCAAACGGTGATCAAATTTCTTAAAGAAAATATTTTATCCCGGTTTTGAGTTCCTAAATCAATCATAAGTGATGGGGGCTAATTTTTTGTAATCGCCCTTTCTAGAATTTGATGAAAAAATATTTGATTTGCCATAAAATTGCAACCTCTTATCATCCACAAACTAGTAGACAGGCTGAATTAGCTAATCGGGAGATCAAATTAATTTTAGAAAAAATGGTAAATGCAGACCACAAAGATTGGTCGTCAAGACTAAGTGATGCACTCTGGGCATATCGCATTGCGTTTAAAATAATTTTGTACATGTCTCCTTATCGATTAGTCTATGGAAAGCCATGTCACCTACCTGTGAAATTGGAGCATAGGGCATATTGGGTCATTAAAGCAATGAACAGTGACCTGGACAAGGCTGGACTTTCAAGAAAACTGCAAATTAATGAATTGGAGGAATTGAGAAATGAAGCATATGAAAATGCTAAAATTGTGAAATCCAAGATGAAAATTTTTCATGACAAAAATATTGTGCGGAAGTCTTTTGAACCTTCTCAAAAAGTCATGTTGTTTAATTCATGACTCTGCCTATTTCCTGGTAAGTTGAGATCAAGATGGACAGGCTCGTATATTGTCACAAAGGTGTTTGAACACAGAGCAGTAGAAGTGAAAAATCCATCAAACGGTAATATCTTTATTGTTAATGATCAGCAGTTGAAACCATTTTTGGAGAACTTTGTCAAAAATGTGGAGACCATTCTTTTAATAGATCCAAAACATCGCTTCGAGAAAAGCACCAACTGACACAAAAAGGGAGCGGGTCAGGAAAAAATTGATTAAACCCGACCCACAAGCGCACCTTTATAAGTCGTCTTTCCCCTTTTCTTTTCTTTTTCATTGCCCTTCTCCTTTTTCCTTCTTTTTTTGCTTCTGCTTCTTCTTCTTCGCTGTTTGTGATCTTCTAGAACCACGACCCATCTCCCAACAACACCATGACCATACTACCCGAAGACCCAATCCTTTGTCTCATGATCTGCATGTGTTTACTCTATTTGTATATGACTTTTCTTCTTCTTTCTGCACTCAGAATCAAGGGTTTTCATCCTAGCGGAAACCCAGATCTGCAATGAGATTTTTGATTTGTGTATTTTGCTTGTAGGTTTCAGCTAATGAACAAGATCTCTAATGTTCAACCTCATCTCCAAAGCTCACCATATCAGTAAATTCAAAACATTGGGGATAATGTTCAGTTTAGGTTGGGGGTTGAGAACTATAGTTCATGTGCCCGTAGAAATTTTTTGTTATTGTTGTTGTTGTTCTTAATCATATTATGTACCATGTTTTTTTATAAATTGATGGTGATGTTTGTGAGTCATCTCTGATCGTCTTTGTGGCTGACAGACGTTAACGAACCAGATAGTGAGTCTTAAAGCATAGAAAGTATAGATGTTAAACTTTTTTGGTTTATTCTAGGAGTTTTGCACACTTTTCCTTCTGATGTGCATACTGCGATCATGAGAAAAGCAAGATTGGTGAGAAAGAATAAGATCCGAGAACAACAAGCGAAACCCCTGTGCGGCAGAAGCACTTTTGTTAAACACCATCCTGCCAAAAGACTTGGTGCCTATAAACATTGTGGTAGAGTTTTTCACGAGAAGAAATATAATCAGTGTTCTGAACCAATTTTTGGTCGCGCACTCGATCAATTAGACTGGATAGTGAATGGGCAAAGTAAGGATTATCCTGACACGCCATTCTATTCCGGTACTCTGCTTAATCGATTTGTAAGAGAGGAAATTGGGAGAGTTTCAGGTTGTTCAAATGGCATAGAGATAGATGAGGACTCGGATTAGACTTCTTTTTAAACTATGGAAAATTGTGTTGTGGGGATAAAAGCCAAGGGTCCGAATTTTTGTAAAAGGTGTAAAAAATTCTTTTGACTGAAATGAAAATATGGGCTGAGTAAGGAATATCCCAGAATACCAACCTAAGGCGTGGGTAGGGACTTATCTTGAGACACCATGAATTTTTGGTTAAGATTTGTGTGTATAAACCTCTTTTATTGTGTATAATGTAGTGCAAAAAAAAATGGTGATTTTTGATTCAACGTTCAAACGCCAAGTAACATTCGAACATTGCTTGCTTACAGTACTCAGCCTTTGATGAAGTCTCTAATGGAAATGAAAAGTACTAGCAGCTCAGTCCGTTCGAATGCTAATAGCACGTTTGAACGAAATTAACGTTCGAACGCCAATAGCATGTTCGAATGACATGAGCTTATAGTACTTTAGTCTCTGAAAGAACTCAAAAGTGCTGGGACCTCACCACGTTCGAACGATGTTTTAGAAATCCTTCTAACTACGTTCGAATGTAAATGACGTTCGAACGTCACTTCTCAGACTATAAAAACCTAATTCGTCTTCTACACTAAGAAATCCCCAAAAACCTCCAAAATCTCTCAAACCCTAGAACCCATCTTCGCTACCCAGTCCTCAAAATATCCTCCATTCCCCATTTCCACTTAAAATCAACCCTCCCAAACTCATTCCCACATCAAAAACCTCAATCCCACACTAAAACCAAGACTTTTTAGAGATCATTTTAAAGCTCAAAGCCATGCCTAGAGTTAAACTACCTGTCAGGTGAAACCAGGTAAACCAGGAGCCAATTTTTGTAGAAGAAGTGATTGAGGAGAGGGAGGGGAGACCAATAGTGAGGAGATACGATTGAACGCGATTCCCCAATGCCCTTAAAGCTGATAGGTATGAAAATCTTTTCCAAAATCATGCAGTAGTTTGTGAGAGGGATGTGGTGATTACTGATTTTGGCAGAATTGGGAATATTGGCGGAGATGGAGAGAAGGAATTAGGTATATTTTTTGTGAAACGGCGGAGACGCCATTGTTGATTTGGTACTGGAGTTTTACTCTAATGCTGAGATCATCAATGGCGGAATCCAAACGTACGTAAGGGGGGCATCCACATTGACATGGATGAAGCATATATTAAGGAGATAAGGCAAGAGGTGCCTTGGGTGCAAAACCCGACATACTCTCCAAAAAAGAATGTTACATTGAATTTAGTTGGGAGGGAGCTGACGGGAGTAGCCTACGTTTCATGGGTGGGACGAAGATTTTTCTGCCAAGGGGAACTGAATGACAAATACAAAATGCTAAACTTGATTGCGGTGTCAAACTTTGCTCAAATAGGACGGAAAAATGAGATTCTACCTGACATGGCTCGATCGCTTTACGCACTTGGGAAAAACCATAGCATATACCTTCCCTCTCTCATCTTGAATGAAATGAAGAAGGGATGTGATGCGAAGCAAAGCTCACTCCCATTTGGCACCTTGGTGACTGAGATATGCAGAGACCACGGGGTCAGGGTGAGGCCCGAAATATAAATTCAAAAGCCAATGGGGCCACTAAACAAGGCCTCTTTTCGGAGAAACCAAGGCCACAGTGGTGCCTCGACTGCAAGACAAGAAGTGCCCTCTCCCCAAGGAGTTGATGAAGTCCAAGAGGAGCTTGATGCTTAAGAAGAGAGAGAGATGGAGACACAGAGAGAGCAGCAAGAGGTAGGCCCCAGCACGACTACCTAGCGTTCTTTATGGGACATCATGCTTAACATTGAAGCTAAGCAGGATGAGATCCTTAGTCTCTTGAGGGGTGGAGTTGATAGAACTGGTGGACCTGCAGGAGAGGCAGTTAGTGGAGCTGGTGGAAACGCTGAAGATTAAGAGGATCATTTTTGTTCTTAGTAGTGAAGTATTTGATTGTTTCTTCTGTGGTTGATAAGTTTCTTCTTTGGGTGTTCTTCGGGATGTTTTGTAGATGTTGTGGATATTCATTTCTGTTCTTGAGAGTGGAGGGTTGTTTTATAGATGTTTGTGGATATTTGAAATCTATGTTTTGGTCACTTTTTGTATGGATGGATTGAATTATTGATATTATTGTACACATCATATTCTATGAATGATTCAGTTTTTCATTTTTATTTGTTTAAATATGTACAATTAGCACTTTGGTAATTCTTGATAGTAAATGAAACAAATGTGCATTCGAAGGTTGCTTGTTAAAATGACTAAAGCATATAATCGGTTTGACACCTCAACTTAGCACCAAGACTTGAAACCACATTTCTTGGAAAACTGGTATTATCTCTATGCTTAAATTTTCGAATGCACGTTAGTATTTGTCATTCTTAAGGTACAAGATGATCAGACTCGAAAATGGAATCGATTTATAACCAACATTCCTTGAAACACCCGACATAACCACTGGAGATGACAGAGAATACCATGGTAAGTTTTGAGCTTTGCGATGCTTTTTGAGAGGATATCCACAATTACTCAAAGTAAGCTCTTTCACTTTCATTTTTTTTAATAATCTCATTAACCTTGCTTTGATTGATGCAATTAAAGTGATCTATTTACGTGTACCACAAGGAACCTTTGCATACGACACATATATGTGCACATACTTGAGAGAGGATCTTAGGCCATCTTTGATTTGACTTTGAGCCTTAGACATTTCTTTCACAAAGTATATCCCTAGTCAGCCATGCTTGAGCCTTCAATGAATGAGTTCTTTTTCAAAAAACCCATACGATCACCAAGCCGCAAGAAAATATACTTGACATACCTTGCTATCTAATTTTCTTGCACTCTCTTTATAAATCAATATGATACAGAAAAGCAAGAGAAAGAAAAAAAAAAAAAAGAAAAGGCAATGGTGGCTACTGTTCAATGAAAGAAAAGTAGTTGGTAACATTCAAAAAGGAAAAGAGACAAGATAAACAGAGAATTCCCAAGAAAGTGAAAAATGAGAAAAGTGAAAGAAAGAAATACAAGTTCTTGGAAAAAGACCGAAAAGTAAGAAAGAGATGTGCTACAATACATAAGGAAAATATAGCTTTTTGAATACCATTAACGTCATTTCGTTAGCCACTGACCTCTGGTCGTATTACAACCTACAGAAAGCCCTAATTGATCTCAAGTTTGATGCATGTGTAGGTCGTCGACTACACGCGGGATATGTCAAATAGTATTTCTTTATTTGCATCAATTTTCCTCTATGAGATTAAGCCAAAACATGATTAGTTTGTTTCCTTAAACTTCACTCCTTTACTAATTGAGCATGTGATTGTTTTGACTGGCCATCTTTTGATTACATGCCCTATGAGAAACAAGTCACTATAATCAGAGCGAATTTTTGCTGAGAGCACTCTAAGAGAGGTTTGTGAATCAAAGCTATCCATGGAAGGTGGTAAAGTGGAATGTTTGTTATATAGCAATTCTTATTTCTAGAATGATCATTCCCACAACTTAAGGAATCCCAAATGCCAATATGATAGATGCTAATTTTTTGCATAGAATAAATACCTATGAAAGAGGAGCATGCGAGATGTAAGTCGAAATTGAGGGTTGGGTGTCTCAACGACCACAATGCTAAATTATTTTAACTAGAAACCTCAAATACATATTTGTTCGATCGAAGTTTATGGATAGCTTCACTGAAAACCCTCATGACAACACTCGTCCATTAGGGTAAACCTAGTGGTTCAACGGCTTGTTGCATATGCTAAATGCTATCGGATGACCTACAAAAAAGGCATTAGAAATAGATTTAAATTACAATGTTGTTGTATTACTAGAGACTAGCAATATTTAGGTTGGGGGTGTAATTAGTGCTCAAAGTTAACATTTTACTATGCCTTTTTGGGACTAATTTTGCATTGATGAAGTTTAAGTGATGCCATTTCAGGCCCTAAAGTGAACAAAAGGCTCAACTTGAGTGTAACACCAGTGCATTAGGAAACAAAATTTGAGAAGGTTGGAACAAAGCAAGAACGTTCGAATGACAACTCACGTTTAAATGTCCACTTGAACTATGAGGAGACCAAACTACTGAGACCTGACATGTTGCCGTCAAGAAGGCAGGCCCTGAAGCACTTAAGTACCACGTTCAAACACCAACTACCGTTCGAATGTTCACATGATTTGACTGAAGACCAGAGTAATGAGTGCAAAACTCCAAGTCATGCATGGAGTGTGGAAGTGGGTTTCCACAGAAGACCAAGACCACTTGAGTGATGGGGTCACATCCCATCTGGCATTCGAACGCCCTTAAAGCAAAAACAGAAGGTTCGAATGTCAGACGGCGTTTGAACGCCCCTAAAGCAAAAACAGAAGACAACGTTCGAACGTTAACTCATGTTCGAACGTCCTCCACAGAATGCCTGTAGAGTAGTTGGTTTTCATGGGCGACAAACACTATTCCTTCACCCCCCTTCTCCTTTTCTTTGCCTATAAATATTCCCATTGTGGGAGCTTCAAGGACAATCTTTTTCTCTTGGAAAGTAGGGTAGAGAGCTAGTTCTTGTACATTTCAGGTTTATGTTTTCATTTTGCATTTGTATCAACCATAATGGAGGCTTAGACTCCCCTTGTAGTTATACTTGCTTTTATTTACAAGTATCAAACGAGATAGCTCATCTTTTGGTTGTGGTGGAAACCCTCCAAAAGTAACTATATTTCTTCTACTTTATTTCACTTCCATTGCTTGAGCTTCCTTCTTCCTTAGAGGAGTGAAATTCTTCTACTTTTCTAGAGCTTTACCAAAGTCATGAAGCTGGAACGTGATTTACTTATTCTTTGGTGAAGATCGGCTCCTCGTTTATTGTACTTTAGTTTGTAAGTTCTCTACTTGGAGGGATGAGCATTACTCACTTTTTTAGCTTTATCTAAGCCATGAAGAGTGAGTAGTTCCTCATTTACTCTTTAGTAAGAGGTGATGAATATGTAGAAATTATTTGAGAGTTATATTTGTGTAATCCATTTATGCTTTAATGCTTTATATTTCAGTTGTTCATTGCATGGTTGAATGTATCTAGCAAAGCTAAGGTACTTTGTATAACCATGGGTTCTTTCTATGTCAGGGATGACTCTTGCATGGAAAAACCTGTTGGTTCAAGGCAAGTACCTAGGCGATATCTGCATGATACATTTCAATCTTCATTATTGTCGTGCTTTATCTATAGAATGGAACATTAATGTCATGGTTAGATGCCTTGTAGAAACACTAGCTTGTTTGTAGATGGGTTAAATCTCGGCACAAGCAATTCTTGTCCACTTCTAGAAATGCATCAGAATCACGTGCTTAATTATCACAGTCCATCTTTATCTTCCGATTAACTTGCTATTGACACGAGAGGTAATTGAGTTATAAAACACAAGTATAATAAACCAAATGATTAACCACATGTTTTGATCCCCAAGCTAAAGGGTAACTGTTTTACATTTGAATTTATCTTATATTTTTTCTAGAAAACTCTTGAAAAGAATCTTCTATTCTATTCAAGAAATTCCACCACTCCAAACTCTCAAAATTTTCAGTTACTTGGTCTCTATTATTGCTTACTTCAAAACACCAATCATAGTTCCCTGTTGATTCGACTCTGGACTTAACCGGATTATTACTACAACTTGACCGCCTGCACTTGGGTATACACATTTCAGATCAAGTCAGTTAGCTCCCTTAGGCATTGGTATATGCCATTCATGGAATCTAGAGGTGGTGGTGGTGGTGGGTTTACTTGACCTCCACGCCCACGCCCACTTCCACGTTCACCATCCATCTTGTACATCAATTCCCAATTTAGTTTCTTCGATGTACAAGACATCCTAACTATCACTTTAATCTAAAACATAAGACTTGTATAAGCTTTAGGTAAACAATTCATTCAACCTAGTCCTACCTCTCTAGTGGAAATCCATACCTACAGTTTCCATGTAAGTCCTAATTCCTAGGCTCTGATACCAAAACCTGTAACGCCCCAAAATCCACCTTGGACAACATTACTATCTAAAACCATTCACATCATGAGAGTAACTAATAAAATCCATAAGTAAAAAAAATTTCATTCATCATCCATAATAAATACAATATCATCCAAAAGAATATGCCAAACCATGACAACTACGCCCCAAAAGAATATGCCCAAACCATTATCTCGCAGCGGAATAAGGAAAGTATTAACATGAACAATATCTCAAAGTGAAACTCCTAGTCTAGTACATAAAAAGACAATTCTAGACATTCCCCTCTGGATCCACATGCCCATCCACTTGAGCTCCCCAAGGTACCTACTCGTCCACTCCAAGCTTTTCCTCTAAAGTAAAATCTGAAAATAATATTGTTTGTAGG
Organism: Ilex paraguariensis; assembly: GCA_963454935.2. Taxonomy (NCBI): domain Eukaryota; kingdom Viridiplantae; phylum Streptophyta; class Magnoliopsida; order Aquifoliales; family Aquifoliaceae; genus Ilex; species Ilex paraguariensis. Next base: position 3,766,175 of record CAUOFW020000001.1, read on the forward strand.
GGGTGAGCACTAACTCTGTAGGAAAATCCTCCCAAACTTGGATAAGGTTTTCAAAAACATATAAAACAAGTCGGTCTCATTTCACAAATATTATATATAACTTTTGAAAGAAAACAGTGACATCTGATCTCAAGTTTACACAATCTCGATATACAAAATGAAGAAGTAAAACCAATTCCAACAATAAGTCATTTCCACAACAATAACCAATAACCCACAACTTGTACCATTACCCACAATGTATATCAAGCCATAACTTGTATCTTTCGCAACATTATGTATATGTATCTGTACTTGTATCTTAGGTATAATGTATGACATCGCATGAATAAACACATCGAGAATATCTTGGCCCACACACTCACCCCCAATCCTCGCAAGGATTCTCAATCTTTAGGAAGGGCACATACCAATGCATTGGCAGGGACAATCCAACCCAGGAGTAGTATACTAACCCTCAGCCTCGATAACACATGAGTGAGTAGTGGTTTGGTCCTCGCAAGGCACGAACCACACTACGAGTGGTAGAAAATCTTCAAACCCACACGGAGTAAGAAACACATCTACACTACTCTATGGTACCCGATCAACAACCAGCCATGGTCATCCAAACATCCACAAGAGATACAATACAACCCAATTACTCAAATCACAAGCAAAATCCAAAAATCCCCAAATTTTACATATATGATTCCAATAGAACAATTTGAGAAAATAAGCAAGAGATCATCAACAATACCATTTTATAGTTCAATGCCAACCACTAGAGTTTTGAAATCAATAACAAAGGAATATTGAGAGAAAAATTCATTTTTCTTGAAAACTAGGATTTTCAAGACAAGAAGAAAAGATTTTATGGCTATTCACTTATAGCTTCCATCAAAATATGGTAATCTTTGCAAGAGCATCAAGAAATATTGATTTCATAGCATATATGTAGGATTGAGAGTGAAAACATACAAATATATATGCCCTAGCCTCAATGGACAAGAATGGAAGGAAACCCCTACCTTCTTCCTTAGTTTTGTGTGAAGAACTTGAGATTTGATCCACTTCAATGTGAAAATCCTCTTTGATCTTGTGTTTTTCTCCTTTTTTTCTCCCTCTCTAAAACTTCCTAGAGTTATAACTGTTGAAATGAGGCTAATGAGGGTGTCCTTAAGTAATTATAGTGGAAGAAATGACCTTTTATGCGCGATTCTGAAACCCAAGTTTCGTAACTCACGTTCGAACGTCACTTTGGCATTCGAACGTCAATAATGCAAATTATTGATTCACGTTTGAAAGTCAGTTGGCGTTAAAACGTTAGTTGCTCCCAGTACTTTTGTATTTCTAGAAGAGCTCTACAGATATCAAAGTACTGGGACTTACTGTCGTTCGAACGTCCATTCATGTTCGAACGTCCTCCTAGTTTCTTCTGAAATGTTCAGTGAAGTTTTTGACCTATTTAGAGGTCATTTTGGAATATTTTTGTGAAATACGATTTTGTATATCTAGAGGTCTACTATCTATAGTCAAAATTGTAGATCAAATGGACTTCAAATTAAAAATTTATGGTTCCAATACTAGAAAGTGTCCAAAATCCTTTTTATCCAAATTCTCTCTAACGTGTGCTTTCACTCCAGAATACTTCCAAACTTCTACAACATACCCTATTACCTCAACTAACATCTTTATTTCTACTCTTCAAATCCTACATATTTCATGTATACATTATCACATATAATAAAATTTCAAAACATAATTACGTTGCGATATAAAGATAAGAATATGGAGGTTTACATTCCTTCTTTTGAATCATATCACCATTCGAATTTTTGCTTGTTTCCTTGTGGAGACGGCCTAGGTATCCTTCAAGTTACTATACAATAGAATTTCTTATGCTTGGGAAGTAATTTCAGACCTAACCATATCTAAGGACAAACATTTTATGCAACATTGCCTGGGACCCAAACAGTACGAATTTAAAAGGAGATTCATATAAACGACAAGTGAGTCTTGTGATTTTCATCACCGTCCACTAGTGGGTAAACTTGGGGGTCTAACAGCTTATTGCGTATACTAAATACAATTGAAATCACCTACGAATGTGATTTTTGTGATAAAATTTTATTTGTGCTTTTCTCTATGCCAGAGACAAGCAAAGCTTAATTTGGGGGTTTGTGTTGCATACACAATTTTGCATAATTTTATGTCAAAAACCAATCACTTTAGCTTTCCTCGTTAATCATATGTTTTGTTTTAGTCTAGTTTGTCTTTTATGAGGAATCTGTGTGTTTGCAGGTAATCTTGTTACGCTCTAAAATCCGGGGGTCCGTTGATTACCCATCAACCCGTAAAATACCCGTGGATACCAAGTAACTCGATATCACATCGTTATGCCTAATTTACCGAGGTCCTTAACTTAACAAAATTCGGACAGAGTCTCCTTTGTACGGAGAGCTCTACCCAAAACACAACTTGTGCAATATACATTAACATGACCCGTCCGAGACCCCATGTAACACAATGACCACACAGGGTCCAATTATAATTAAACATTGGCCACACCGGTTCCAATCATCCATATTTATATCAAAACATGCAAGATTAGTTTAACAAGAGTCCATATAAGTTCAATTACAATTTAAAAGATTACATGCTTAAAACATTCTTTCCACAAATATTTTACATCAACACAAAATAAAGCCACATTCGATTTTTTTCAAACATGAGGGTCCAAATTTGAGCCATCCAAAGGTGTACCTCTCCCACCTGAAATGTTTCCCATATAGAGTGAGCCAATGCGTAGTAGAAAAACTCCTACAGAGGCTACTCCCCACCTAAAATGCGTATGCCACACATGCCACAAACAACATCTTCCAAATAAGAATATGTTATTCAAGATAGAATCTCATGATGTCATGCCAAGTAATGAAATAAAACTCACTCATACATGCTATCCCCGAGCCCACACCGACTCCCACAACACAATGCGACGCATATGTGTAAAACAAACGTCTTTGATGAAACACATCCAAAAATCATTTTGAAATCAACCATAGGTCATAAAATCAATTCATTCTTAGATGTTTTCCCATCAAATGAATAAATTTTTATATTAAAATCATGTGCCTTTATTAGGTATCGGATTCAGGAAATCGCACCTCCGACTCTGTATGCCAATACACTTTTCTGGAATTTTACCGCCGGTAAGTGTATGAACCAAGTGGCCGAGTTTTTCATCCGAGGGAGTGTCTAGCCCTACTTGCTATACCCGACACATGTTGTTCTTGCGACTCTGTTGAATCTTGGTCCAATGGTACCGAGCCCAAGTTTTTCATGCAACTATGCAATCGTGCGACTCAATAGGATGTTCCATCCTACTTTCCCGAGCCCGCCACCAACCACCAAGGATGATGATTGACCAACCATGCAACCACACACCCATGCTCATGGTTATGGATGTGTTTACCCCGTGCATATGCAATGTAACACATCATTGTAAACTACTGTCATGTTCAATATGTAATGAATGTCATATGAACAATTTCAACATATCCCATGATCAATTATATCCAGACATATAAATTCCATGATCATCATAATGCTAACATATCGTTAAGCATACATCAACATAACATTACAATTGTAAATCNTTGGTGTGGTACCCGCAAGAATAACGAGAACCAACAACGAAAAGAACCCAAGATCGTTTAACGATCAGATTTTATGGTAAACCTTGACCCATTGTTTACAACAAACAAGAACCTTGGTATATAGACCTCAACCCGCTGTTTGTGAAACAAGAACCTCGGTATAAAGGAAGACGCCACAAACGGTGTGGAAACCCGTTTGATAAGTCGTTGGTGAACGCCATAGAGAATTCCGATAAGTTCGTTTAGTTCTTCAAAGAACCAAAGAGAAAACACTCTCAAAATTTGCTGAATAATGATCTGACTTTTCATTGATCTGAAATGCCTATTTATAGGCTGGCCATTTACAAGGAAACAAATCCTAATCTATTCAGGAAACAAATCCTAAACTAATAAGGAAACAAATCCTAATCTATTCAGGAAACAAATCCTAAACTAATAAGGAAACAAATCCTAATCTATTAAGGAAACAAATCCTAATCTAAATAGGAATAAATAAAGACTAAATTTGTGACCCTTTCTCTCAAAAATGCCCTTGAGTGAATAGTGTCACGGTTACTGTAGCATGAACAGTACCATGCTGTAGTACTTATTCTAAACCCTAGTTCAAATAATATAATAAGACATATGTGGGCTAAGCATCCTCAAACTCACTTATTCTAAACTAATAATAAAAATTATTTAAACAAATTGAAAGGCTTAACAACAAAAAACCAATTGAATCTTAGCCTTAGCCCCTAGCTGGATTCTTCTAGAACTTGAATCATGTTGATGAATCTTTGTTGCCCAAGTGGATCATGGTCAATGGGCCTCCACAAACTTGCTTGATTTCATGCCTCTTGAATTAGTCCATTGAGTACCACTTTAAACTTCCTTGCTCGTGCTCTCGTAACCGGCCCACTTGGAACTTGAACTAAATCCCTTGAAGTTGTGTTATGATTTGCATCATTCCCCTCCTCTTGAAAAGGATTTGCCCTCAAATCATCACCTACATCAAAAGGACTCAAATCAGTAACATTAAAAGTAGCACTTACATTGTACTCACCAACTAGTGCCAATATAGGCCAAGGAGGATCGAGTAACCTTCAAAAGTTTAACGCACACAAGCCACCTACATTCATGGGAGGGACGAACCTGATGATGGTTGACCATTGGTTCCAGTAAGTGGATAAGATCTTAGAGGCTATGGAGATCACATCTGATGCCACTAAGATAAGTCTAGCAAAATTGTAGCTTAGAAGAAAGGCCCATCTATGGTGGGATTGGACAAAGGCCTCAAAAAACCTAGAGGCAATGACAAGGGGAGAGTTCAGTGAGCTCTTCATGGGTAAATACTTTATGTCAACAGTTTGCAAGCGAAAGCCCAATAATTTTTGGATTTGAATCAAGGGACTATGACAATGATGGGATATGTGGTTAAGTTTATTGAGTTAGCCCATTTTACCAACGATTCTGTGGCCACAGACTTGGCTAAAGTGAGGAGGTTCGAGGATGGTTTGAAGTTGTCCATCCAGGATGTTGTAAAGGTCCCTACCACTTCATTAGCTAGGACTCCACAATCAGGCCAGATGTTTCAGGGCATAGGCTGAGGTCGAGGACATGGCTTATATGCTGGGACTTCTGGGACCCAGGGGCGATTCTATACCATCACTACTCAGACTGAGCCGGTGGACTAGTTTGTGATTTAGGATACATTCTTACTTTCTCACTTATAGGAATGGGTGTTGTTTGATTCTAGTGTATCATATTCATTTATTTCTGCATCATGAGTTAAAGACTTGGGCTTAGAGGTTGAGACCTTGGAAGAGCCATTGCAAGTGAGCTCACCCCTAGGAGTTAAGGTATGCATTGATCAAATATGTTGGGGATATAAATTAGAGATCTCGGGCATTTTACTCACGGTGGACCACAAGGTCATAACATGTCGAATATTGATTTTATCCTCAGGATGGATTGGTTGTCGGCATACTGAGTCATCATTGATTGTGACAGAAAAATAGTCACTACTTATACACCGGAAGTGTTTGTTTCAAGTTTCAGGGAAAAAAAACATGATGTTTTACCCCAAGTAGTATATAATTCCCATTTTTATGGGCAGTTGATGGGTTGAATTGCGAGCTTTACGCTAGAGAACGTGGCGAGACAAGAGTTGGGTCTACCTCAGGTAGTTTGTGAGTATGCAGATATTTTTTCGGATGAGTTACTGAGATTACATCCACATCAGGACGTAGACTTTACCATTGATTTACAACCTGGTATATCTCCCATTTCTATGACTCTACATAGAATGACACACGTAGAGTTGCAAGAACTCAAGGTCTAGTTGCAAGAATTGTTGGACAAGGGTTTCATTAGACCAAGTACCTCACCTTGGGGCACTCCAGTGTTGCGTGTGCTTGTTCGATTCCGTTGTAGTATATCCTAAACTCTAAAAATCATCCCTCAATACGTATAGTCTATGTGTGGAGGAGAGTGTCACTCTCCCATGGAAGGATGTCAAAAGAAAGGGCAACGGAATGGTGGATGAATAAAATGTCAAATGTGTGTGTGTGAACAAAAATGCTCCCCAAGTGCAGAGAGACTTTTGCTTGTCGTGTTTTGCTTGGAATAGTATTCCAAGGTCGTCTCCTCAATAAAGGAGGTGAATTATTTTGAAGGTGATTCTAGTGAAAAACAAAGTGTAAAATCTTTTGTTGTTGAAGTTTGGTTTGTGATTTTGTCTTAACGAAATTGAAATGGGAAAAATATTGGCTAATCCAAAGGGTTCACTCCAATCGGATTACCAAGTCAACTTGAATCCTTCTTCCAATAGAGTATAAATGTACAATTGATTCATGGGAAGTTAGGAATGAGATGGAAGTGAGGATCCAAGCATAATCCATGGCAAGTCTATGGGATATCAAAGACTCACAATCTCGTTTACCTTCTACCCAGTCAAACCAAACCATCGTACTCAGAGAGGAGAAAGGAAAATGAGTTGAAATGGCATACCCAATAGGAGGTCTTCCTTGGATTAGCCAACTTAAAGGCTTAGCTACTCATGCTTAAGGTAAAGACAACAATGTAATGAGAAGACATTATGAAGAAATGAAGATTGGAGCTAAGCTTAAACGAAATGCACAATTATAACTTCTAGATAATTATACATGTTCATCACCTCTTACTATCGATTGGATGAGAAACTACTCACCCTTCATGGCTTTGGTAAAGCTAAAAAAGTGAGTGATGCTCATCCCTCTAAGTAGAGGAGTTGTAAGGTAAAACATACTACACACGGAGCCAATCTTCAATAAAGAATGAGTGAATCACGTTCCACCCTTCACGGCTTTGGTGGAGCTCTAGAAAAGTGGAAGAGTTTTACTCCTCTAAGGAAGAAGGAAGCTCAAGACAATGGAAATAAATGAAAGCAATAAATTAAAAGAAAGCAATAATACAATAAAAGGAAGCAATAAATTAAAAGAAAGCAATAATACAATAAAAGAAAGTAATAAATTAAAACAAAGCAATAATACAAGAAAAGAAAGCAATAATAAATTTTGGAGGGTTATCCAGTACCAAAAGGTGCTCTTTTCAGGAAAGCCATAATGACTTTTGAAGGGTTTTCCTCTATCAAAAGATGCTCTTTACAAGAAAGATGATACAAGAAAGCAATAATGACTTTTAGAGGGTTTTCCACTACCAAAAGATTCTCTTTACAAGAAAGATGATACAAGGAAAAAAAATATGATCTTTACAAGACCCAAGGGGTGGTATTTATAGGCAAAAAGGGAGGGCTTGAATTACACTTTGATCCCCTTTTATTTTGTGCTTTTGATAATTGACACCCTATAGTTTGTAACTTTAATAATTGGCACCATATAGTTTGTAGATTTGATAATTGGGTCCCCAGTAGTTTGTAGCTTTGACGCATTTGGCTACCCAGTAGTTGGTAGCTTTGACGCACAAAATCCTGAAAAGAACAACAATTAATGCATTATCCCTAATTCCCACGCTAACCCTAATTTGATTTATTTTGACTAGTTTAACATTGTTTAACTATCACAATTGACTTATTAACTTAATTAAATTATGGATTAATTAGGGTTAATCACACCCCCCAACCTAAACATTACTAGTGTCTAGTAATAAATAACAATGGAAGAAAATCATTTTCGTAAATAACACGATTAGATTTAGCATATGCAACAAGCCGTTAAACCCCTAGGTAATCCCTAGTGGACGAGTTTTGTCTTGTGAAGGTTTTCAGTGAGCTACCTACAATTTCCAGTCGAATAGATGTGTATGTGGGATTGCTAGATAAAGTAAATTAGCATCATGGTCGTTGGGACACCCAACCCTCAATTTCAACTTACATCCCATAAGCTCCTCTTTTATAGGTATTTATTCTATGCAAAATTAGCATCAGTCGCATTGGCATTTGGAATTCCCTGTGTCGTAGGAATGGTCTTTCTAGAAACAAGAATTGTTACATAACAAACATTCCACTTTACCACCCTCTATGGATAGCTTTGATTTCACAAACCTCTTTTAGAAATGCCCTTAGCAAAAATTCCCTCCGATTATAGTGACTTGTCTTTCAAAGGCCATGTGATCAGAGGATGGTCAATCGAAAAGTCACATGCACAGTTAGAAAGGGAGTGAAAGTCTTAAGAAAGTAGACTAATCATGTTCTTGGCATAATCTCATGGAACAACATCAATGCAATTAAAGAAATACTATTTAACATACCCTAGTTTTCGGTCGACAACACACACATGCATCAGACTTGAGATTAGGTCTTTGTATAGGTTGTAATGTGGCCAAAGGTCAGTGGCTAATGAAATGACGTCAATGGTATTCAAAAGCTATCCCCTTTTCAATTTAGTGTAGCACACCTTTCTTGTTTTTCGATCTTTTGCCTAGAAATGGTATTTCTTTATTTCATTTTTCACTTTCTTGGCAATTCTCTGTTTTTCTGTTTCTTTTCTTTCTCGGTTGTTCCCACCGACCTTTTTTTTCATTAAACAGTAGCCACCATCATCTTTTCTATTTCTCTTGCTTATCTATATCATACTAATTTATGAGATGGTGCAAGAAAATTAGATAGCAAGGTATGTCAAGTATATTCTCCTGTGGCTCGGTTATCATATGGGTTTCTTGAAGAAGAAATCATTCATTGAAGGCTCAAACATGCCTAACTAGGGATATAATTTCATAGAAGTAATGACTAAGACTGAAAATCAAATCAAAGATGGCCTAAAATCCTTTCTCAAGTATGTGGCCATGTATGTGTTGCATGCAAAAGTTCCCTATGGGATATGCCAATAGATCACTTTAGTTGCATTAATCAAAGCAAGTTTAATGAGATTATTCAAAAATTGAAAGTGAAAGAGTTTACTTAAGTAAATGTTGATTATCTCTCAGAAAGCATCACAAGGCTAAAAAATTACCATGGTATTCTTCGTTATCTCCACTGGTTATGTCAAGTTTTCATAGAATGTCGGTTATATATCAATTCTATTTTCGGGTCTGGTCATTCTGTATCTTAAGAATAACAAATACCAATGTACATTTGACATTTAAGCATAGAGAAAATACCATTTTTCTAGTAAATGAGGCTTTTTTTTTTTTTTTTTTTTTTTTTATAACTGGCATTCAAACTCAAATAAAAATCAAAGTTATTTATATACACATTTATCTATGAAAATTGAAAAAGACTAAATGCACATATTGAACTTGGAAAACTATGGCGTCTAAGGATAAGTCCCTACTCACGCTACAGGTTGGCATTTTAGGACATTCCTTACTCGGCCCACATCTTTATTTCAACAAAATGACTTTGTACATAAAAAAATATTTACACAAAAAAGTTCAGACCATTAACCTTCATCCCAAAAACAAAACGTTTTTCCACAGCTTTGTAATTATTAGTCGAAATCTAATCCGAGTCATCACTTGTGTATATGTCATTATTAGTGACCCTTCCAACTTCTTGTCGCACATAACATGTAAGTCCCGGACTGGTATAAGATGGCGTCTCAGAAAAATCCTTACTCTGCCCGTACATTAACCAGTTTAATCGATCGGTTGCACGACCCAAAATTGGTTTAGAACACTGATTGTATTTTTTCATGTGAAAGCACCTACCACATTGTTTACAAGTACCCAGTCGTTTGGCACAACGACGTTTAGCAAAAGTGCTTCTGCCACCTAATGGTTTTGCTTGTGCTTCTTGGATTTCAATTTTTCCCACAACTCCTGCCTTTATCACTATCACAACATGCACATCGGATGAAAAAGTGCGTAAAATACCTAAATTGAACCAAAAAAGTTTACTATCCATGCTTGGTAAACTAAAAACATCCTTTCTGGTTCTTTAACATCTACCTGTCACAAAGACGATTGAAGTTGCATTCGATATGATCAAAAATACTGTAAAAATATGAAATCCAGAATAAAAATAAACAGAATTTTTTTTTTAAATACGAAACTATAACAAACTAGAACAAACTAGAACTGTAGATCACACCCTCCCAACCTAAACCGAACATTGTACCAAATGTTTCGAATTTATTAGTGTATAGAGTTTGGAAATGAGGTTGTAAGGTAAGGATCTGTTTATCTGCCGACACCTACAAACAAAACACAACAATTAATCATCTGTAAGGAGATCTGGGCTAGGCTGGAAACCCCTCACCCTAAGTGCGAGCAGAAGAAGAGCACTCATGCACAAATACAAACATATAAGGAAATTATTAAACAAAGGACTGGGTCGTCGGTGTATATGGTCTTGGATTTGTAGGGGGTGAGTTATTTTTACAGAGAACAGAGAGAACAACGAAGAAGAAGAAGAAGAAAAGAAGAATAAAAGAAGAAAAAGGGAAGAAGAAGGGGGCCAACACCGATGGATGGGGAAAAATGGAAAAAGGGTTGGAGGTTTTATAAAGGCATGCTAGTGGGTTGGTTTTTTTTTAACCCAATCCGTTTAAGTGTCGGCAGGCACGAGTGTCGGTAGGCGCGAATATCTGCGCAGAATATTCCCACAAACATTGGTGTAAGATGCAAATGGTACCACTCAACCCCCATCTTGATTCATGCATTATCCTCAATCCAACAAAAAAAATATGATATTCAATGACAGACAGTAAAAATATGAGTAGGGTTAGAGAACACCTTGCATTTGAGCTTTGACAAAAACACCAATATCTGCGACTAAGAAGAAAAAATTATACGACAAAAGAACATAATTAACATGGAATAAAAATAAAGTAAGTAAATAAAAGCCTGTACATTGAAAAGCAGGAAAAAACTAGTTATTCCTCCACAACTTTTGGGTATACCAGATCCATTAAATTCTCTTCCACCACTTGTTCTTCAAAGCCCCCTAAAAATGGCTTAAGTCTTTGGCCATTGACCTTGAAAGTCTGGCCATTTTCGGGGTTTTGGACATCCACAGCTCCGTTGGGATAGGCCACCTTGACAAGATTGGGGCCATCCCAATGGGATCAGAGTTTACCTTGAAAAGTGGAGAGCCGAGATTTGTATAAAAAGTACTTTTTATCTGGGCTCAAATGAATTCCTCAGAATGGATTTGTCATGAAAGATTTTAGCCCGCTCCTTTGAAATTTTGGAGCTTTCATACGCATCTCTTCTAATCTCTTCCAACTCATTTAGCTCTAACTTTCTTTGCTCTCCGGCCATTCTTAGATTGAAGTTCAAAGTCTTAATAGCCCAATTGGCCTTGTTTTCCATTTCGACCTGCAGATGGAAAGCCTTTACGTAGATGAGCCGATAGGGAGACATGCCTAAAATAGTCTTGTAGGCGGTGCGGTAAGCCCATAGGGTATCAGTCAATCTATTTGACCAATCTTTCCTATTGGGGTTCACCGTTTTTTCTAAAATGTTTTTGATCTCCCTATTGGCCAACTCAGCTTAGCCATTGGTTTGTGGGTGGCATGCGGTGGATACTTTATGAGTGATGCCATATTTGAACATTAAAGATGCGAATGATCTATTGTAGAAATGTGATCCACTATCACTTATCATTGCACGCGGCATCCCAAACCTTGAAAAAATGTTCTCCTTGAGAAACTTTAACATGACCCGGTGGTCATTGGTCTTGGTTGGGATCGCCTCCACCCACTTGGATACATAGTCCACTGCCAGTAGGATGTATAGATAGCTAAGCGACATAGGGAAGGGACCTATAAAGTCGATGCCCCAACAATCAAATATTTCTATAACAAGTACAGGGCAGAAGGGCATCATGTTCCTTTGGGTCACACTACCCAAACGCTGGCATCTATCACATTCTTTACAAAATGAAACACAGTCTTTGTTAAGTGAGGGCCAGTAAAAACCTGATTGAAGAATTTTTGTCGAAGTTTTTTTGCTGAGAAATGACCACCGCATGCTTGTGAATGGCAGAATGAAAGAATTTTTTGCATCTCCTCATGACTTGGTTAGGGCAATACTTGAATAGGTATGAGTTGTTGAAGTAAAAGTACTTCACATCTGCCATAAATCTCCTTCGATCCTCTGGGTTCCAATGCGATGGTATTTGTCCTGTTGCAAGATAATTACATATATCAGCATACTAAGGATAGATAGAATGAATTGAAAACAAATGCTCATTGTGGAAGGAATTAGGGATAGGAATGTTCTCATCAGTCTCTTACAGCACCAGTCGGGATACATGGTCTGCCACCACGTTTTCTACTCCTTTCTTGTCTTTAATGAAAAGATTGAACTCTTGGAGTAGGAGGATCCACCTGATAAGTCTTGGTTTGGCATCCTGCTTAGACAACAGATACTTCAAAGCAAAGTGATCAGTGTAAACCACTATCAGTGAACCAATGATGTAAGAACGGAATTTGTCTAATGCAAATACTACCGCTAGCAGCTCCTTTTTTGTGGTAATGTAATTCATTTGAGCCTCATTGAGCATTTTGCTAGTGTAGTATATTACATAAGGCCTATTATCCTCCCTTTGATCGAGCACTGCACCGACAGCGTAATCACTCGCGTCACACATAACATCAAAAGGTAAATCCCACTTGGGTGGTCGCATAATCGGAGGTGTGACAAGAATACTTTGAGTTTTGTAAAAGATGCCTCACAATCATCCAACCACACAAATGGGATATCTTTAGATAAAAAAGTGGTCAAAGGTTGGGCCAATGCGCTAAAAAATTTTATGAATCGACGGTAAAAACCTATATGGCTTAGAAACGGCCTAAAATCCTTGACGGCTCTTGGTGTAAGAAGGTTGGAGATGGCCTCCACCTTTGATTTGTCCACTTCTATTCCCTTCACCGAAATAATGTGCCCAAGAACAATCCCTTGTGTCACCATAAAGTGAAACTTCTCCCAATTCAAGACTAAACTTTTCTCTTCACACCTCTCCAACACTTTCTCTAAATTTTCTAAGCAGCCACTGAAGGAATCCCCAAAGGCTGAGAAGTCATCCATAAACACCTCAACAATATTCTCCATCATATCACTAAATATCCCCATCATGCAACGTTGGAAGGTTTCGAGGGCATTACATAGCCCAAAAGGCATGCGATGGTAAGCAAAGGTACCATAGGGACAAGTGAAGGTGGTCTTCTCTTGGTCTTCCAATGCAATCTCAATTTGATTGTAGCCAAAATATCCATCTAAGAAGCAATAGAATAGATGCCTCGCTTCTCATTCTAACACTTGGTCAAGGAATGGCATTGGGAAGTGGTCTTCCCTTGTGTATAAGTTGAGCTTGCGGTAATCAATGCACACTCTCTATCCAGTGATTAACCATGTTGGAATAAGCTCATTATCCTCATTTGCAACCACCATGACCCCCGATTTCTTGGGTAGTACTTGCGTGGGGCTAACCCACTTACTATGAACAATCGAAAAAATGATGCACACATCAAGTAGTTTTAACACTTCATCCTGCAACACCTTGTTCATGGTGGGGTCCAACCTTCTTTGTGGTTGTCGGGATGGTTTGGCATCCTCCTTAAGATAAATGCGGTGTGTTCAAATGAGGGGGCTTATTCCTTTTATGTCGGCAATTGTCTAGCCAATAGCCCCCTTGTGTTTTCTTAACACTTCCAACAGGTCTTCTTCTTGTTTTATCTCCAAGGTTGAGCTAATCACTATAGGAAAAGTCTCATCCTCTCCGAGATATGCATACTTCAAATGGGTTGGCAGTGGCTTCAATTCCAAAACGGGTTTCTTCTCTTTTGACATAAAAATCTTCTTGTCATATTTTGGGAGCTTCTCAAATGTAGGAGTCCATCTCTCTACCCCTTTCACACTTTCCAATTCTTTTGGCCCATCAATCTCCTCCAAATCAAAAAATAACTCCTCTTCCCACTTGAAAGTGCTCAATAACTCCAAGTGTTCCTCTACCAAAATATCAATCCGGTTAACCTCATGTACCTCCTCATCATCACCCGGTTGTTTGTTCAAATTGAACACGTGGAAATTCATAGTCATGCTCCTGAAAGTAAGCTTCATGAGACCATTCCTGCAATTAATAATAGAATTAGATGTAGCAAGAAAAGGTCCACCAAGTATAACATGGTTTTGGGAGCAAGGGTCAGCAACAGGGTGAGTTTCAAGCACAATGAAATCAACAAGAAAATAAAAGTTATCCACTTGAACCAAAATATCCTCAACCACTCCCTTTGGTGTTCGAATGCTTCGATCAGCCAACTTAAGAGTGATTGAGGTTGGCTTCAACTCTTTAAGTTGGTGTTGCTTGTACACCGAGTAAGGTAGGAGATTGACACTAGCCCCCAAGTCAAGCAATGCTTGCTCCACCCGGTAATTTCCTATTGTGATGGCAATGGTAGCGCAACCGAGCTCTTTAAACTTTGGTTGGGTGTTTGTCTTCAAGATTGAGCTCGCTTGCTCGGTGAGGAATGCCTTCTTGTGGACATTGAGTTTCCTTTTCACTATGCACAAATCCTTCAAGATCTTTGCACAAGAGGGAAATTACTTAATGGTATCAAGGAGTGGAATGTTGATTTTCACCTGTTTGAACATTTCAATTATATCAGAATAATTAGCCACCTTGACCGGTGGCTTCAAACGACTAGGAAAAGTAGGAGGCATGGAGGAAACAAGCACACTATCTATTATCAATCAATTTTTCTTGCTCACCTACCTCAATAGTCACCTCACCCCCCTCAGTGTCACATTTGGTCTCTTCTTTATTTGACAATGTGGTTTTGGGTGAGACCTTTGGCACAACGGTCTTTTCAGTTTGTTTGCCACTCTGAAGAGTGGTGACCGCCTTAAGTTACTCACAACTCTCTTTAGTGGGCTCAGACAATTCAATCACATGTTGGCCCTTAGGGTTCTCTTGGGGTTGAGCGGGCAATTTCCCTTTCTCTTGTTGTGATAACCCTATGGAATTGGTAATTTTTGTGAGTTGAGCCGAAATGTTGTTGTTAAAGGTGGTTTGGCTTTGGATGAAATTGAAGAGAACATCCTCCAAGTTCCTCTTATGGGGAGGTTGGTAGGTGGGAGGATTGGATGATCCTTGGAGAGAAAAGCTTTGTGGAGGTGGA
Organism: Ilex paraguariensis; assembly: GCA_963454935.2. NCBI lineage: Eukaryota > Viridiplantae > Streptophyta > Magnoliopsida > Aquifoliales > Aquifoliaceae > Ilex > Ilex paraguariensis. The sequence goes on from CAUOFW020000001.1 coordinate 3,781,350, forward strand.
CTTGGTGAAAAATTCTGTGGTGGTGGGTTTGACGAATACCCTTTTGGATTGGTCCGGGGATATTGGAAGCTAGACACTTGCCCTTGGCCTTGGTATTGATTTTGGTATTGACCTTGCTTAGGAGGCACGGGAGGTGTGTATGTATTTGAACCATGAGGAGTGAGGTTCTCATATCTCCAACTAAAATTAGGGTAATTGCTCCAACCCAGATTGTAAGTATTCGAATGTAGAGAGAATGATTGCCTCATTTGTTTAAAGGCATTGACTTGCTCGTGATACACGTCCTTAAGTGACGGAATGTTAGGGCACTCCGATATGGAATGCTTCACACTCTCACAAATTGAGTTAGCCTCCTCGGTCCGTGACATATTAGACACCTCATGTCTCCTATTGACGTCAAGACTCTCTCAACTTTCTTTGACAATTTAGAAATTTTTGAAAGCAAATCTTCTCGATCTCTCAAGTCATATATCCCTCCCCTTTGTGGTTGACTACTACCCGAGGACATCCTAGGTACGTCGTCAGGATCCCTAATGTCCCAAGATTGTGCATTTTGGACCAATGTACTAAAGTAGTCAAGGGCCTCATCGGGATCTTTGTTCAAGAACTCGCCATTACACATCATGTCAATAAATTGTCTATGGGTTGGTGTGATTCCTTCATAGAAGAAACTTACCAGTTGCCACGATTCAAATCCATGATGTGGTATGGATTGTAGCAACTCCTTGTAACAATCCCAGCATTGATAGAATTGCTCATTGGGCTTCTTAGAAAAATTTTGAATTTTCTTTTTTAAAGAAGTGGTTCTATGAACCGAAAAAAATTTATTCAAAAAGCATTTGAGCCCAAGAGGTAATGGATCGAGGTCGCAAGGCATTCAACCATGATTTGGCTTTATCTCTGAGGGAGAAATGAAACAATTTCAGTCGAGCTATGTCCTCCATAGCATAGTTAGTATTGAAGGTTGCAACTATATCCTCAAACTCCTTTATGTGCAAGTAGGGGTTTTCCTTTTCAATTCCATGGAATGTAGGAAGTAGTTACAACATCCCTGACTTAACTTGGAAGAGTTGAGATTGGACCGGTAAGAGGATGCATGAGGGTGTGGTGCTATGGATTGGTTGAAGGAAATCCCCCATAGACCTCGCCAGAGGATCCATTTGGATGTTATTCCCTTCATTCACAAGAGGGGGAAATTGCATTCGTGGATAAGGTATTCTAGGTTCGGGCAATCCCCCATCCCTTTGAATGTTTGGATTGACACCAACATTATCAAAATTATCTCCCGCATCCTCGGGTGGGTCTTGGTCAATATTCATGTTGGAGCCTAAGGGTTGTCTAACCCATCAGTTTTGTTTGTCTCGTCCCCACAAGCACTAAACTATCTACAAATGAAATTTTACAGAAACAAGAATATATACATGGAATAATGTACCTCAGCCCCTGATGAAGATCACGGGACTTACCTCTGTTGTCTTAAAACCACCTTCTCGATTCAACACTTTGCCTTCCCGGGCAACGGCGCCAACAATGCTTGTTGGTTTCCATTGTAGTATATCTTAACCTCTAAATATCATCCCTCAATGCGTATAGTCTATGTGTGGAGGGGAGTGTCACTCTCCCGTGGAATGATATCAAAAGAAAGGGCAATGAAATGGTGAATGAATAAAATGTCAAATGTGTGTGTGTGAACAAAAATGCTCCCCAAGCGTAGAGAGACTTTTGCTTGTCGTGTTTTACTTGGAGTCGTATTCCAAGGTCGTCTCCTCAGAGAAGGAGGTGAATCATTTTGAAGGTCATTCTGGTCAAAAACAAAGTGTGAAATCTTTTGTTGTTGGAGTTTGGTTTGTGATTTTGTCTTAACGTAATAGGAATGGGAAAAATGTTTGCTAATCCAAAGGGTTCACTCCAATGGGATTACCAAGTCAACTTGAATCCTTCCTCCAATGGGGCATAGATGTACGATTGATTCGTGGAAAGCTAGGGATGAGGTGGAAGTGAGGATCCAGGCATAACCCGTGACAAGTCTATGGGATATCAAAGACTCACAATCCCGTCCACCCTTTACCTAGTGAAACCGAACCATCGTACTCTGAGAGGAGAAAGGAAAATGAGTTGAAATGGTATACCCAAGAGGAGGTCTCCCTTGGATTAGCCAACTTAAAGGCTTAGCTACTCATGCTTAAGGAAAAGACAATAATGTAATGAGAAGACATTATGAAGAAATGAAGATTGGAGCTAAGCTTAAACGAAATGCACAATTATAACTTCCGGATAATTATACATGTCCATCACCTCTTACTAAAGATTGGATGAGAAACTACTCACTCTTTATGGCTTCGATAAAGCTAGAAAAGTGAGTGATGTTCATCCCTCTAAGTAGAGGAGTTACACGGTAAAACATATTACAATCGGAGCCAATCTTCAACAAAGAATGAGTGAATCACGTTCCACCCTTCACGGCTTTGGTAGAGCTCTAGAAAAGTGGAAGAGTTTCACTCCTCTAAGGGAATAAGGAAGCTCAAGACAATGGAAATAAATGAAAGCAATAAATTAAAAGAAAGCAATAATACAATAAAAGGAAACAATAAATTAAAAGAAAGCAATAATACAATAAAAGAAAGCAATAATACAAGAAAAAAAAAGCAATAATAACTTTTGGAGGGTTATCCACTACCAAAAGATGCTCTTTCCATGAAAGCAATGATACAAGAAAGCATAATGACTTTTGGAGGGTTTTCCACTACCAAAAGATGCTCTTTACAAGAAAGATAATACAAGAAAAAAAGGTTGATTTTTACAAGACCCAAGGGGTGGTATTTATAGGCAAAAGGGGAGGGCTTGAATTACACTTTGATCCCCCTCCCTTTTGAGCTTTTGATAATTGGCACCCTATAGTTTGTAGCTTTGATAATTGGATCCATAGTAGTTTGTAGCTTTGACACAATTGGCTCCCTAGTAGTTGGTAGCTTTGATGCACAAAACCCTAAAAAGAACAACAATCAATGCATTATCCCTAATTCACACACTAACCCTAATTTGATTTATTTTGACTAGTTTAACTTTGTTTAACTAACACAATTGACTTATTAACTTAATTAAATTATGCATTAATTAGGGTTAATTAGCGTGCCAAGAAGAAGGACAAGACCCTTTGTCTATGTATAGATTATCGTTAGTTGAATCGCGTTACTATCAAGAATATGTACCTTTTGTCACGAATTGATGACTTATTGATCAATTAAAAGGGCGCGAGTCTACTCCAAGATAGATCTATGCACGGTATGCCATCAAGTAAGGATTAAGGAGGTAGATATCCCTAAGATGGCGTTTAGGATACGATATGGACATTTCGAGTTCATAGTGATGCCATTTGGATTGATGAATCCCCCTGCGGCATTGATGGATCTCATGCATAGAGTGTTCTAACCCTACCTAGATCAATTTGTCATGGTCTTTGTTTATGACATCCTAATCTACTCCAAGTCGGAGGAGGAGCACGAGGGTCACTTGAGGGTTGTTCTACAGACTTTGAGAGACCACTGGTTGTACGCCAAGTTCAGTAAATGTGAATTTTGGCTGACAGAGGTAAAATTCCTAAGACACGTGGTGTCAGCTTTGGATGTGCCAGTTGACCCAAAAAAGGTTGAGATAGTCATGAGTTGGGAGAGGCCTAAGTTAGTCTTCGAGATATGTAGTTTCTTGGGATTGGTGGGATATTACAGGAGGTTCATTAAGGACTTCTCCTGATTACCTACACCTATGACCAGATTGACTAGGAAGGAGGTTAAGTTTCTGTAGGATGACTCGTGTGAGAGGGCATTCGAAGAGTTGAGGATGAGGGTTACTTTGGATCCTATTCTGATAGTTTTAGAGATGGAATAGAGGTATGCAGTATATTGTGATGCCTTGAAAGACGGACTTGGATGTGAATTGATGCAATCCGGGAGGGTGGTGGCTTATGGTTTTCGGTAGTTAAAGAGCTACGAGTAGAACTACCTCACTCATGATATGGATTTGGCGACTGTCGTCTTTTCCTTGAAAGCATGGTGCCACTATTTGTATGGGGAGTTGTTTGAGGTGTTTTTGGACCATAAGAGTCTGAAGTACGTCTTCACTTAGCAGGACCTCAACATGAGCAACACAGGTGGGGATGGAGTATTTGGAGGACTATGACTTCACTTTACATTATCATCTTGGTAAGGCAAATGTGGTGGCTAATGCACTTAGTCAAAACTCACGGGGAGCCTTGGCTAGTATAGCTTCTCGGGAGTGGCAAATGCTCGAGATTATGGGGGCAGTTTGGGCTACACTATAGGGGTCAGACTCAAGATGACTTGTATGAGAGGGTATTCTGGGATTTGAAGATGAGGTTTACTTTGGTTCCTATTCTGATAGTTTCGGAGATGGAATAGAGGTATACAGTATATTGTGATGCCTTGAAAGACATGATACACTAGATTGACCAAGAAGGAGGTCTAGTTTCTGTAGGATGACTCGTATGAGAGGGCTTTCTAGGAGTTGAAGATGAGGCTTAATTTGGCTCCTATTCTGATAGTTTTAGAGATGGAATAGAGGTATACAGTATATTGTGATGCCTTGAAAGATGGACTTGAATGTGAATTGATGCAATCCAGGAGAGTGGTGGCTTATGGTTTTCGGTAGTTAAAGAGCTACAAGCAGAACTACCCTACTTATGATATGGAGTTGGTGGCCGTCGTCTTTGCCTTGAAAGCATGGTGCCACTATTTTTATGGGGAGTAGTTTGATGTGTTTTTTAACCATAAGAGTCTGAAGTACATCTTCACTTTGCGGGACCTCAACATGAGGCAACATAAGTCGGGATGGAGAATTTGGAGGCCTATGACTTCACTTTGCATTATCATCCTAGTAAGACAAATGTGGTGGCTGATGCACTCAGCCAAAATTCATGGGGAGTCTTGGCTAGTATAGCTTCTTGGAAATGGAAAATGCTCAAGATTGTGGGGCAGTTTGGGCTACACTACAAGGGTCAAACTCAGGGCACTTTAGGAAATTTGGTAGCTATGCCTTCCCTACTAAGCAGGGTGATTGAGTCCCAGGGTTAGTACACAGAGATATTGTCCATCAGGGATTGGGTGTAGTTGGGTACAAGTTACGAGGGCTAGGCCATTTAGTTGGGTGGTAGTATTCGATTCAAGGGAAGGGTTGTGGTTGCCCAGTCTGTGGATCTGAGAGAAGAGACCCTTTGGGAGTTTCATTTCTCTCATTTTTTTGTGCATCTAGGTGCCACGAAAATGTACCATGATCTTCGTCGCTAGTACTATTGGAGTGGGATGAAGAAACACATCGGAGACTTTGTTACTAGATGTTTCACATGTCAATAGGTCAAGGCTGAGCACCAAAGACTAGCAGGGTTGCTCTAGCCTTTGGAGATAATGGAGTGGAAGTGGGAGCATGTCACTATGATTTTTGTGACTCATTTTCCACAGACATCTCGTGGGCACGACGCGGTGTGAGTGATAGTGGACCAGCTTATGAAGTCGGCATATTTTTTGGCTGGGTAGATGACCTTCACATTGGGAGAATTCTACAAGTTATACATACTAGATAGTCCAGTTGCATGGGGTACTCATATCTATAGTATCGGATCAGTATCCCAGGCTGACGACCCATTTTTTGGAGAGTTTCTAGCGGGTTATGGGGACACAGTTGATGATGAGCATAAATTTTCATCACCAGAAGAACGGTCAGTCAGAGAGGACCATCCATACTTTAGAGGATATGCTACGGGCATGTGTCCTTGATCTCAAGGGTAGCTGAGAAGAGCACTTACCCTTCGTGGCGTTTGCCTATAATAACAGTTAATAGACGAGCATAAAGATGGATCCCTATGAGGCACTTTATGGGAGGTTGTGTCGTTTTATAGTTTTTTTTACGGAGGTTGAGAGAGATCCCCCACGGGTCTGAATTTGATTATAGACACCTCGGACAAGGTGGACTTGACACATAAGCATCTTCTCGCGGCTCAGAGTCTGTAGAAGAGCTACGCCAACAATCAGCAACGACCTTCGGAGTTCGAGGTTAGAGATCACATCTTTGAAAAGGTGATGCCTAAGAGGGGAGTGGTCAGATTTGGAAAGTGAGGGAAGCTGTCACCAAGGTATATCGGGCCCTATGAGGTACTCAAGAGGGTTGGCATAGTCGCTTACCGGTTGGCATTACTGCCAAATTTATTTGGTGTCCGTGCGGTGTTCCACATCTCCATACTCTGGAAGTACATTCCAGATCCAACACATGTGGTGGATTGGGGTGAGCTGGTTGTTGATGAGGATGAGACCTTCAAAGAAGGACCGATGCCTGCCATGGATGGCAGATATCAGGTTTTCCAAGGCAAGACCATGAGACTAGTGAAGGTGTTGTGGCAGCACTGTGGCGTGGAGGAGGTGACATGGGAGCATGAGGACACTGTACATGCCAGTTATCCGTTCTTGTTTGAGTATAGAGATACATTCTTGTGGTTATAAAGTGTTATATGACTGTTGCATATGCATGTGGTTGAATGTGCATGTGTGTAAATTTCAGGGACGAATTTTTTTTAAGGGGGGAAGAATGTAAAACCTGGGAAATTTTAAATTTGTATGAAAAGGGTAAAACGGTAATTAGCTACTATGGTACGGGTTGAAAACTCAAAATTTTTTAGAATTCGGATAATAAAATGGACCTCACCATTGGATTTGTCTCGCAAAATCTAGTTATCTAGTTAATTTTCATTGAATTTTGAGACAATCGTATTTTTTATGTTTTACGATGCGATTAGGCATCACATGGATAAAATAAATGCGATCGGGTTTTATGGGTGAAACACAAAAAATAGTTTAAAGTTAGTTCAAATAAAATATATTGAACATAATACGAAATGAGATTTAATTGATTTGAAACAAAATCGGATTAGGAAAAGACGGGGGACGTGTGGCGCAACAAGGGGCTATTGCGGGGTATAAATAGAGGAGAAAATCATATTTTCTACCCCTTTTACACCAGATTTTTGGGAGAGAGAAATGAGGGTTTCTACCATCTTCTTCTTGCGATCTAGGGCCAACCATTCATCAAAATACTTCAGGCCAAGAACAAAAGTTGATCTACACGACCAAAGCTATGTCTATGTTGTAAAACTTGAAAAAATAATTATTAAAATCCTACTTAAATGGGTAAAATGTAATTAATTGTTAAAGCATGGGTCAAAACGTGAATTTTTATATAATTTAGATGACAAAATGGACCTCACCATTAGATTCGTCTCGTGAAATCTACCTACCCAGTAATTTTTTGTAAAATTCTGAAACAGATCATGTGTTACAAAGCGATCGAGTGTCTCGCGAATAAAATAATTACGATCAGATTTTATTCGTGGGACCAAAAAAATAATTTAAAGTTAGTTCAATAAAAATATACTAAATTTAACACGAGATGAGATTTAATTGACTCAAAATAAAATTGGACCCGTTTAAAAGAAAACATGTGACGCGATGTAGGCTACACATTTAGACAATATATAAAGTGGAAGACTTTTTTTTGTCTTCCACTTTGTCTTCTCCAGAGTGTTGCGGAGAGAGTTGGGAGAGAGAAAGGTGAGTTTCTTTTTTCTTCTTCCTTCTTTCTTAGATCCATGAAGATTAAACTGTTTAATCGCTTCGGACCAAGAATTAAAGTTATTCTCCGCAACGAGAGTTAAGCAACCACACCAAAAATCATATTTTTCTCAAAAAAAATATCAAAAACGAGAATCTAGGCCTAAGGCTTGAAAAACTAAATTCGGGCTTTCCTTGAAGTTCTACTACATGGGCTCACGCTACGAGAAGTTGGGTTTCCCTTATTTAGATGTAATTTCAACCTAAAATATGACATATGAAATAAGTAGGTCATGGTGTATATCACATGTTAGGTCTTGACTAATGTAACTAGTGGGTCAAATATATGATTTATAATTAACTTTGTAATTAGTAAAATCTTATTATAAATAACTTGATGTAAGTTAATGTTAGTGGTTAAAGCATGTTAATTGTACATTAGCATGACTTGACGTTTTAAGGGCATATCAAGTTTAATAAAATTATTAACTTGTTATGTGTTGATGAATATGTATGTTAAATGATTATTTAGCATATTATCAATGTGGTGTACTTGTGCTTATGTTTATAGAATTAATAAACATGTTACCATGTTGGAAGTAATAAACATGCTAGTTGTGTAAATTGATGTGTCCTCTAGGTGTTTGTTTAAATGCTTAGGTGAATTCAAGTATGTTAAGTGGNGAGAGAAATGAGGGTTTCTACCATCTTCTTCTTGCGATCTAGGGCCAACCATTCATCAAAATACTTCAGGCCAAGAACAAAAGTTGATCTACACGACCAAAGCTATGTCTATGTTGTAAAACTTGAAAAAATAATTATTAAAATCCTACTTAAATGGGTAAAATGTAATTAATTGTTAAAGCATGGGTCAAAACGTGAATTTTTATATAATTTAGATGACAAAATGGACCTCACCATTAGATTCGTCTCGTGAAATCTACCTACCCAGTAATTTTTTGTAAAATTCTGAAACAGATCATGTGTTACAAAGCGATCGAGTGTCTCGCGAATAAAATAATTACGATCAGATTTTATTCGTGGGACCAAAAAAATAATTTAAAGTTAGTTCAATAAAAATATACTAAATTTAACACGAGATGAGATTTAATTGACTCAAAATAAAATTGGACCCGTTTAAAAGAAAACATGTGACGCGATGTAGGCTACACATTTAGACAATATATAAAGTGGAAGACTTTTTTTTGTCTTCCACTTTGTCTTCTCCAGAGTGTTGCGGAGAGAGTTGGGAGAGAGAAAGGTGAGTTTCTTTTTTCTTCTTCCTTCTTTCTTAGATCCATGAAGATTAAACTGTTTAATCGCTTCGGACCAAGAATTAAAGTTATTCTCCGCAACGAGAGTTAAGCAACCACACCAAAAATCATATTTTTCTCAAAAAAAATATCAAAAACGAGAATCTAGGCCTAAGGCTTGAAAAACTAAATTCGGGCTTTCCTTGAAGTTCTACTACATGGGCTCACGCTACGAGAAGTTGGGTTTCCCTTATTTAGATGTAATTTCAACCTAAAATATGACATATGAAATAAGTAGGTCATGGTGTATATCACATGTTAGGTCTTGACTAATGTAACTAGTGGGTCAAATATATGATTTATAATTAACTTTGTAATTAGTAAAATCTTATTATAAATAACTTGATGTAAGTTAATGTTAGTGGTTAAAGCATGTTAATTGTACATTAGCATGACTTGACGTTTTAAGGGCATATCAAGTTTAATAAAATTATTAACTTGTTATGTGTTGATGAATATGTATGTTAAATGATTATTTAGCATATTATCAATGTGGTGTACTTGTGCTTATGTTTATAGAATTAATAAACATGTTACCATGTTGGAAGTAATAAACATGCTAGTTGTGTAAATTGATGTGTCCTCTAGGTGTTTGTTTAAATGCTTAGGTGAATTCAAGTATGTTAAGTGGAGTTGATTATCTTACATAACATGCTTGGGATTGTGTTGAAAATGTCATTATATTGCATTCATTATGTAATGGACATTGTAAATGGTACCAAAGTCAATTGTACATTGTATTGCATTTATGCATGGGTTGTACTACATTCATAGACATTGACATGTGTGACAATGTGTGCATGATATGAAATCCATCACCACATAGGTGGTTGGTCTTGGACTTGGAAAGTCGCACCAAGGTACGGTTGAGTCGCACGGGAAATTAAGTGGATAAACGTGTCAGGGGTATAGCAAGAAGGGCTAGGTTCTCCCTCGAATGCAAGACCCACTTACTTGGTTTATTCACTTTCCGGCGGTGCAATTCTATAAAAGTGTAACGGCTAAAATGGAGTCGCAGGTGAGATGTCTTGAAAATCTGTTGATGGTGTGGTGTCCCATTGGTGTAATATCATAAATCATCTCCCCACAAAGAAACATGAAAATGAATTAATTAGTCATTAAGTATACATAACACCAATGAAGGGGGCTTGCAATGCTTGGATACATACGCGTGCCATTTATCGGGTTCCATAATTTAACAAAATTCATTTTCGAACGTGAAAATGGCATTCAAACAAAAAAGCTTACAGTACTTTTGCATCTCTGCAAAGAATCAAATTACTAGGAGCCACCTCCGTTCGAACGACAGTCCACGTTCAAATGTGAGGAAGTTTTTGCTAGGCCCTTAGGTTTGTGACGCCCCAAAAACCGGGGGTCCTTTATAAGCCATTGACCACCCGTCAACCCACGAAAATATCCGTGATTGTCGCAGCACCCGACATCACGTCTATCACATCCCTTAACCAGGGATTATAACCCATATGTTTAACTTGTGTACGTTTTACCATTTGGCCCGAGCGAGGTCCAATATACTACAATTTATACTCATTTTATGTCCATTTATATCATTGGAGTGAAGGAACACATAGCCTAATAGCCTGGCTAAGCATTCTTAAAATTTCAGATTTTTGAAAAACCTTCCGGAAGGTTTTTGCTCGACCTTCCGAAAGGTTTTACTTACCGAAAAAGTTCTTCCGGAAGGTTTTCATCGACTTTCGGGAGGGTTTTTCCTTCTGGATAAAAAATTTGCATTAACCTTCTGAAAGGTTTTGCCTGCTGGGCTAAAATTTACATTTACCTTGCGGAAGGTTTTACCTGTTTTTCTTCAAATCCTTCCTTCTTCATTTCCAACCCATTCCAAACTACCGCAATTCCATCTAAAACATGTTTAACAATACTTTCCACAAAAAATCTAATATACACAAGTCCTATTACAACAATTCCATACGATTACACTTCAGTATGAAATTTTAACAAACGTTTTACAAAACTTGATTTCAAAAGCCACAAGCAGGCTCTTCTTCACCCTTGAGGCCCCGAATGAGTGTCATCCACCGGAATGTACCCCGCACTTGAAATGTTTTCCCATATAGGGTGAGCTACGCCTAGTAGAGTATTTACTACAAGGGCTACTCCCTAACCTAAGTGCATATTCAATGTTTACATACAACATTTCACAAACAACAACCGTTCCAATCAAGACTAATCAGTCTATGTTAGAATCTAACATGTCGTACCATGATATGAGATGATACCCACTCATGCAACTCAACTCGAGCTCTCACCAGCTCCTTTCCCCCCATGCAATGCCATGAATATTAAGACCGGGCTCTCCAACCCCCGCCATTGGTTTCACTCATCCAATGAACATTTTAAAATTTTTCGGGTTTTTCTTGGAGTGAGTATTTATGGACTTATACCAACGGTTACCCAACCGACACGAAATTTATGAATTTTCACCAACGGTTTTGCGTACGCCGACACATTTTATGGGCTCTTATACCAACGAAAGTGCGTATTCGAATACCGGGTCTCTCACCTGAGGGATGGTCTACCCCTTCTTGCTATCCCGACCCAATTCTTTCCATGCAACCTTGCGACTCAGCCGTATATTCAATCCAACTTTTCCGAGGCCACTCATCATCCACCTACATGGTGTTTGATGCCAACCATGCACCCACACCCATAAAATGCGATGTCTCCATGCATATGCAATGTAATGCACCATTACTATTTCAATGTCATGCCCACATGTAATGAATGTTATATGGGCAACTTTAACATATATTTTCATATTTCATGGCTACTCATATCATATGCATATAATAGCCAAATTTTATCTCAATGTTAATATATCAAGAGCATATATCAATATGTTCATATCCAACTATAATCCATAAGCATGTTATTTCATATATGCCAATAACACACTTAATTTCCAAAGCATAAATTAAACACATAGCATGCCCACAAAATACAAATTTTTCATGAATCACTTTAGGGCAAATTCACATAACCTCAAGGTACCAAATTCCATGGAATTACACACGTAATGACCACATATATCAATTCCAAGTTAGGAATTCATTTGTCAAACCTTTTATATACCCATTTCATCAAATTCCATTAATTCCACATCCATAGGCAAGTGATTTATATCTATATCAACCACGCATTACATATAACACCCTAGGTTGTAAAATAAACCCAAGTAGGAAGGAACTCTACCTCTTGAAGCGTAAAGAACGACCGTAAGAAGTCCCAAGAACCTGCTTCTAGCCCAAATCCCAAGCTTTCAAAAATCTCGTACCTTGATCTTCAGCAAAACCTATCGTTTTTGGTGTGGTCGCGTAGCCCTTGGCGAGGAAAGCAACATTTGTTCTTGGCCCGAGTGAATCTGAGCACTCGATCTCCGTAGATCGAAGAGAGAGAGTGGAGAACTCAAGCCTTTTCCCTCTCTTCTTTCTCACGTTGGAACCAGTTAAAGAAATGGGGAGAAATTCAAATTTTCTCCCCTATTTATAGTCTTAGAATACTTGGCCCACAACGCGCCACATATCCCACTTTTTCCTGGGCCAATTTTCACCCCGTAACGATTAAATTTCGTCTCAGTTCAAGTTTAAAATAATTTTATTCTAATTTGCCTTAAATTATTTTTCAACTTTCAAATTTTTATTAAAAATCCCGTTTTGGGGTCACCCCAAGACTCGACCGCTCTCTAAAACGTAAAAAATTTGACTATCTCAGAATTTAATAAAATTTGACAGGATAATTATATTTTGTGAGATGAATCCAATGGTGAGGTCCATTTTGTCATTTGAGATCTAGAAAAATTTAAATTTTTAAACCATACTGTAGCAACAAATTACCATTTTGCCCTTTTTGTAAAAAGTATAAATTTATTGGGTTTTACATTGGTCTTAGTTTCTTTTGTTCAATTGGTATAAATGGACATTAAAAGGTATGAATTGATGTATTATTGGGCCTCCGATGGGTCAGGTGATTTAAATAAATATGGGATATGCGTTTGGGAGTGCCCGATACAAGGAAGACTCTACCCAAAACCTTAGGTTATTCTAATCCCGGTAAAAAAGGGATGTTGTGACGTTTTGTCAGGTTATGCGGCATTCATGGGTATTTTTACGGGTTGATGGGTGATCAACGGGTTGACAAAGGCCACCCGATTTTAGGGGCGCCACAAGTCTCATCTCATGGCATGACATGATTTATGACATTTGTTTATAATAGACATATTTGAATCAATGCATGAAATGACTATTACACATGACATTTTATATGCATTTTGGGTGGAGAGGTATTCTCCATATGAGTTACCATATTGAGAGTTGGCTCACCCTTTATGGGAATAATTTTCAGGTGCACCACATGCTTTCATCGAAGGCCCTTTTACTAGTCTACTTTGATGATAGAGCTGGGCTATGGCTCTTATTTTGACGTTGTAGTCCCTTGTATATGTTTACTTTTGGCCTTGTATAATTTTTGTAACAAAAACTTATTTATATTTAAACGGCATGTATATAAGATTCTTTTGAGACATTTATTCTTTTATGAATGAATGTACGTAGTGATGATGATTATGGTAGTTTACAATACTATGCAATTAAGTATGGATGAATGGAAGCTGGGTGGTCAATGTTGTATAATTACACAGGTTATATTTTGGGTAGAGCTCCCCGTATAATGGAGACTTTGCCTGAATTTTTTAAGTTATGGAACCCGATAAATGGGGCGTAACAGCATGGTATCGAGTTACACGGTATCCACGGGTATTCCGCAAGTTGATGGGTGGTCAATAGTTAATAAAAGACCCCCGATTTTAGGGTCATCACATATGTACTAAATATCGGGGATTTTGCCAAAGTCTCAAAGATAATATTTTTGAAAATCAAGGTTTGAAGGTTAATTTGGGTTCTTGGGAGTTTATACCACTCCTATTACGCTTCAACATGTAGGGTTTTTGAAATCTCTTGTCTAAATGTAATTCTAGTGTAACTAGAGTACGAGAAATGGTATAAGAATGTATTAAAACAATTTTGCATGAATTGGATATTGTTGAAATTACTTATTTGGTGATTTCATGAGAATGTGATAAATTGGGCACGATTATATGTTACATGATTATGTGCTTTAAAGGTGTTTGATAAAATGCCTATGATTGATAAGTATGTTATTTGAATGAAATTGATATAACATGCTTTGTGGTGATGTTAAATGTAATATAGGCTTGGTGATATAATTTACATTGAGGATTTGAAATTGTTCATATTGTGACGATGACTTGTTGAACATGATGTTATAATTGCAATTGAAATATTGGTTAAATAATGATATAAATGCAATTGTACATTACATTGCATATGCACGAGAAGCATCACATTCGTGGGCATGTGACATGGGTGTAGGTGTGTGCATGGTTTTGATCAAACACCATCCTTAGTGGTTTGATACGTGGGCTTGGAAAAGTTGGGTCAAGGTTCAACTGAGTCGCACGGGTTGTATTGAAAATTGGGTCGGGGTTAGCAAGAAGGGTTAAATTATCCCTCGAGTGTAAGAGCTGGTGATTTTGATATACACTCTATTGGTATTGAGTTCATAAAGTGTGTCGGCGTATGCGGAACCATTGGTGGAAGTCCATAAATGCCATGTCGGTTGCATGGTCGTTGGTGGAAGTCCATAAATACCCAACCCAAGAAAGACTCGAAAGTTTATAAATTTTTATTTGATGTGCAACATCAATGACGAGGGCTTGGAATGCCCAGATAGATACGTATGGCATTGCATGTGATATGGGAGCCGATGGAGGGCGCGGATTGCATTGCATGTGTGAGTCCCACCTCATAACATGGCATAGCATTGTGACATTCATTCTTGAAGTTGTATGTTCTGGGATGAATGCTTGTTGATTGTTGAATTGCATGTGAGCATTTCATATGTATCTAGGTTTGGGAGTAGCCTCTTTAGGAGATATCATATTAAGCGTGACTCACTCTTTATGGGGACAACATTTCAAGTCTAGGATAAGCGCCGATGAACGTCTCTCACTTGGCTCTCGTTGATGAAGAAAGTCGAGTTGTGGCTTGAAATTACAATTTTGTAAAACAATTGTGTAATTAGTTTTGGATTTGTAACGTTGTATAAAGTATTATATAATGAATTCATATGTACTATATTTTGTGTAAATTTTGGTATTATATGAGTTTGGGTAAATGTTGTATGAGATTGGGTGATTTGAAATTGAAGAAGGATTGAATTAGGGGAAAGTTGGGCCCTGCTATCGGAAACACTTTGATTAGCTACTAGTAGCACTATTCCAATAGGCTCAGCTACCGGTAGCAAGTCTTGAGCTTTCGGTAGCTCGCTGGTAGTGGGCAGCTACTGCTAGCTTCCGGTAGCACGTACACGAGGTACATGTAGCTCCTCTAGAATTTTCAAAAATTGAAAATAACTTTGCCAAGCCTTCGGGCCTTGAGCCCTTTTGTTCAAAGGATGCAAATGGAGCAATATTAAGGACAAATTAATGTATATTGGACCTTGAAATGGTCAAGTAGTTGAAACATATACAAGTTATATATTTTGGAGGGCTGCGGTACAAGGGAGACTCTGTTCAAACTCTGTGTTGGTTATGATCCCGGTGAAGGGGATGTGATGACGTAGTGTCGGGTTATGCGGCACTCATGGGCACTTCCACGGGTTGATAGTTGATCAACGGGTTGAGAAAGGACCCCCAGTTTTAGGGGCGTTATAGGATTCCCATCTTGAACTCATATGTGATGTGAAATAACTACGAAAGGTTTGAAATTCATTTAACAACAACCCACTGTAAAATTATCAACAACTAGTTTTGATACAAACCTTTCTAAGGTATAAACTCAGCAAAGAATTCACTCTGATTATAGTGACTATTCACACTTTATAAGATTGTATGTGAGTAAAATTTGTGAAAATTTAAATAACATTTACTTACATGTATTCATATTAAATAACCACTATTTCAATGAAAAGACTCAACAAAAACTCATTAAAGGAAATCAATAACATAAATTGTAAAATAATTGTCAAGCTCCACCTTGTTCACACAATCCATGCATCAACCAACATACTCTTATGATCAAATAGGTCTTTATATATAGGGGACTTGGGATAAGGGTTTTTGAAAGGAAAAGGCATCAATAATTCACAAAGCTCTCCCAAGAAAACATTACTTTTTTCAACCTTCTTCTTCCATTGCTTTTCCTTTTCATCATTTAGAAACACAATTTTAAAAGCACAATCTCATACTCATCCTCTCCTTTTTTCTTCATAAATGCATTTTTTTTCTCTCAATCAACAATGCTCTTTTGCTTCTCTATCTTTCTTTTTCAAACTCAACACTATGCATATATATTCTTTTGATAGTATAAGAATGAGAACTTCACCTCTTTTTTTTTATTCATATTTTATCTTCTTTTTCAAAAGCGACCATCACTCCCTTATAATATGTTGTCATATCGGGTCTTCAGTGTTTTTTCTAGCTCTATTTCTTCTAGGGTTTTTATTCTAGCCCAAATACAGAGTACTTTCGATTTTTACTCTGGTAATAATTTTCAGTTTTTGTTTTAGATAAAAAAGTGTTGGATTTGATTTTTTTTCCATTCAATTGATGTCTCTCTTTCATATTTGCTTTAAATTCAACATGCCATATGTCTGAGTAGTCTCATCGCAACATAATCGGAGAATGAATTCTCATCACTAAGTGGGTGATTTTGATCCTAAGGTGGGTATCAATGCTTAGTGTTATTTTGTTGGTTAAAGTAATTGATTTTTGAACTTATAAGTTATTTCTAAACATCCTCGATTAACCGTTGACAATTGAATTTGGCATAAGTAATACTTGGAGTCGCTGCAATAAGCATGATACCAATTCATTTATTAATTAGTTTTACCATCAAAACACTTAGTTTCTAAAGTCTAAATTTTGTTGAATATTTTTCGTCTAAGCTAGTTTGATTACGATCTTGGATAAGTTATATATCAAGTCAAGAACCGTATTCACAATAGGATAAAATCCAACAATTAGCAAATTTATCTTAATAATATTTCCTACTATTTACCAATCATCACCATCTTTGAAATCAAATGAAGTTTCCTTCTTTTCAATCATATCACCATTCAAATTTTTGTTTGTTTCCCTACAGAGATGACCTAGGCATTTTCTGAGTTACTACACGATAGAATTTCCTATGCCTGGGAAGCAATTTCAAACACAACAATCTCTAAGGACAAGCATTTTTGGCAACATTTCTAAGGCCCAAATGGTACAAATTTGAAAGGTGATTCGAATAAAGGGTAGGTGAATCTTGTGATTTTCATCACTATCCATTAGGGGTAACCTTGGGGTTTAATGGCTTATTGCAAATGCTAAATGCAAATGACATCACCTACGAAAGTGGTTTTGTGATTAAAATTTATTTGTGCTTTCTGTGTGCTAGAGAGTAGAAAACTTAAGTTGGGGGGGGGGGGGTTACGTCCACAATTTTACATAATTTTAGGTCCGAAACCAATCACATTAGCTTCGCACGTTAATTATATGTTTTATTTTAGACTGGATTGTGTTTCATGAGGAAATTGTGCGTTGTAGGCCATCTGGTGTAAGAATGATACTTTAGATTCATTTGGATGCTTTGGGGTAGCTTAGGAAGTAAGCTAGAGAAGCCAGACATCGAACAAGGAGCATCACGAAAAAAGGCAAAAAAAAAATTGTTGTACTAGCAGGACTTGTACCGATTCACCAGGGAGTAAACAAAGCTTGTACCGGTTCATCGTTGAACAGAATGGGTTTATACTAGTTCACTCATACCTTTTACTGGTTCATCGAGGTTCTGTCCAAACATAACATCTTTATACTAGTTCATTTTTGCTGCTATTGGTTCATCGTGAATAGAGAGGTCTTCTACCAGTTCATCCTCATATTTGTACCGACACAATTAGTAAAAACGACAAAGAATGGGATTCTATTTGGAAATTTCAACAATCCAAACCTTAGGAGATATTTTTGGAGATTTTGTCTAGATGAGTGATAGACGTAAAGAGGAAGGCGAGGATCTTTGAGAGATTGGCCGAATCTCTCTCCTTCCATTTCTTCTTAAAAGCTGAAAAGGGGAGGCTTGTCATATACATCCCACCTTTCGCATATCGGGTCTTTTCTAGCTCTTTTTCTTCTGAGGTTTTTCTTCTAGCCCAAATATAGAATAAATCCGACTTTTACTTAGGTAATAATCTTTGGTTTTTGTTTTACATAGAAATGATTGGATTTATTCTTTTTTCCATTTAAGTAATGTCTCTTTCATATTTGCTTTAAATTCAACACATGATATGTCTGAGTAGTCTCATTGCTACATAATCAAAGGATGAATTCTCATCCTTGAGTGGGTGATTTTGATCCTAAGGTGGGTATCAATGCTAGTGTTATTTTCTTTTTTTGATTGAAGTAATTGATTTTGATCTTATGAGTTATTTCTAAACATCTTCGATTAACCGTTGACAATTGAATTTGGAATGAGTAATACTAGGACTCCCCCCAATAAGCATGACATGAATTCATTTATTAATTACTTTTACCATCAAAACACATATTTTCCAAAGTCTAAATTTCGTTGAATATTTTTCATCAAAGCTAGTTTGATTACGATCTTGGATAATTTATAAATAAGGTCAAGAATCTTATTCACAATTAGATAAAATCCAAAGATTAGCCGATTTATCTTGATATTATTTCTTAGTATTTACCAATCATCCCGATCTTTGAAATCAGAAGAAGTTTCCTTCTTTTGAATTATATCACCATTCGAATTTTTCCTTGATTCGCGGTGGGGATGGCCTAGGTTTTTTTTGAGTTACTGCACGATAGCATTTCCTATGCTTGGGCAGCAATTTCAGACACAACCATATCTAAGGACAAGCATTTTTTGCAACATTGTCGGGGACCCAAATTGTAAGAATTTGAAAGGTGATTCGAATCAACAACAGGTTAGTCTTGTGAGTTTCATCACCATCCACTAGGGGTAACCTTGGAGTTCAACGGCATATTGCATATGCTACATGCAATCAAGATAACCTACGAAAGTTGTTTTGTGATTAAAATTTATTTGTGTTTTTTGTGTTCTAGACACTAGCAAAGCTTGTCTATGTTGTTGCGTAAACAATTTTGAATAATTTTATGGCTGATATCAATCACTTTAGCCTTACACGTTAATTATAGGTTTTGTTTAAGCTTAGGTTTTTTTATGAGGAAACTGTGTTTGTAGGTCATTACATGTAAGAATGATACTTTATATTCATTTGGATAATTTGGCGTGCTTAGGAAGTAAGCTAGAGAAGCTACACATCGGACATGGAGCATCGCAGCAAAAATGCAGAAAAAGCATTATTGTACTAGCAGGACTTGTACTTGTTCATTTTGAAGAGAATGGGTTTATACCAGTTCATTCTTCTTTTGTACCGGTTCATCTTTGCTTCTGCTGGTTCATCATGAACAAAGAGGTCTCCAACCAGTTCATCCTCATCTTTGTACCGGCACTGTAGAGATCTGAAAAAGTGAGGATACATTTTTCAGTTTTGCTAGTAGGGCACTACATATGCATCATTTAGGCATAAGTCATATTTAGGAGCATAATTTGAGTATGTCATAGAAGATAAACATGCTTAGAATGTTAAAATACACCTATTGTGTAAATTGAAGCCTAAACAGAAATAGTTTTAAAAATTAGATAAAAAGGGTATCCCGGGTGGC
This sequence comes from Ilex paraguariensis, assembly GCA_963454935.2. Taxonomy (NCBI): domain Eukaryota; kingdom Viridiplantae; phylum Streptophyta; class Magnoliopsida; order Aquifoliales; family Aquifoliaceae; genus Ilex; species Ilex paraguariensis. Next base: position 3,801,062 of record CAUOFW020000001.1, read on the forward strand.
TTAGATGGGACTAGCCAAACCCGGCCACTAGAGAAAATCTATATTTTAAAAAAAAATTATTTAAAATAATTTTAAGAACTTTGGTTAAAATAAAATTTTGAATTAAGACATTTCGGGATGAGTTGTAGTGTAACGGGGTCCCGGATTCATCAAGGGCAAAAGAGTCATTTTGTACCTTTGCTCCTCCACTATAAATGCAGCCCCCTTAGTGTAAAAATATCAATTTTTGGGCTGGGAAAGGTCAGTACACGTTCTTGGATAACAAAGGAAGAAAAATCCTAAGTTCTTCAAGCTTCAAGCCACCAAAACACATTTCTAGGCCAATATTCTTGTAAGACATCCTTCTAAGAAGTTGTTCCTCTCAACAAGGGCTATATTCTCACTGATTGGTTCGGCTATAAAGCGAACACAACTCTCTTGGTTTGAGAAAAATCATTTTAGATATGATATTTTGCTAAGTTGGGAATAGATTTAAGTTTTCTTGTTTTCTTATGTGTTGATTGGATGATTTAGGTGTTTACTTGATGTTAGAAAATTATTTAGTTGGTAGTTGCTTTGAAAACTTAGAATTAGTGGTTTAAGTAATTTGTGTTTTTTGAGTTTCTTGACAATTTGTTGCTATGGTAAAGGTGTAAATTGCTTATGTCTTGGATTATTATATTCTAGCTTATGTTCATGTAGAGAAACTCTTGTGATTTTAGAGTTATGATTTATAATATGAGTTGCTAGTTTGTGTATTTGTAGTTTCTTTGAGAAATTGTGAAAGTAATTAATTTGAAGCTTGATCATATGTTCAATCTATTGAATGGTGCTTCACATTCATGTAGATAAGGTGTTTGATGAAATATTTCATAGAATTCACATTGAGAAAAATCAAGGCAACTTGGTATATATGAATCCTTGGAACATAGTGTGGGTTAAGCACTTGGTGCTATACATTATGAGGGTGTAGATCCTGTGGTGGAAAACATAAAATCTAGCCAAAGATACTACTCGCCAGCTGACGGGGGTGGACCGTGAAGCGAGACATGGGTGGCATAGAGTTGCATGGGTGTGTCATGCATATTGACATTGCATAACATTGAGGGATCGCGGGGTTATAGCTTTTAAAAATGTACATTTGCACATGCCAAGCCTTAAATTTGTTCCTAACATTAGCATGTTGTCATACCAGCAGTTGAACTAACCTATTCGTGGGATATCATATTACAAATGAGGGTTCCAATACTTGAGATTTGAGGAAGTCTTAAGGGAAGGAGGGGAAATGGACTTGAATAGAAGTTTGGCCTTTGGGCATATTTTGTATGTATGGGCATAAGCCCAAATGACTTGTATTTCAATTTGAAAATGTAATGGATTTAGACCTTGGGTCATTTTAAAGTGTAAGGGTGTAAACCAATTGATATGCAAGATATCCTTATGTAATGAGTATTATATGTGTATATTGAAAACAAAGGATGTATATTTAAATTACATGGATTGTGGCCACTGAGTAAGGGTGGGTTATGATATTATAATGCATATGAAATATTGTGAATATTAGGTGGGAAAAAGGCTTGGAAACAAAGGAGGTTATGTCAAAATTTTATGAAAAATTAAAAGACTTGTTAAGTGTGTAAAACACCTTTTAAATAGGTGGAAAGGATGTCAAAGGGGGGGGGGGGGTTTAGAAACCTTGAAGAAATAGGCTAAAAATGGAAGAAAAGTGGCTTGAAAAACTTTGGAAAAACATGGGAAATGAATGATAGGTTCGAATACCTAGAGAATGTGGGGGTGTTGTTGAATATGATAGGGCCGTGACACATAGTTTTAAATTTTTGTGAGCATTATGTTAAGTGTAAGAACTTGTTTGGTGTATGTTAAGACATATTGTGGTTGTTGCTTGTGAAGTGTGAGTTGTTCATATGTATATGTTTCATGTCTTTTAAATGTCTATGTCTTGAGTGAAAGAGGTATTAATTTTTTTTTTCTTGGAGTTGTAGACACATGCCACCAAAGAGGACTCTTGCTATACCTGTAGTACCTAGGCGTGGTAGGCCCCAAGCTGCTACTCCTACTCATAGCACAACTGAGGAGGCCATTACTCTTACTCCTACATCTGCCCCAGCAGAGGAGGTGGAGCAAAGCAATGGCGCCAGAGATAATAGCGGCCATTTTACATGAGTGTTTTCGAGCCATGCAGGAGACTAGCACTATATGTGGCGAGACCCGGGATACCTATGTGATGAAGGTATTCCAGAGGATGATACCTCCTATATTTGTTGGACAGTCCAACCCTCTAGTAGCCGAGCAGTGGTTAGACCATATCACGAGGATCCTAGACTCACAGGCGATCGTATAGCCGCATTTAAAGATCAGGTGTGCCACCTTTCGGTTTACTGAGTTGGCTAGTCAGTGGTGGATAATAGCTACTTACTGGATAGACAGTTTCGGGGAGGGATGGGATGGTTTTGTGGTCATGTTCAATGACCACTACTTTCCAAAGAAGACTGCACAGATTGGGTATATGGATGAGTTCATGGCTCTCTTACAGCGAGACATGACGGTGACTCAGTATGAGTCTCAATTTACTGCATTGGGGAGATTTTTCCCACAAGTTATTTGAGAGGAATGACTGAGGGTCCTTTACTTTGTTAGGGGGTTGAAGACCTCCATCAAAGACAGACTGGCAGGCCACATTATTGAGACCTACGATGAGGCAGTGATTAGGGCCACCAAGGTTGAGAGGGAGTTGGCCGACCTTAGAGGGATTAGAGAGTCCTGGACACAGAGTGGTGCAGTTACAGCTTAGGCTTCTACATTTGCCCTAGTTTACACTAGTAGGGGACTGGCGAAGAGGTACAGGACTAGTGCTTCTTTTGCATAGACATCGTAGCAACTTGCCCAGTTTTTAGCCCCTCAACCTCCTATGCCTATTTCTTTTAAGGGGGAGTACCTTAGGGGCCCCTTACTTGTTATCAATGTGTACAACCTGGCCATAGAAAGGCCGATTGTCCCCAGAGAGATCCCAGCCAGAGGCGCGGTGCTAGATCGAGCCAGGGATCATTTCCACCACCAGTGCAAGGTCAGGGGTGGAAAGCTCCACATCATTGCTACACTTGTCACCAGACAGGCCATGTTAGGGCCAACTATCCTCAGGGACAGACTTCACAGAGCTTGCAGAGGCCACACTACTACCAGCATACTCAAGTGCCTCTGTCACTACCACAATTAGGCCACAGACCTCTGGCACCATATTCCCAGTCTGCACCCTCCGCACAGAGTGTTGGAGCTCCTGGACAGAGGGGATGAGGTAACCAAGGACAGAGAGGGGGAGGTAGGCAGGGCCAAACTACTCAGGGTCGTGTTTATGCAGTGACTGATTAACCCTAATTAAGGCATAATTTAATAGATAAATTGTGTTAGTTGAATAAAGTTAAACTAGTCAAAATAAATCAAATTAGAGTTAGTATGTGAATAAAGGATAATGCATTAATTGTTGTTCTTTTTCAGGGTTTTGTGCATCAAAGCTGCAAACTACTGGGGAGCCAATTGCATTAAAGCTACAAACTACTGGGGAGCCAATTATCAAAGCTCAAAACAAAGGGGGATCAAAGAATTCAAGGCCACCTAACAAGACTTTCACCCTCCCTTGTTGCCTATAAATACCACCCCTTAGGACTTTTAAAGCATTCATCTTTTGGTAGTGGAAAACCCTTTAAAAGTATTATTACTTTCCTTATTGCTTATTACTTTCTTTTAGTATTGCTTTTTTTTTATTGTATTATTGCTTCCTTTTAATTTATTGCTTTCTTTTACTTTAAGTATTGCTTTATTTTATTGTGTTATTGCTTTCTTTTACTTCCATTGCTTGAGCTTCCTTCTTCCCTTAGAAGAGTGAAACTCTTCCACTTTTCTAGAGCTTTACCAAGGCCGTGAAGGGTGGAATGTGATTCATTCATTCTTTGTCGAAGATCGGCTCGTTGTGTAAGGTGTGTTACCTTGTTACTCCTCTACTTGGAGGGATGAGCATCACTCACTTTTCTAGTTTTAACAAAGTCATGAAGAGTGAGTAGTTTCTCATCCAATCTTTAGTAAGAGGTGATTATCCGAAAGTTATATTTATGCATTTCGTTTATACTTAGCTCTAGTCTTTTTTTCTTCATAATATTTTCTCATCATATTGTTGTCTTTATTTTAAGCATGAATAGCTAAATCTCTTAGTTGGCAAAACCAAGAGGAACCTCCACTTGGGTATACCATTTCAACTCATTCTCCTCCCCTCTTTCAGAGTTCAATGGTTCGGTTTGACTGGGTTGAGGGTGGATAACTTGGTGAGTCTTTGATATTCCGTAGGCCTAGTCACGGTTTATGCTTAGATACTCACCAATCTTACCCCTAGCTTCCCACGAATCAATCGTTCATTCATGCTCTATTGGAGGAGGGTTTTGAGTTGAGACGGTATTCCTATTGGAGTGACCTCTTGGATTTGCCAACATTTGTTTCTCATTTTACTAGCATCAAAACAACTTCACCAAACAACTTCCAAAAATCAAAGATTTAATACTTTCTTTCTCTCAAAATCACCTTCCCCTCAGTTTATTTCCTTCCCCGTGGAAACGACCTTGGAATACTACCAAGTAAAACACGATTCGCGAAAGTCTCCTTGCGCTTGGGAAGCACTTTTGTTCACACATACTTACATTTGACATTTCATTCATCCACCATTCCGTTGCCTTTTCTTTTGACATCATCCCTAGGAGAGTGACACTCCCCTTCATTCATATATTATACATGCTAAAAGATGATGTTTAGAGGTTAGGAAACAACAAGGAATTTTGTCAAGCATTTTTGGCGCCGTTGCCGAAGAAGGCAAGTGTCAAACCAAGAAGGTGATTTCCGGATGACGGAGGTAAGTTCCATGACCTTCATCATGGGCGGAGGTACGTTGTTTCGTGTACATAATCTTGTTTGTGTATAATTTTGTTAGTATATATTTTGTTTTATGTGGAGGCGAAACGACCGAAATCCACTTGTTAGACAAAACTTGGCCCTAACCATGAATATTGACGAAGAACAACCCGAGGATGCGAGTGACAATTTTGACAATATAGGTGCAAATCCAAATGTCCAAAGGGGTGGGGGACCACAAGAACCCCAAATACCCAATCCGAGAATGAATTTTCCCCCTCCCGTGAATGAGGGGAATAACTTTCAAATAGATCCTCCGGTGAGGTCAATGAGGGATTTCCTACAACCAACACGAAGCACCACACCATCATGCATCTTCCTTCCGGTCCAAGCTCATCTTTTCGTAGTTAAGCCAGAGATGTTGCAACTAATTCCCACGTTCAAAAAACTTGAAAATCAGAGCTCCTATTCACACATAAGGGATTTCGAGAAAATAGTTGCAACCTTCCTCCCCAATCATTGGATGGAAGAGATAGCTATAATGAAATTGTTTCCATTTTTCCTGAAAGACAAGGCAAAAACGTGGCTTATTTCTGTAAGGCCTCGAACCATCACATCGTGGAGCCAAATGATTTTCGAGTTTTTGAACAAATTCTTTCCGGTGCATAAAATCACCGCCCTAAAAAAGTAAATTCAAAACTTTTCGAAAAAGCCCAATGAGCAATTATGTCAATGTTAGGAGAGGTACAAGGACTTGCTACAATCCCTTCCACATCATGGCTTTGAACCATGGCAATTGGTGAGTTTCTTTTATGAAGGAATCACACCGGGCCATCGACAGTTCATTGACATTACAGATCCCACCGATGTACCAAGGTCTTCTCCTTAAAAAAGTGGCCAAACTCAAGAGGGAGGGATTTATGATTTGAGAGACCAGGAAGACTTGTTTTCAAAAATTACTAAATTTTCAAGGAAAGTTGAGAGTCTTGAAGTCAATAAGAGACACGCGGTGTCTAATGTGTCACGAACCGAGGAGGGTTGTTCAATTTGCGAATGTATGGAGCATTCCCGATCGGATTGCCCAAACATTCCAAACCTTAAAGAAGCGTACCATGAATAAGTTCATGCCTTCAACCAAACAAGGCAATCATTTTCTCCCAATTCGAATACTTACAATTCGGGTTGGAGTAATCACCCAAATTTTAGTTGAAGAAATGAAAATACCATTCCTCATGGTTCAAGTGCATATACATCTCCCATGCCTCCCAACCAAAACCAATACCATGGCCAAGGGCAAGCATCTAGCTCTCAATACCCCGGACCAATCCACAAGGTATTCGTCAAACCCACCATCACATAATTTTTCATCAAATCCACCTCCACAAAGTTTTTCTCAAGAACCGTCCAATCCATCCACATACCAACCTCCTTACAAAAGGAATTTGGAGGATATGGTTCATTCCTTCATTCAAAACCAAACCGCCATCAATAACTAAAATGCCACAGCCATCAATGATGTAAGAGCCCAACTCACAAAGTTGACAAACTCCATAGGGGCATCTCAACAAAAAAAGGGGAAGTTCCCAGCTCAACCACAAGAGAACCCTAGGGGTCAACACCTTGTTGAGTCATCGGAACCTTCGAGAGAGAGTTGCAAGCAACTCAAAGCTGTCACCACCCTCCACGGTGGCAAAGAAATTGACAAAACCATTTTGTCAACGGTCTCACCCAAGACCACATTGCCAAAAGAAAAAGATATCTTAGGTGACGTCGACAAGAGTGAGGTGAGTGAAGAGAAAGAAAGAGAGGTTGTTGAGAAAGAAAAATTAATTAATGATTGTGTGTTTATTCCTCCCATGCCTACCCCTTTCCCAAGTCGTTTGAAGCCACCTGTCAAGGTGGCTAATTATGTTGAGATTTTGGAAATGTTTAAGCAGGTGAAGATTAACATTTCNTCAAAAGACTGGCCAAACTCAAGGGGGAGGGATTTATGATTTGAGAGACCGGGAAGACTTGTTTTCAAAAATTGCTAAATTGTCAAGGAAAGTTGAGAGTCTTGAAGTCAATAAGAGACACGCGGTGTCTAATGTGTCACGAACCGAGGAGGGTTGTTCAATTTGCGAATGTATGGAGCATTCCCGATCGGATTGCCCAAACATTCCAAACCTTAAAGAAGCGTACCATGAATAAGTTCATGCCTTCAACCAAACAAGGCAATCATTTTCTCCCAATTCGAATACTTACAATTCGGGTTGGAGTAATCACCCAAATTTTAGTTGAAGAAATGAAAATACCATTCCTCATGGTTCAAGTGCATATACATCTCCCATGCCTCCCAACCAAAACCAATACCATGGCCAAGGGCAAGCATCTAGCTCTCAATACCCCGGACCAATCCACAAGGTATTCGTCAAACCCACCATCACATAATTTTTCATCAAATCCACCTCCACAAAGTTTTTCTCAAGAACCGTCCAATCCATCCACATACCAACCTCCTTACAAAAGGAATTTGGAGGATATGGTTCATTCCTTCATTCAAAACCAAACCGCCATCAATAACTAAAATGCCACAGCCATCAATGATGTAAGAGCCCAACTCACAAAGTTGACAAACTCCATAGGGGCATCTCAACAAAAAAAGGGGAAGTTCCCAGCTCAACCACAAGAGAACCCTAGGGGTCAACACCTTGTTGAGTCATCGGAACCTTCGAGAGAGAGTTGCAAGCAACTCAAAGCTGTCACCACCCTCCACGGTGGCAAAGAAATTGACAAAACCATTTTGTCAACGGTCTCACCCAAGACCACATTGCCAAAAGAAAAAGATATCTTAGGTGACGTCGACAAGAGTGAGGTGAGTGAAGAGAAAGAAAGAGAGGTTGTTGAGAAAGAAAAATTAATTAATGATTGTGTGTTTATTCCTCCCATGCCTACCCCTTTCCCAAGTCGTTTGAAGCCACCTGTCAAGGTGGCTAATTATGTTGAGATTTTGGAAATGTTTAAGCAGGTGAAGATTAACATTTCACTCCTTGACGCCATCAAGCAAATTCCATCATGTGCTAAGATTTTGAAGGACTTATGCATGGTGAAGAGGAAACTGAATGTCTACAAGAAAGCAATCATCACCGAGCAAGTGAGCTCAATATTGAGGACAAACACTCCTCCCAAATTCANGTGAAGAGAAAACTGAATGTCCACAAGAAAACATTCCTCACCGAGCAAGTGAGCTCAATTTTGAGGACTAACACTCCTCCCAAATTCAAAGACCCCGGTTGTCCAACCATAGCCATCACCATTGGAAATTGTCGAGTGGAGCAAGCACTCCTCGATTTGGGGGCAAATGTGAATCTTCTCCCCTACTCGATGTACCAACAGTTGCAGCTTGAAGAGTTGAAGCCCACCTTAATCACGCTTCAGTTGGCGGATCGTAGTATCCGTATACCAAGGNAGAACTCTTGGAGGTATTGAGAAAACATAAAGGAGCAATTGGGTGGACTATTGCGGATATCAATGGGATAAGCCTTCTTATTTGCACCNGTACACCAAGGGGAGTAGTTGAGGATGTCTTAGTTCAAATTGATAAATTTTACTTCCTTGTCGATTTCATTGTGTTTGATACACACCCTGCTACAAACCTTAGCTCCCAAATTTCCATAATACTTGGAAGAACCTTCCTTGCTACATCTAATGCCGTGATAAATTACNCCATCATGAAGGAGGTGGTGAGGGATGAGGTTCCGAAACTACTTGATGTGGGGATCATTTTTCCAATTACCGATAGTAAGTGGGTTAGCCCCACCGCAAGTAGTACCTAAAAAATCCGGAGTTACGGTGGTTGACAATGATGAGAATGAGCTTATACCTACAAGAGTAATCATCGAATGGAGGGTGTGCATTGATTACTGAAAGTTGAACGCTTGCACAAGAAAAGACCACTTCCTATTGTCATTCCTCGCTCAAGTTCTAGAAGGAGTAGCGGGGCATCTATTCTACTATATTTTAGATGGATACTCCGGCTACAATCAGATTGAGATTGCCTTGGAGGATCAAGAGAAGACCACTTCACGTGCCCCTATGGTACTTTTGCCTACCGCTGCATGACNTAGAAAAAATGGTTAACCCAAACAGGAAGGATTGGTCTGATAGATTGACCAATGCCCTCTAGGCATACCGCACTGCCTTTAAAACTATTTTGGGCATGTCTCCCTACCGGCTTGTCTATGGAAAGACTTGCCACCTGCCAGTCGAAATGGAACACAAGGCCTATTGGACCATTAAGATTTTAAATTTTAATTTGANCAAACTTGGAGAAAGTTCTAACAAGATGTGAGGAGAAGAATCTAGTCTTGAATTGGGAAAAGTGTCACTTTATGGTGACGGAAGGAATTGTGCTTGGCTATATAGTTTCGGCAAGGGGTATTGAAGTCGATAAACCCAAGGTGGAGGCTANTGGAAGAGATTCGACGAGATGCGTATGAGAGCTCCAAAATCTCAAAAGAAAGGGCCAAAATCTTTCATGATAACTCTATCGTGAGGAAATCATTTGAGCCCGCGCAAAAAGTACTCTTATACAATTCTCGTCTCTCTATTTTCCAAGGCAAACTCTGATCTTGTTGGGATGGCCCCAATCTTGTCAAGGTGGCCTACCCCAAAGGAGGTGTGGATGTCCAAAACCCCAAAAATGGCCAGACATTCATGGTCAATGGCCAAAGACTTAAGCCATTTTTTGGGGGCTTTGACTAATANCATTGGCCCGACCCTTGACCAACCTGCTGTCTAAGGAGGTTCCATTTGAGTGGTCGAATGATTGTGAGGCATCCTTTAAAGAACTTAAAAGCATGCTAGTCACACCTCTGATCATGCGACCACCCAATTAGGACCTACCTTTTGAGCTCATGTGCGACACACGAGTGATTACGCGATCGACGCAATGCTCGGTCAGAGGGAGGAAAATAGACCATATGTGATACACTATGCTAGCAAAACACTTAATGAGGCTTAGATGAATTACACTACCACCGAGAAAGAATTGCTAGTAGTAGTGTTTGCCTTTGATAAATTTCGTTCTTACATCATTGGTTCGCCTATTGTTGTCTTTACTGATTACTCTGCTTTCAAGTATTTGTTGTCTAAGCAGGATGCAAAATCGAGACTCATTAGGTGGATACTCCTCCTACAAGAATTCGACTGGACGATCAAGGACAAGAAAAGAGTTGAGAACGTGGTGGCGAATTATTTATCCCGGCTTGTGGTACAAGAGGCCGATGAGCACATTCCTATCCCTGACTTTTTCCCTGACGAGCATTTACTTTTAATTCAATATGTATGTCCTTGGTATGCTGATATATGTAACTATCTTGCAACAGGACAGATACCACCGCAATGGAGCCCAGAAGATCGAAGACGATTTTATGGCTGATGTGAAGTACTTCTACTTCGACAACCCGTATTTGTTCAAGTACTGCCCCAACCAAATCATGAGGGGATGCATACCTGAAAATGAACAGCGGGACGTCCTTGCATTTTGCCATTCACAAGCTTGTGGTGGACATTTCTCAACGAAAAAGACTTCAGCTAAAATTCTTCAATCAGGTTTTTACTGGCCCTCTCTTATCAAAGATTGTGTTTCGTTTAGTAAGGGATGCGACAAATGCCAACGGTTAGGTAGTGTGACCCAAAGAAACATGATGCCCCTTTCACCAATACTTGTCATAGAAATATTCGACTGTTGGGGCATCGACTTCATGGGCCCTTTCCCTATGTCATTTGGTTATTTGTACATCCTCCTAGCAGTGAACTATGTGTCAAAATGGGTGGAGGCTATCCTGATCAAGACTAATGACCACCGGGTCGTATTCAAGTTTCTTAAGGAGTTCTTTTCGAGGTTTGGGATGCCTCGTTCAATAATAAGTGATGGTGGATCATGTTTCTGTAATAGACCATTTGCATCTCTAATGTTCAAATATGGCGTCACTCACAAAGTATCCACTGCCTATCACCCACAAACAAATGGTCAAGCCGAGATAGCCAATAGGGAGATCAAGAACATTCTAGAAAAAATGGTTAACCCAAACAGGAAGGATTGGTCTGATAGATTGACCAATGCCCTCTAGGCATACCGCACTGCCTTTAAAACTATTTTGGGCATGTCTCCCTACCGGCTTGTCTATGGAAAGACTTGCCACCTGCCAGTCGAAATGGAACACAAGGCCTATTGGACCATTAAGATTTTAAATTTTAATTTGAGAATGATCGGTGATCGTAGGAAGTTAGAGCTGAATGAGTTGGAAGAGATTCGACGAGATGCGTATGAGAGCTCCAAAATCTCAAAAGAAAGGGCCAAAATCTTTCATGATAACTCTATCGTGAGGAAATCATTTGAGCCCGCGCAAAAAGTACTCTTATACAATTCTCGTCTCTCTATTTTCCAAGGCAAACTCTGATCTTGTTGGGATGGCCCCAATCTTGTCAAGGTGGCCTACCCCAAAGGAGGTGTGGATGTCCAAAACCCCAAAAATGGCCAGACATTCATGGTCAATGGCCAAAGACTTAAGCCATTTTTTGGGGGCTTTGACTAATAAGTGGTGGAGGAGAATTTGATGGATCCGGTATACCCGAAAGTTGTGGAAGAATAATTAGTTTTTTTTTTTTTTGCTTTTCAATGTACAGGCTTTTATTTACTTACTTTACTTTTATTCCATGTTAATTATGTTCTTTTGTCGTATAGTTTTGTTCTTTTTAGTTGCAGATATTGGTGTTTTTGTCAAAGGTCAAGTGCGAGGTGTTCTCTAACCCTGCTAATCTTNTACTGATTACTCTGCTTTCAAGTATTTGTTGTCTAAGCAGGATGCAAAATCGAGACTCATTAGGTGGATACTCCTCCTACAAGAATTCGACTGGACGATCAAGGACAAGAAAAGAGTTGAGAACGTGGTGGCGAATTATTTATCCCGGCTTGTGGTACAAGAGGCCGATGAGCACATTCCTATCCCTGACTTTTTCCCTGACGAGCATTTACTTTTAATTCAATNGCGCTTGCCGACACTAAAAAAAAAAAAAAAACCAAGTGTGAATATTCCGTGTGGATATGCGGCTGTCGACACTCAAAAAAAATTAATAAAAAAAAATTTAAAATTTAAAAAATTAAAAAAAAATGGGATGCCTTTATAAGGCTTTTAAATTTTTTTCTTTTTTCTCTCATCCACCGGTGATTGGTCTCCCCTTTTTCTTCTTTCTTCCTCTTNATCTTGCAACAGGACAGATACCACCGCAATGGAGCCCAGAAGATCGAAGACGATTTTATGGCTGATGTGAAGTACTTCTACTTCGACAACCCGTATTTGTTCAAGTACTGCCCCAACCAAATCATGAGGGGATGCATACCTGAAAATGAACAGCGGGACGTCCTTGCATTTTGCCATTCACAAGCTTGTGGTGGACATTTCTCAACGAAAAAGACTTCAGCTAAAATTCTTCAATCAGGTTTTTACTGGCCCTCTCTTATCAAAGATTGTGTTTCGTTTAGTAAGGGATGCGACAAATGCCAACGGTTAGGTAGTGTGACCCAAAGAAACATGATGCCCCTTTCACCAATACTTGTCATAGAAATATTCGACTGTTGGGGCATCGACTTCATGGGCCCTTTCCCTATGTCATTTGGTTATTTGTACATCCTCCTAGCAGTGAACTATGTGTCAAAATGGGTGGAGGCTATCCTGATCAAGACTAATGACCACCGGGTCGTATTCAAGTTTCTTAAGGAGTTCTTTTCGAGGTTTGGGATGCCTCGTTCAATAATAAGTGATGGTGGATCATGTTTCTGTAATAGACCATTTGCATCTCTAATGTTCAAATATGGCGTCACTCACAAAGTATCCACTGCCTATCACCCACAAACAAATGGTCAAGCCGAGATAGCCAATAGGGAGATCAAGAACATTCTAGAAAAAATGGTTAACCCAAACAGGAAGGATTGGTCTGATAGATTGACCAATGCCCTCTAGGCATACCGCACTGCCTTTAAAACTATTTTGGGCATGTCTCCCTACCGGCTTGTCTATGGAAAGACTTGCCACCTGCCAGTCGAAATGGAACACAAGGCCTATTGGACCATTAAGATTTTAAATTTTAATTTGAGAATGATCGGTGATCGTAGGAAGTTAGAGCTGAATGAGTTGGAAGAGATTCGACGAGATGCGTATGAGAGCTCCAAAATCTCAAAAGAAAGGGCCAAAATCTTTCATGATAACTCTATCGTGAGGAAATCATTTGAGCCCGCGCAAAAAGTACTCTTATACAATTCTCGTCTCTCTATTTTCCAAGGCAAACTCTGATCTTGTTGGGATGGCCCCAATCTTGTCAAGGTGGCCTACCCCAAAGGAGGTGTGGATGTCCAAAACCCCAAAAATGGCCAGACATTCATGGTCAATGGCCAAAGACTTAAGCCATTTTTTGGGGGCTTTGACTAATAAGTGGTGGAGGAGAATTTGATGGATCCGGTATACCCGAAAGTTGTGGAAGAATAATTAGTTTTTTTTTTTTTTGCTTTTCAATGTACAGGCTTTTATTTACTTACTTTACTTTTATTCCATGTTAATTATGTTCTTTTGTCGTATAGTTTTGTTCTTTTTAGTTGCAGATATTGGTGTTTTTGTCAAAGGTCAAGTGCGAGGTGTTCTCTAACCCTGCTAATCTTTTTTACTGTCCGTCATTGAATATCATACCTTTTTTGTTTCATTGAGGACAATGCATGAATCAAGTTGGGGGGTGAGGTTGCAGTATTTGCATCTTACACCAATGTTTGTGGGAATATTCCGCGTGGATATTCGCGTCTGTCGACACTCGCGCTTGCCGACACTAAAAAAAAAAAAAAAACCAAGTGTGAATATTCCGTGTGGATATGCGGCTGTCGACACTCAAAAAAAATTAATAAAAAAAAATTTAAAATTTAAAAAATTAAAAAAAAATGGGATGCCTTTATAAGGCTTTTAAATTTTTTTCTTTTTTCTCTCATCCACCGGTGATTGGTCTCCCCTTTTTCTTCTTTCTTCCTCTTTTCTTCTTCTTCTTCTTCTTCGTCATTCTCTCTGTTCTCTGTAAAAACAACCCACCCTCTGCAAATCCATGACCATATACGCCGACGACCCAGTCCTTTGTTTAATAATTTGTCTTATATGTTTGTATTTTTTCATGAGTGCTCTTTTTCTGCTCGCACTTGGGGTGAGGGATGTCCAGCCTAACCCAAATCTCCTTCGAGTTGATTAATTGTTGTGTTTTGTTTGTTGGTTTCGGCAACTAAACAGATCTCTACACCCATCGTCTTTCCCTCTTTCTTCATCTTCATCTTCTTCTTATTTCTGTTGTGCTTTTCTTTATAACACGACCCAACTCCAAACAGTCCCATGACCATATTCCCCGAAGACCCAGTCGTTTGTCACNCCATTCACAAGCTTGTGGTGGACATTTCTCAACGAAAAAGACTTCAGCTAAAATTCTTCAATCAGGTTTTTACTGGCCCTCTCTTATCAAAGATTGTGTTTCGTTTAGTAAGGGATGCGACAAATGCCAACGGTTAGGTAGTGTGACCCAAAGAAACATGATGCCCCTTTCACCAATACTTGTCATAGAAATATTCGACTGTTGGGGCATCGACTTCATGGGCCCTTTCCCTATGTCATTTGGTTATTTGTACATCCTCCTAGCAGTGAACTATGTGTCAAAATGGGTGGAGGCTATCCTGATCAAGACTAATGACCACCGGGTCGTATTCAAGTTTCTTAAGGAGTTCTTTTCGAGGTTTGGGATGCCTCGTTCAATAATAAGTGATGGTGGATCATGTTTCTGTAATAGACCATTTGCATCTCTAATGTTCAAATATGGCGTCACTCACAAAGTATCCACTGCCTATCACCCACAAACAAATGGTCAAGCCGAGATAGCCAATAGGGAGATCAAGAACATTCTAGAAAAAATGGTTAACCCAAACAGGAAGGATTGGTCTGATAGATTGACCAATGCCCTCTAGGCATACCGCACTGCCTTTAAAACTATTTTGGGCATGTCTCCCTACCGGCTTGTCTATGGAAAGACTTGCCACCTGCCAGTCGAAATGGAACACAAGGCCTATTGGACCATTAAGATTTTAAATTTTAATTTGAGAATGATCGGTGATCGTAGGAAGTTAGAGCTGAATGAGTTGGAAGAGATTCGACGAGATGCGTATGAGAGCTCCAAAATCTCAAAAGAAAGGGCCAAAATCTTTCATGATAACTCTATCGTGAGGAAATCATTTGAGCCCGCGCAAAAAGTACTCTTATACAATTCTCGTCTCTCTATTTTCCAAGGCAAACTCTGATCTTGTTGGGATGGCCCCAATCTTGTCAAGGTGGCCTACCCCAAAGGAGGTGTGGATGTCCAAAACCCCAAAAATGGCCAGACATTCATGGTCAATGGCCAAAGACTTAAGCCATTTTTTGGGGGCTTTGACTAATAAGTGGTGGAGGAGAATTTGATGGATCCGGTATACCCGAAAGTTGTGGAAGAATAATTAGTTTTTTTTTTTTTTGCTTTTCAATGTACAGGCTTTTATTTACTTACTTTACTTTTATTCCATGTTAATTATGTTCTTTTGTCGTATAGTTTTGTTCTTTTTAGTTGCAGATATTGGTGTTTTTGTCAAAGGTCAAGTGCGAGGTGTTCTCTAACCCTGCTAATCTTTTTTACTGTCCGTCATTGAATATCATACCTTTTTTGTTTCATTGAGGACAATGCATGAATCAAGTTGGGGGGTGAGGTTGCAGTATTTGCATCTTACACCAATGTTTGTGGGAATATTCCGCGTGGATATTCGCGTCTGTCGACACTCGCGCTTGCCGACACTAAAAAAAAAAAAAAACCAAGTGTGAATATTCCGTGTGGATATGCGGCTGTCGACACTCAAAAAAAATTAATAAAAAAAAATTTAAAATTTAAAAAATTAAAAAAAAATGGGATGCCTTTATAAGGCTTTTAAATTTTTTTCTTTTTTCTCTCATCCACCGGTGATTGGTCTCCCCTTTTTCTTCTTTCTTCCTCTTTTCTTCTTCTTCTTCTTCTTCGTCATTCTCTCTGTTCTCTGTAAAAACAACCCACCCTCTGCAAATCCATGACCATATACGCCGACGACCCAGTCCTTTGTTTAATAATTTGTCTTATATGTTTGTATTTTTTCATGAGTGCTCTTTTTCTGCTCGCACTTGGGGTGAGGGATGTCCAGCCTAACCCAAATCTCCTTCGAGTTGATTAATTGTTGTGTTTTGTTTGTTGGTTTCGGCAACTAAACAGATCTCTACACCCATCGTCTTTCCCTCTTTCTTCATCTTCATCTTCTTCTTATTTCTGTTGTGCTTTTCTTTATAACACGACCCAACTCCAAACAGTCCCATGACCATATTCCCCGAAGACCCAGTCGTTTGTCACATGATCTGCATTTGTTTACTCTATTTGTACATGGCTCTTCTTCTTCTGTCTGCATTTAAAATCAAGGGTTTTCGTCCTAGTGAAAACCCAAATCTGCGTAGAGAAGATTAATTTGTGTATTTTCTTTGTAGGTTTCGATAGTTGAACAGATCTCTACCCTACAACTTGATCTCCAAACTCCACACACTAGTAAATTCAAAACATGGGGATAATGTTCGATTTAGGTTAGGGGGTGTGATCTACGATTCCAGTTTGTTATAGTTTTGTATTTAAAAAAAAAAATTGTTCTGGATTGTGTATTTTTACAACATTTTTGCTTATATTTCATGATCACATCAAATGCAGCTTCAATCGTCTTTGTGACTGACAGACGTTAAAGAACCAGATAGTGAGTCTTAAAGCATAGAAAGCATGGATGGTAAAATTTTTTGGTTTAGCTTGGGAGTCTTGCGCACATTTCCATCTAATGTGCATGCTGTGATCATGAGAAAAGCAAGAGTAGTTAGAAAAATTGAAATCCGAGAAGCACAAGCAAAATCATTGTGTGACAGAAGTACTTTTGCTAAACGTCATCGTGCCAAATGGATGGGTGCTTGTAAACAATGTGGCAGGTGTTTTCACATGAAAAAATACAATCAGTGTTCTGAACCAATTTCGGGTCGTGCAACCAATTGATTAAATTGGATAGTGTATGGGCAGAGTAAAGATTGTCCTGACACGCCATCTTATACCAGTCCAGGACTTATACGATATGTGTGACAAGAAGTGGGAAGGGTCACTAATAATGAAATAGACACAAGCGATAACTCGGATTAAATTTTGACTAATAATAACAAAGCTGTGGAAAAATGTGTTTTGGGGATGAAGGTTAATAGTCTGAATTTTTTTTTTTTGTAAATATTTGTTTATGTACAAAGTCTTTTTGTTGAAATAAAAATGTGGGCCGAGTAAGGATTGTCCTAAAATGCCAACCTGTAGCGTGGGAAGGGACTTATCCTGAGATGCCATAGTTTTCCAAGTTCAATGTGTGCATTTAGCCTTTTTTCAATTTTCATAGATAAATGTGTATGTAAATAACTTTGATTTTTATTCGAGTGAAAAAAAAAAGCTGCATTTCCTTGAAAAACAATATATTCTCTATACTTAAATGTCAAATGTACATTGGTATTTGTTAATCTTAAGGTACAAAATGACCAGACTCGAAAATAGAATTATAATATAACTGACATTCTTTGGAAACCTGACATAACCAGTGGAGATAACGAAGAATACCATGGAAAGTTTTGAGCCTTGCGATGCTTTCTGAGAGACAATCAACATTTACTCAAGTAAGCTCTTTCACTTTCAATTGTTGAATAATCTCATTAAACTTACTTTGATTAAATGCAACTAAAGTAATCTTTGAGTTGATTTTGAGCCTTAGCCATTGCTTCTACGAAATTATATCCCTAGTTAGTCATGTTTGAGCCTTCAATGAATGATGATTTCTTCTTTCTTTTTTTTTTTTCGAAAAAACCCATATGATAACCAAGCCACAATAAAATACACTTAACATACCTTGCTATCCAATTTTTTTTGCACCGTGTTATAAATCGGTATGACATAGAAAGGCAAGAAAAATAGAAAAGAAGATGATGGCTACTGTTCAATGAAGAATCGGTGGAAACAACCGAGAAAAAAAAATAGGGAATTGCCAAGAAAGTGAAAAATGAGAAAAATGAGAAAAATGAAATACCATTTTTAGGCAAAAGATCAAAAAGTAAGAAAGAGGTGTGCTACACTATATTAAAAAGGGGATAGCTTTTGAATACCATTGACGTCATTTCGTTAGCCACTGACTTCTGGCCACATTACAACCTATACAAAATCCTAATTGATCTCAAGTCTGATGCATGTGTGTGTTGTCGACCAAAAACTGGGGTATGTTAAATAATATTTCTTTAATTGCATTGATATTCTTCCATGAGATTATGCCAAGAACATGATTAGTCTATTTTCTTAAAACTTTCACTCCCTTTCTAACTGTGCATGTGATTCTTCGATTGACCATCCTCTAATCACATGCCCTTTGAGAGACAAGTCACTATAATCGGAGTGAATTTTTTCCTAAGAGCATTCTAAGAGAAGTTTGAGAAATCAAAGCTATCCATGGAAGGTGATAAAATGGAATGTTTGTTATATAACAATTCTTGTTACTAGAATGATCATTCCTACTACACAGGGAATTCCAAATACTAATGTAACAAGTGTTTATTTTTGTATAGAGTACGTACCAATGACAAAGAAGTGTTCGGGAAACAATTCAAAATTAAGGGATATATGTCTCAACGATCTTATTGCTAACTCATTCTGACAAGAAATCTTACATATACACATCTTTTAATTGGAGTTTGTAGGTAGCTTCACTGGAAATCTGCACGAGACAAAACTCGTCTACTAAGGATCATCTAGGGGTTTAACGGCTTGTTACATATGCTAAATGCAATCGTGTTATCTACGAAAGTGGTTTTATTTTATTATGTTGCTATTTATTACTAGGGACTAGTAATGTTTAGGTTGGGGGTGTGATTAATCCTAATTAAAGCATAATTTAATAGGTAAATTGTGTTAGTTGAATAAAGTTAAACTAGTTAAAATAAATCAAATTAGAGTTAGTGTGTGAATAAAGTATAATGCATTAATTGTTGTTCTTTTCAGGGTTTTGTGCGTCAAAGCTATAAACTATTGGGGAGCCAATTGGATTAAAGCTACAAACTACTAGGGTGCCAATTATCAAAGCTCAAAACAAAGGGGGATCAAAGAATTCACGGTCACCTAACAAGACTTTTATGTAATTTAAGGNTTTTCTATTGAGTTTGGCGTTCAACTAGACTGATGATTGAGCTTTTTAGGTTGCATATACTAAGAATTTGTCTCTCTGTGCAATGTGACTAAGGTCTTAATTGTATGCCATTAGAGTTTAACGAGTTGGGATNAAAGGGGGATCAAAAGATTCAGAGCCACCAAACAAGACTTTCATCCTCCCTTGTTGCCTATAAATACCACCCCTTAGGACTTGTAAAACATTCATCTTTTGGTAGTGGAAAATCTTCCAAAAGTATTATTGCTTTCCTTATTGCTTATTGCTTTCTTTTAGTATTGTTTTCCTTTATTGTATTATTGCTTCCTTTTAATTTATTGTTTTCTTTTACTTTAAGTATTACTTTCTTTTACTTCCATTGCTTGAGCTTCCTTCTTCCCTTAGAAGAGTGAAACTCTTCCACTTTTCTTGAGTTTTACCAAAGCCGTGAAGGGTGGAACGTGATTCACTCATTCTTTGTCGAAGATCGGCTCCTTGTGTAAGGTGTGTTACCTTGTAACTCCTCTACTTGGAGGGATGAACATCACTCACTTTTCTAGCTTTAACAAAGCCATGAAGAGTGAGTAGTTTTTCATCCAATCTTTAGTAAGAGGTGATTATCCAGAAGTTATATTTATACATTTTGTTTATGCTTAGCTCTAGTCTTTATTTCTTCATAATGTCTTCTCATCATATTGTTGTCTTTATTTTAAGCATGAATAGCTAAATCTCTTAGTTGGCAAAACCAAGAGGAACCTCCACTTGGGTATACCATTTCAACTCATTCTCCTCCCCTCTTTCAGAGTTCAATGGTTCGGTTTGACTGGGTTGAGGGTGGATAACTTGGTGAGTCTTTGATATTCCGTAGGCCTAGTCACGGTTTATGCTTAGATACTCACCAATCTTATCCCTAGCTTCCCACGAATCAATCGTTCATTCATGCTCTATTGGAGGAAGGTTTCAAGTTGAGACGATATTCCTATTGCAGTGACCTCTTGGATTTGTCAACATTTGTTTCTCATTTTACTAGCATCAAAACAACTTCACCAAACAACTTCCAAAAATCAAAGATTTAATACTTTCTTTCTCCCAAAATCACCTTCCCCTCGGTTTACTTCCTTCTCCATGGAAACGACCTTGGAATACCACCAAGTAAAACACAATCTGTGAAAGTCTCCTTGCGCTTGGGGAGCACTTTTGTTCACACATACTCACATTTGACATTTCATTCATCCACTATTCCGTTGCCCTTTCTTTTGACATCATCCCTAGGAGAGTGACACTCCCTTTCATTCATATACTATACATGCTAAAAGGTGATGTTTAGAGGTTAGGAAATAACAAGGAATTTTGTCAAGCAGTGGCCATACTAGAGACATCTACTTCTGAACCTTCAGTGGTTAGAGGTACATTCCTTGTATTTAGTTTATGGGTTAGCGTGCTGATAGACTCGGGTGCATCTCATTCATTCATATCTACCATGCTTGCCATGACATTGGAGTTGGACGTAGAACGGTTAGAGCAACCATTACATGTTGACACCCCAATTGGGAGTAGTGTGATATTGACGAGGATTTGTAGAGATTACCCGATAGAGATAGCTAATCGCATCCTTTATTTTGACTTCATTCTGCTTGACATGTCTGGTTTTGATATTATTTTGGGGATGGATTGGTTGTTTGTTTTTTGGGCGAGGATAAATTGTTACAAGGGGAGAGGGACAGTGCGTACTCTTGAGGGAGATAGCTTTTGTTTCACGGGAGATCGTGGGGATTACTTAGTTCCACCCTCGTATGACTCGAGGAGTTGGGGGGGGGGGGTCATAGTTACATGTTAGCTAGTTTGGTAGTAGATGGGGGTGGGACTACAAAGAGTGTGTTACCACCTGTAGTAGATGAGTTTTTTAGATGTCTTCCCAGATGACTTGACTAGTCTTCCACCGTGATGAGAGATAGAGTTCACGATAGAGCTTATCCCAGGTACTATGCCTATTTCCATTCCACCTATTGTATGTCTCCAGCTGAGTTGAGAGAGCTGAAGGAGCAGTTGACTGATTTGCTGGGTAAGGGTTTTATTTGTCCTAGTACTTCTCCGTGGGGTGCTTCGGCACTATTTATGAAGAAGAAGGATGAGATATTGTGTTTGTGTGTGGACTATAGGAGGCTGAATAGGGTCACTATCAAGAACAAGTACCCGTTGCCGAGGATAGATGACTTGTTTGATCAGCTTAAGAGTTGAGATATTTTTTGAAGATTGATCTTAGATCGGGGTATCATTAGTTGAGAGTATGAGGGGAGGATGTGGCAAACAAAGCTTTTTGCACTCGTTATGGCCATTTTGAGTTTGTGGTGATGCCATTCAGTGTGACGAATGCCCCGGCGGCATTCATGGACTTGATGCATCGCATTTTTAGTCCTTATTTAGATCAGTTTATTGTGGTGTTTGTTGATGATATTTTGATTTATTCACCTTTTGAGGATTAACATGCTTTTCACCTACGGACTATATTATAGATTTTGAGGGAACATAATTTATTTGCTAAATTCTCGAAGTGTGAGTTTTGGCTTCAGGAGGTATAGTTTCTAGGCCATGTTGTGTCAGGTAGTGGGATATCTGTCGATCCTTCTAAGATGTATTTTTTATGAGTTGAGAGAGGCTGAAGAGTGTGTTTGAGATTCAAAATTTCTTGGGATTGACAAGGTACTACCATCGGTTTGTGGAGGGGTTTTCTCATCTTGCCTCATCGATGACTCGTCTGAGGCGCAAGGGCATTAGATTTGAGTGGACAGATGACTGTGAGCATTCATTTCAAGAGCTGAAGAAGAGGCTGACTTCAGCACCTGTCTTGATTATACCGGAGGGAGGTATTCAATATACCGTTTATTGTGATGCTTCACGAGAGGGATTAGGTTGTGTATTGCTGTAGGTGGGTAGAGTGGTAGCCTATGGTTCTCGGCAGTTGAAGAATCATGAATAGAACTACCCCACCCATGATTTGGAGTTAGTTGCTGTCATTTTTGCACTTAAGAGTTAGCAACACTACTTATATATGGAGAGGTTCGAGGTGTTCTCAGATCACAAGAGCCTCAAATACATTTTCATGCAAAAGTACTTGAACCTTCGGTAGAGGAGATGTATGGAGTATATGGAGGACTATGACTTTGAGTTTCAATACCATCTTGGGAAGGCCAATCTCGTAGCAGATGCGCTTAGTACGAGACCGAGGAGCACTATAGATAGCATTGCTATTAGGGAATGGGAGATGATGGGAGACATTGCTGAGTTTGACTTACACCTTGGCGAGTCAGAGGGACACGCCACATTATTCAGTGTTCATGCCCAGCCTACACAGTTGAGCAGGGTTATTCAGGCACAGTTATAGGACACAGAAGCAGGGGCAAATTCGAGCACGAGTTGCAAGTGCCAAGGGCTTTGAGGGATGGATATTTCATTCTAACCTTAGCTTGAGGTATATGGGTATAGTCTTTATTCTAGAGTCTCTTAGGGCTAATATCCTTAGATATTTCCATCATTTATGCCTAGCAGTACACCCAGGGGGCACAAAGAAGTACCATGATTTACGCCGCCAGTATTGGTGGACGGGGATGAAGGGGGATGTGGTGCAGTTTGTATTGAGATTTCTCACGTGCCAGTAGGTTAAGGCTGAGCACTAGAGACCTGGGGGTTTGTTACAGCCATTGCCAGTGGCCGAGTGGAAATGGGAGTTTGTTACCATGGATTTTGTGATGGGTCTTCCAAAGTCACCTAGAGGTCACAAATGCAATTTGAGTTGTTGTTGACAGGTTGACGAAGTTCGCACATTTTCTATCGATTAGAGTGACTAATTTAGTGGATGTTCTCAGTAGGTTATATATCCGAGAGGTTGTGCGACTACATGAGATTCCTGTTTCCATTGTTTCAGACAGAGACCCAAGTTTCACTGCACTGTTTTGGCAGAGTCTTCACTACTGTTTAGTACTGTTTTCCACCCTAAGACTGGCAGCCAATCAGAGCGTACTATTCGGATACTTGAGGACATGCTTAGAGCATGTGTTATGGACTTTAAGGGTAGCTGGGAAGATCACCTTGCTTTAGTAGAGTTTGCTTATAACAACAACTATCAGTCTAGTATTGAGATGACACCTTTTGAGGCGTTGTATGGTAGGTTGTGTCGTTCACCGGTATGTTGGACTTAGGTAGGGGAGAAAAATGCCTTAGGGCCTGACATAGTCTATGAGACCACAAACAAGATACAGGTGATTAGATAGTGTCTGTTGACAGCACAGAGCCGCCACAAGAGTTACGCAGACAAAAGGCGGCAACCTCTATCATTTGATGTTGGGGGACATGTGTTCCTCAAGGTAGCCCCACTTCAGGGATTAAGGAGATTCGAGAATAGCGAAAAACTGTCGACACAGTTTATAGGACCATTTGAGATCCTTGGGAAGGTTGGTGAGGTGGCCTATATACCACAACTATCTAGGGTTCATGATGTCTTCCATGTGTCGATGTTGGGGAAGTACAGGCCTGACCCTTCACATGTGCTAGATTGGATAGATCTTCAAGTGGAGGGTGATGTTTCTTATGATGAGAGGCCTGTGGAGATATTAGACTCGAGGGACCAGGTTTTACGGGGCAAGACCATCCATTTGGTCAAGGTTCTTTAGAACCATCATGGGGTTGAGGAGGCTACTTGGGAGCATGAGGCTGAAGTCTGCGCTAGGTCTCTAGAGTTATTTATTCACAAAGGTACATTTCTAAATTTTGGGATGAAATTTCTTTAAGGGGGAAAGGATGTAGAGACCAGAAAAGTGAGGATAAATTTTTCAGTTTTACTAATAGGGCACTACATATACATCATTTAGGCATAAGACATGTTTAGAAGCATAATTTGAGTTTGTCATAAAAGAGAAACATACTTAGAATATTAAAATACACCTACTATGCAAATTTGAGCATAAACATAAATAGTTTCAAAAATTAGACAAAAAAGGTATCCCAGGTAGCCTAGGTGGGACCGGCCAAACCTGGCCACTAGTGAAAACCTATATTTTTGAAAATTTTTATTTAAAATAATTTAAAAAACTTTGGTTAAAATAAAATGTCAAATTGAGGCGTTTCAGGACGAATTGTAGTGTAACGGAGTCCCGGATTCATCAAGGGCAAAAGGGTCATTTTGCACCTTTGCCTCTCCACTATAAATATAGCCCCCTTAGTGTTAAAATATCAGTTTTTGGGCTGATAAAGGTCAATACACGTTCTTGGATGAAAAAGGAAGAAAAGTCCTAGGTTCTTCAAGCTTCAAGCCACCAAAACACATTTCCTAGGCCAAAATTTTTGCAAGACTTCCTTCTAAGAAATTGTTCCTCTCAACAAGGGCTATATTCTCACCGATCTTTTCGTCTATAGAGTGAACACAACTCTCTTGGTTTGAGAAAAGCTATTTTAGGTATGATATTTTGCTAAGTTGGGAATAGATTTAAGTTTTTTTTGTCTTTCTATGTGTTGATTAGATGATTTAGGTGTTTACTTGATGTTAGAAAATCATTTTGTTGGTAGTTGCTTTGAAAACTTAGAATTAGTGGTTTAAGTACTTTTGTGTATTTTGAGTTTCTTGACAATTTGTTGCAATGGTAAAGGTGTATATTGCTTATGTGGGATTATTATATTCTAGCTTATGTTCATGTAGAGAAATTCTTGTGGTTTGAGAATTATGATTTATTATATGAGTTGGTAGTTTGTGTATTTGTAGTTTCTTTGTGAAATTGTGAAAGTAATGAATATGAAGCTTGATCATATGTTCAATCCATTGAATGGTGCTTCACATTCATGAAGATAAGGTGTTTGATGAAATGTTTCATACAATTTTCATTGAGAAAAATCAAGGCATATTGGCATACATGAATCCTTGCAACATAGTGTGGGTTGAGCACTTGGTGCTATACATTATGAGGGTGTAGATCCTGTGATGAAAAATCCAAAATCTAGCCAATGACAGTACTCGTGGGCAGACGGGGGCAGACCGTGAAGCGATACATGGGTGGCATAGAGTTGCATGAGTGTGTCATGCATATTAATATTTCATAGCATTGAGGGATCACGGGGTTATAACTTTTAAAAATGTACGTTTGCACATGTCACGCCTTAAATTTGTTCCTAGCATTAGCATTTTGTCATACCAGTAGTTGAGCTGACCCATTCGTGTAATATCATATTACATATGAGGCTCCCGATACTTGAGACTTGAGGAAGTCTTAAAGGAAGGAGGGAAAATGGACTTGAATGGATGTTTGGCCTTTGGGCATATTTTGTATGTATGGGCATAAGCCCAAATGACTTGTATTTCAATTTGAAAATGTAATGGATTTAGACCTTGGGTCATTTTAAAGTGTAAAGGTGTAAACCCAATTGATATGTAGGATATCGTTATGTAATGAGTATTATATGTGTATGTTGAAAACAAAGGATGCATGTTTAATTTACATGGATTGTAGCCACCGAGTGAGGGTGGGTTGTGATATAATAACGCCTATGAAATATTGTGAATATTATGTGGAAAAAAGGATTGGAAACAAAGAAGGTTATGTCGAAATTTTATGAAAAATTAAAAGACTTGTTAAGTGTGTAAAACACCTTTTAAATAGGTGAAAGGATGTCAAAGGGGGGTGGGTTTAGAAACCTTGAAGAAATAGGTTAAAAATGGAAGAAAAGTGGCTTGAAAAATTTTGGGAAAACATGAAAAATAAATGAAAAACAAATTTATCCAACCTAATGACCTTTCATTTACTTTTCTTATTCTTTTACACTCACTCCTTAGGTTTGTGAAAATTCGGGGCATGATAGGCCTAATCAGTAAAAATGGCAAGGAACAGGATTTTATTTGAAAATTTCAACTACCCAAATCTTAGGAGTTATTTTTGGAGATTTTCTCTAGATGTGTGATTGACGTAAAGAGGAAGGAGAGAATCTTCGAGAGATTGAACGAATCTCACTCCTTCCATTTCATCTTAAAAATCGAAAAGGGGAAGATTTTCATGTACATATCATCTTTTGCATATTGGGTCTTTAGTGTTTTTTTAGCACTTTTTCATCTAGGGTTTTTCTTCTAGCCCAAATACATAGTACCTCTGATTTTTACTCTCTTTAGTTTTTGTTTTAGAGAAAAAGTGTTGGATTTCCTTTTTTTCCATTCAATTGATGTCACTTTCATATTTGTTTTAAATTCAACACGCGATATGTCTGAGTAGGCTAATTGCAGTATAATCAGTGGATGAATTCTCATTCCTGAGTGGGTGATTTTGATCCTAAGGTGGGTATCAATGCTTAGTGTTATTTTCTTTTTTTGATTGGAGTAATTGATTTTGAACTTATGAGTTATTTCTAAACATCCTCGAATAACCGTTGACAATTGAATTTGGCATGAGTAATACTAGGACTCCCCGCAATAAGCATGATGGGAATTCATTTATTAATTAATTTTACCATCAAAACACATATTTTCCAAAGTCTAAATTTCATTGAATATTTTTCATCAAAGCTAGTTTGATTACGATCTTGGATAATTTATAAATAAGGTCAAGAATCCTATTTACAATGGGATAAAATTCAAAGATTTGCCGATTTATCTTGATATTATTTCTTAGTATTTACCAATCATCATGATCTTTGAAATCAGAAGTTTCCTTCTTTTGAATTATATCACCATTTGAATTTTTCCTTGTTTCGCAGTGGGGATGGCCTAGGTAATTTTTGAGTTACTACACAATAGCATTTCTTATGCTTGGGAATCAATTTAAGACACAACCATAACTAAGGACAAGCATTTTTTGCAACAATGTCGGGGACCCAAACGGTACGAATTTGAAAGGTGATTCAAATCAATAGCAGGCGAGTCTTGTGATTTTCTTCACCGTCCACTATGGGTAACCTTGGGGTTTAACGGCCTATTCCATATGCAAAATGAAATCAACATCACCTACGAAAGTGGTTTTGTGATTAAAATTTATTATCGCTTTTTGTGTGCTAAAGACTAGCAAATCTTAAGTTGGAGGTGTGTGTACACAAATTTGCATCATTTTATGGCTGATACCAATCACTTTAGCCTTGCACGTTAATTATATGTTTTGTCTAAGCCAAGTTTTTGTTTTAGGAGGTAACTATGTGTTTGCGGGTCATTAGATGTAAGAATGAAATTTTAGATTCATTTGGATTCTTTGGGGTGCTTAGGAAGAAAGCTAGAGAAGCTAGACATTGAACAAGGAGCATCGCGATAAAAAGACAAAAAAAGCCTTGTTGTACTAGCAGGGCTTATACCTATTAACCAGGCTGTAAACAAAGCTTGTACCGGTTCATCATTGAACTGAATGGGTTTATGCTAGTTCATTCATCTTTTGTACCAGTTCATCAAGGTTTTGTCCAAGCAGAACGTCTTTATACCGGTTCATCTTTGCTTCTACTAGTTCATCGTAAACACAAAGGTCTTCTACTAGTTCATCCACATCTTTGTACCGGTACAATCAATAAAAACGGCAAGGAATGGGATTTTATTTGGAAATTTCAACTACCCAAATCTTAGGAGATATTTTCGAAGATTTTCTCTAGTTGGGTGATAGACTTAAAGAGGAAGGAGAGGATCTCTTTTTATTTTCATTCAATTTATGTCTCTTTCATATTTGTTTTAAATTCAACACGCAACATGTCTGAGTAGTCTAATTGCAATATAATCAGAGGATGAATTCTCTTCCCTGAGTGGGTATTTTGATCCTAAGGTGGCTGTCAATGCTAATTGTTATTTTGTTCATTCAAGTAATTGATTTTGAACTTATGAGTTATTTATAAATATCCTCGATTAACCGTTGACAATTGAATTTGGCATGAGTAATGTGACACCCCTAAAATCGAGGGTCATTTATTAACCGTTGAACAACTGTCAACCCGCGAAAATACTCGTGATAGTCGCACAACTCAACTCGACGCTAATAACATCCCCTTTACCGGGATTATGAACCACACGTACAATCTATGTTCATTTTATCCTTTGATCCAACCGTGGTGCAATATACCACAATTCATACTCCATTATAGTTGATTTATATCCTTGGAACCCAAGAACCCATAGCTCAAAAGCTTGACAAAGTACTTTTAAATTTTCAAAATTTTGGAAAGAGTACCGGTACTGTGAACCTTCTGGAAAGTCAGTACCGATACGCAGTACCGGTATTCTTTGCCTTCTGGAAAATTAGTACCGGTACGTGGTACCGGTACTCTTTGCCTTTTGGACCAAGCTGTACCGGTACTATCAACATCTGTACCGGTAATATTAACTCACTAGACCCGTGGTTTTGGTACTCAGTACCAGTACTCTCTGCCCACTTTTGCCTATTTCACCTACTTCTCATTTCTAATCCATTCAAAACCATTCCAACGCCATCCAAAACATGTATAATGATGTTTATCACATAAAACTTGATATGTACAAGTTCTATTACAATCCATTTGCTCACAAACATAATTTCTACAAAGATTACCCAAAATGTGCAACAAAAGCCACAAGTCGGTTTTTCTTCATCTTTGAGGCCCCGAATGAGAGTCCTTCGCTGGTGTGAACCTCACACTTGAAACATTTTCCTCTATAGGGTGATCCATGCCCAGTAGAGTATTTCATACAAAGGCTACTCCCCCCTGGATGCATATGAAATGTGCACATACAACAATCAAAAATCATGATCCATTCCATACAAGAATATGTCATTCAAGATGGAATTGTCTACCATGCCATGTCATGATATGAGGTGATACTCATTCATGCACCTTAACCCCGAGTCCTCACTAACTCCCACATCACAATGCAATGCACGTGTGAAGTAAATCTATCATTGATGAATTTCATCTAATGATCATTTTGAAATAAAGGTCATGTGCTTATAAAACCAAATTCCTGTTGGATGATACACATCAAATGACCATTTGTAAAACAAAATCATGTGTCTTTGTTGGGTTATCGGATTCTGGAATCACACCGTCGGCTCCGTACGCCATTACACTTTTACAAAATTTCACCACAGGGGAGTGTATGAACCAAGTAGCCGGGTCTTTCAACCATGGGAGGATCTATCCCTTCTTGCTATACCCGACACAAGGTTTTCTTTCATGCAACCATGCGACTCGGTCAAATCTTTGATCCAACCTTCCCGAGTCCACCCATCAATCACCAAGTATGGTGTTTGATGCAATCTCACGCACACACACCCACACTCGTGCCCATGGATGTATTTCCCCCCCATGCAAATGCAATGTAATGCTCCATTGCACTATCAATGTTGTGCTCCATATGTAATGAATGCCATAAGAGCAACTAAACCACATAATCACAAATTCCATGGCAATTTATATCATAAGCATATAAATACCACAATCTATTATGATGTTAACATATTAACAACATATACCGATTCATTCAACAATTTGCAAGCTTGTTACACATAATTCATGGCATAACAACAAAATTCTCACATAGGCATTTAGCAAAACACCTACCAGGCAACCAATTCATGTTATCAGATAAATTTGTTCACAACACAATAAGGCAAAAATAGAAATACAAAGAATGCCCATTAATATCAAGTTTCAAGGGATTACGCAAGTGAATTCCCTATGCCAAACCCAACTAGGAATTAGTCTAGGCCCATTTCCATTCCTATTTCCTCTTTTCCATAACCATAATCATGTGACCTAGGTTATTATATACCCTTTACCCATTCCATAAGACATTCTAGGTAAGAATAAAGGAACCCTACCTCTTGGAGCGTGACAGAAGTGGTAGAAGGCCTCAAGAACACCTCTCACGCTCCAAAACTCTTGATTTTCCAAATCTCCACTTTGGATCTTCGGTGAAATCCTTCATTCTTGGTACGTAGACGTAGCCCTCATCGCGGTGATCAACTTTAACTCTTGGTCCAAGTGATTCTGACTGATGGAACTCCGTAGATCACTAAGAGAAGTCTTGAAATCTAAGGTTTTCTTCTCTTTTCTCTCTCCTCTCTTCCTCACACGTTTACATCCTGAATGGAGAAGAAATTTCATCCTAAAAATCTGATTTTTATCGATATTTATACCCTTTAATTGTGCGGTCCACATCGTTGCGCACGTTCCATATTTTCGGGTCCATTTTTATCCCGAAATGACTTAATTACATCTCGATTTAAGTTCAAATTTATTTTTATTTGATCTTTCCTTCAATTATAAGGAAATTTTAAAAAATTTATTTTTGGGGACCTTTGTGAGGCCATTCGTCACTCAATTGTCTCGTAAAACGCGTAAAATTTGACTATCTCTGAATTCGACAAAAATTGATAGGACAACTCAATTTCACGATACAAATTCAACGGTGAGGCCTATTGCATCATCAAGCTCTAGAAAAAATACGAATTTCAATCCCGCATTATAGTGACAAATTACCATTTTACCCTTTTTCCGAAAAATTTCAAGTTTACCCATATTTTACAAGTAATACTTCGAGTCATCGCAATAAGCATGATAACAATTAATTTATTAATTACTTTTACCATCAAAACAAATATTTTCCTAAATATTGTTCGTCTACGCTAGTTTGATTACAATACTGGATAAGTTATAAATAAGGTCAATAATCCTTTTCACAATGGGACAAAATCCAAATATTAGCCAATTTATCTTAATATTATTTCTTAGTATTTACCAATCATCACCATCATTTAAATCAAAAGAAATTTCCTTCTTTTGAATCATATCACCATTCAAAATTTTACTTGTTTCATAGTGGGGACAACCTAGGAATTTTTTGAGTTATGAGATAATAACATTTCCTACACTTGGGAAGCAATTTCAAACACAACCATATCTAAGGACAAGCATTTTTGGCAACATTGGTAGGGACCCAAACCGTACAAATTGGAAAGGTGATTCGAATCAATGGCAAGTGAGTCTTGTGATTTTCATCACCGTCCACTAGGGGTAACCTTGGGGTTTAACGGTTTATTGAATATGCTAAATGCAATCGAGATCACTTGCGAAAGTGGTTTTATGATTAGAATTTATTTGTGCTTTCTGTGTGCTAGAGACTAGCAAAGCTTAAGTTTAGGGTGTGTGTTGCGTAAACAATTTTGCATTATTTTATGGCTGATACTAATGACTTTAGCTTTGCAAGTTAATTATATGTTTTGTTTAATTCGAGTTTTTGTTTAATGAGCAAACTGTGTTTGTAGGTCAACTGATGTAAGAATGATACTTTAGATTCATTTGCATGCTTTGGTGTGCTTGGCAAGTAAGCTAGAAAATGCTAGACATCAAACAAGGAGCATTGCGGCAAAAAGGCAAAAAAAGCCTTGTTGCACCAGTAGGACTTGTATCGATACACCAGGCAGTAAACAAAGCAGTTATCGGTTCATCATTGAACATAATGGGTTTATGAAAGTTCATTGATCTTTTGTACCACTTCATTGAGGTTCTATCCAAACATAACGTCTTTCTACTGGTTCATCTTTCCTTTTATTGGTTCATCGTGAACAGAGAGGTCTTCAACTTGTTCATCCTCATCTTTGAACCGGCACAATTAGTAAAAATTGCAAGGAACGAGATTTTATTTCAAAATTTCAACTACACAAAAAATATTAGGAGATATTTTCAGAGATTTTCTCCAGATGGGTGATAGACGTAAATAGGAAGGAGAGTATCTTCGAGAGATTGGTCAAATCTCAATCCTTCCATTTCTTCTTGAAACCAAAAAAAGGGGGGGATTTTCATATACATCTCATCTTCTACATTTCGGGTCTTCTGTGTTTTTTCTAGCTGTTTTTCTTCTAGGGTTTTTCTTCTATCCCAAATATAGAGTACTTTAAATTTTTACTCTAATGATAATCTTTAGTTTTTGTATTAGAGAAAAATTATTGGATTTAATTTTTTTTCAATTCAATTGATGTCTCTTTCATATTTGTTTTAAATTCAACCTGTGATATATCTGAGTAGTCAAATTGCAGTATAATCGGAGGATGGATTTGATAGAGTGGTATACTAAAAGTTTGCTTTTTGTAGTGAAACTCATTTTATTAATTAATAAAAACTTGTTCTTTTCATTTTATTGAGAATCTATATGGAAACATATTTGTATTATATTTTATATATGATATGCATGTGTGTCTTATATTTTACATTGTGGATCATCTAGTGTGTAGAGTTCGACCTATGCAAAAAAGACCAGATTATTGGATCATTGTATAATATGACTGTATGTTCACAATCGTAGATGGAATTGGACTCGCCATCAGTATAATTGTAGTGTAATATTCTAGTATAGTCTGTCTTGACATTAGGAGATCGTTTGATGTCTCAGATTATTGCACTAGTACACTTTGTGTATTGAACAACCCCTGTTGAAGTTATTATCCTTTATTGATTTAATGAGATAATAAATATCTCATGATTATTATGATTGCTTATGCTTTTAATCCCTAAGATATTTAATTGTCATGTGCATATAATGTTTGTCACTTTAATTAATCAAATAGTGAGATTCATATTGGGTCAATAAGCTCAATGAATTGGGAGACGATGTTATTTGTATGGTAGAAATTTAATATTAAATGAAACCACGTCCTAGTATTTAAATGGGCTGATGATGTCCTCTTAAGAAAACTCATAAGTTTTGTCCATGTCAAACTTGAAGGTGGATTTAATTATCCGACATGACAAATAAGTTGAGTTGTAAGGTCTCAAGGAGTAAAAAAAGTCAATTAAATATAATTATCAGTGATTTATTTAATTGATGAACATATGTAATCTTAAACGTGGGGAGATTATTAAGCATATAATAATAAGGAGCTTGAATATAATTTTGAGATAAGGCCCTAAAGATCAATAATAAGTCTTTAGCAGACTAACTTATTATTAATGGGCTGTAGGATGTTTGTTATGGGTTGAACATAGGAATCCTAAGTCCATTGGGAGCCCGGTCCTTATTTCTTCTTAGGGTCTATATCGTAGCCCGGTCCTTATTTCTGCCATGTTGTGCAAATAAAACGAATAGATGTATACCATGAATGATGGGTGTGGCCACATAATTTTTATTAATCGTTTTATGTGTTTGGATCCCATGATGGTTTATCCGTGGTTAATATCATGGCAAAAGATTTGTACGAAGGTTTATTCGTATATTTTTGTAATAAATATAGTAGTATGTGAACTCCCTCATTGAGGCATAGGGCCATGTATAATGTTTTCTATTGTAAGGTTACTAAGGAAGATGACTGTTTTAGAAATAGTTTTCGTGATAGAAACCCTAGTATGTGATTTAGAAAAGTGTTTAGGTTTTCAGGGGTTCTGCCCCCGAGCCCCTGCCACCTGACTGGGCAGGTTGATCCCTAAAATTCTGTCGAAACGCAACATGGATGTAGTTGGATTCATCTCAGATTGCTATAGAGTCCTTGTTGGATTGAAACTAAAACAAGGATGTAGCTAGATTTATCTCAGATTGCTAGAGAGTCCTAGTTGGATTGAAACTGAAGACATGACCATAATAGCTGGGAGTCCATATTTTATTCAGTCTCCTTGTTTATGTTAATATCTGTGTTTTATTCATGTTCTTATTATGTGGGTAGTTAACTTGTATAACAGTACCCTGATATATGGACAACATAGATGATTGACCTACATTAAATTTTTTGTTGGTCATGGATTAGTATTTAATTATATTGTTTTAAAATAAGCAAGTTCAAAGTATGTATGTGTAATTAGAAAATAAAATTGAATCCTCTATTTTTTTTAAATAAGTGTTAGGATTTGAAATTTTATTTATTATACATACTACACATAAAAATGGGGTATGCCATATATCTTTATAATGGCAAACATCCTTATTTTAAGCTAATACAAATTAAATATAGTATTTGAAAACCCTCACTAAATATTAAATAACTAAGTGGCAGAGGGAATTTATCTTCTATAAATCATATGGTCCCCATTATTGGTTTGTAGGTGATGTAATCAATTTTGCGTGTTGGCCTTAATGCCTTTCTCTTTATTAGATGAATTTAATTACAAAATCACTGGTACAAACTTCCTATAGGGATAATTTTGGGTAATTGCTAGTATGAGCTCCCTTCTCCATCTAAAGGGAGTTCATTACGAAACTATTGAAATAAAGTTAAGTAACGGTAAGCATTGTAACCTGCTTTTAAGCCTCTTTCTGTTATATTTAAAGAACACAAACTAGATGGATCAAACTATATACAATGGAAAAGAAATTTGGATATTGTGTTGACTGTTGAGGAGTACAAATTTGTGCTCAGTGAACTCTGTCCAGATGAACCTGATGATAGGGCAACCGAAGAGGTTATCCTGGATTATCGGAGATGGATAAAGACTGATAAGATGACAGGGTGTTACATTTTGGCATCTGTGTCAAATATGCTACAACATCAGCATGAGTCTATGGCCACGGCCTATGACATGATTGTGAGCCTCAAAAATATGTTTGGGGACCAAAGTCGTGTAGCTAGGCAAGTGGCGATGAGGGAACTGATGAACACAAATATGGCTGAAGGGACACCAG
The DNA here is from genome assembly GCA_963454935.2 of Ilex paraguariensis. Classification (NCBI taxonomy): domain Eukaryota; kingdom Viridiplantae; phylum Streptophyta; class Magnoliopsida; order Aquifoliales; family Aquifoliaceae; genus Ilex; species Ilex paraguariensis. The sequence goes on from CAUOFW020000001.1 coordinate 3,835,831, forward strand.
TAAGGGATCATTGTCTGAAGATGATGAGTCTCCTTAATGAGTTGAAGATCCTAGGGGTTGAGATTGATGGGGAAACCCAGGTTTTTATCATACTCCAGTCACTACCAGAGTCTTTTAAGCAGTTTCGCCAGAATTACAATATGACTAAGTGTTCTTATACATTGGTGAAACTTCTTAAGGAACTCTAGGCAGCTGAGGGTCTGCTTCAGAAGCAAGATCACGTTTATATGATTGAGAAAGGTTCTAATTCTAAGCCACAAGGCAAGAAGAAAAAGAAAAAAACTCAAAAGCAGGTTAAGACCCCTTAAGCTACAGTGGAAAAGCCTAAAGGCAAGTGTTTTCATTGCAAGCAGTCAGAGCACTGGAAGAAGCAATATCTGGTATATCTCTCTAAGATGAACAATCCAGGTAAATATCATTTACTAGTTGTTGAATCATGTTTAGTGGTTTCATCTACCAGTACCTAGTGTGTAGATACAGAAGCCACTGATCATGTCTGGAAATACTTGCAAAGGTTCTAGGAAACCAGACGAGTTAGTGATGGGGAGATTTCTCTTCACATGGGCAGTGCTACGAGAGTGGCAGCATTTGCAGCAAGATATTTTCATTTATATTTTAGTAGAGATAGGTTTTTAATTTTGAGAGATTGTCTTTATGGACCAGATATTAGAAGGAACTTAATTTCGATTTCTAAATTAGTTAGAGATGGATACAATGTTTATGTTAATGACTCTGTGGTTAGTAAGCATAATAAGCATTTTATCTGTTCTGGTTCATTGGTGGATGATCTTTATATTGTTAATCCTATCTCACCTACATTGTAATTAACTGAATTGAATAATACTAGTACCTCGTCATGTAAGAGAAAGGAACCTTCTAAAATGAACCAAACCTATCTTTGGAACTTACGCCTAGGTCATATTAACTTAAGGAGCATTCAATGATTGGTTGCAAATGGACCATTGAGTTCAATGGAAGTGGAGGCACTTCTAGTCTGTGAATCTTACTTGGAAGGTAAAATGACTAAGAGGCCCTTTACGGCCAAGGGCTATAGAGCAAAGGATCCGTTGGAATTGGTTCATTGTGATTTATGTGGACCCATGACTATCCAAGCAAGAAGTGGCTTTGAATATTTCATTACTTTTATTGAAGATTATTCAAGGTGTGGGTACATTTATTTGATGCATCGTAAGTCTGAATGCTTTAAGAAATTCAAAGTGTTTAAGGCTGAAAAGAAGAAGCGTAAAGGGAAGTGTATCAAGACATTATGATCTGATCGTGGTGGCGAGTACCTCTTAGGAGTGTTTAGGGATTACTTATTAAAGATAGGGATAACATCCCAGTTGTCTGTAGCTCACACACCACAACAAAATGTTTTGGCAGAAAGAAAGAATATGACTCATATAGATATGGTTAGATCTATGATGAGTTATTTAGTTTTACCTGATTCCTTTCGGAGATATGCCTTGGAAACTACAGCATACATTCTGAACTTGGTACCATCTAAGTCATTACCTGCCACTCCCATAGAATTATGGACTGGGCATAAGCCTAGTTTGTGGCACATTTGGATTTGGGGGAATCCAGCACACGTGCTGAAAGGGAACATGGATAAGTTGGAGTCAAGAACAGAAGTTTGCATCTTTATAGGGTATCCAAGAGGAACAAAAAGTGGTATTTTCTGTAGTCCTAAGGATTAGAAGGTCATTGTTAGCACCAATGCTCGATTCTTAGAGGAAGACTTTGTGATGGACCACAAGCCTAATAGTAGAATTGTTCTCGAAGAGTTAAGAGCAGATAGATCAAAGAATACTTCAATACCAACTACAAAAGGGAAGGAATTACATGAAAGACGAGACGATATCCCATTGCGTCATTGTAGTGGGAGGGATATCGATACTCGTACAGAACCTACACAAGATATTACTGATGAAACATAGATACAGGTAGAGCCTCGTCGTAGTGGGAGGGTTGTTTGTCAATCTGAATGGTTAATGTTCTTGGAAGAGTCTTTCGACAAGATTCCTGAGGAACAAAATGCGGATCCTTGGACCTACAATGAAGCACCCAAGATAAAGATGCAGAACTTTGGCAAAAGGCTATGATATCTGAGATGAGTCCACGTACTTCAATCAAGTCTGGGAACTTGTAGAACCACCCAATGGGATAAAACCAATTGGATGCAAATGGGTCTATAAGAGAACGAGAGGATCAGACGGTAAGGTGGAAAAATATAAAGCAAGGCTTGTTGCGAAAGGGTTTACTCAGCAAGAGGGAATCGATTATAATGAAAATTTTTCGCTGATAGCTATGCTGAAGTCGATCCGAATACTATTATCCACTGTAGCTTATCTCGATTACGAGATTTAGCAAATGGACGTCAAGACAACATTCCTTAAGGGGAATCTTAACATGTGTATCTATATGGTACAACCAAATGGAGTTGTAGCAAAAGACCAAGAACATCTAGTGTGCAAGCTTAAGAGATCCATTTATGGAATTAAGGAGGCAACTAGATCTTGGAACTTTCATTTTGATCAAACTATTAAATCTTATGGTTTTAATCAATACCCTAATGAGTCCTGTGTGCATAAAAGGCATGACAGAAATGTGGTGGTGTTCCTAGTACTTTATGTGAATGATATCTTGCTCATAAAAAATGATGTGGGGGTGTTATCTTCTGTTAGGGTATGGTTATCCAATCAGTTTGATATGAAGGATCTGGGAGAGGCTGGTCACATCCTTGGGATCAAGCTTATGCAACATCACAAAGATAGGATGATAGGCTTATCTCAAACTACCTATATCGATACCATTCTAGCCTGTTTTAGCATGCAAAATTCTAAGAAAGGATTTCTTCCTTTCTAACATGGAGTTTTTATATCAAAGGAGTAGTGTCCTAAGACACCTGAGGAGATTGAGAGCATGAAGACAGTTCCTTATGCTTCGACAGTGGGAAATCTCATGTATGCTATGCTTTGCACTAGACCTGATATCTATTTTTTTGTTGGCATGGTTAGTAGATATCAATCTAACCCTTAGCAAGAACATTGGACTGCGGTAAAACATATTATCAAGTACCTGAAAACGACAAGAGAATATATGTTAGTTTACCAGGCAGATAGTCTAGTATCCATTGGGTACACAGACTCTGATTTTTCAGTCAGATAGGGATTCTAGAAAGTAAACAATAGGATATGAGTTTGCTCTAAGAGGTGGAGCCATAAGTTGGAGGAGTATCAAGTAATCTTGTATTGCTAATTTCACTATAGAGGTCGAATACGTGGCAGTTTCTAAAGCATCCAAAAAGGTAGTTTGGCTTAGAAACTAACTATTGGATTTAGAAGTGGTACCCTCCATAAAATCGGCTATTACACTTTATTGTGACAATAGCGGAGTACTTGCTAACTCAAAGGAACTACAAACCCATAAGAAGGGGAAGTACATTGAGCGCAAATATCACTTTATACGAGGTATCGTGGGAAGAGGTGATGTAGTGGTGACCAAGATTGCATCAGTGAACAACCTGGCAGATCCCTTTACAAAGAGCTTACCAGCAAATAATTTTGATAGTCATGTGGATGGAATGGGAGTTAGATGTATGACAGCATGGCTTTGAGTATATGATGTGTTACTCGCCGGAATAACGAGAACCAACAACGAAAAGAACCCAAGATCGTTTAACGAACAGATTTTATGGTAGACCTTGACCCGTTGTTTAGAACAAACAAGAACCTTGGTATATAGACCTCAACCCATTGTTTGTGAAACAAGAACCTCGGTATAAAGGAAGACGCCACAAATGGTGTGGAAACCCGTTTGATAAGTCGTTGGTGAACGCCATGGAGAATTCCGATAAGTTCGTTTAGTTCTTCAAAGAACCAAAAAGAAAACACTCTCAAAATTTGCCGAATAATGATCTCTANTCTGCCTATAAATTCACGCAAAACATGATTCGTAAGTCTCATAAAGGTGCTCGGAGCGTTAGTCAATCCAAAGGGCATAACTAACCACTCATACAAACCATATTTTGTTTCAAAGGCTGTTTTCCATTCATCTCCTTCTTTTATTCTAATCTGATGATAACCACTCTTTAAGTCAATCTNCTATTTATAGGCTGGTCATTACAAGGATTAGGAATCTTCCTAAAATAGCTATCCTACTTAGGAAATATCTCTTACTTGTGGGTAAATAAATATCTCTTACTCTCCTAAGACTCTTGAAGAAAAAAGGAAAGGCATTCAGCCCTTTAAATGGCTGAGCACATGCCTAAATAGAAAAAAGAAAGTACTTGGCATACAAGTCTTACAATTACACCCTAAAAATAAAGAATAGTGCACGTACTGTAGCATGAACAGTGCACGCTACAGTAACTTTGAAAACCCTACTTCATAAGAAATAAAACATGTGGGCTAAGCATCCTCAAGCCCACTTATTAATAATTCTAATCCTTTAGACAAATTGGAGGCCTTAACAACAATAAACCAATTGAATCTTAGCCTTAGCCCCTAGCTGGATTCTTCTAGAACTTGAATCATGTTGATGAATCTTTGTTGCCCAAGTGGATCATGGTCAATGGGCCTCCACAAACTTGCTTGATTCCATGCCTCTTGAATTAGTCCATTGAGTACCTCTTTAAACTTCCTTGCTCGTGCTCTCGTAACCGGCCCACTTGGAACTTGAACTAAATCCCTTGAAGTTGTGTTATGATTTGCATCATTCCCCTCCTCTTGAAAAGGATTTGCCCTCAAATCATCACCTACATCAAAAGGACTCAAATCAGTAACATTAAAAGTAGCACTTACATTGTACTCACCAGGTAAATCTAGCTTGTAGGCGTTGTCATTGATGCGCTCCAGGACTTGGAAAGGACCATCTCCCCTTGGAAGCAATTTGGAACGTCTTTGCGCCGGAAATCTCTCTTTTCTCATATGCAGCCAAACCCAATCTCCGGGTTCAAAAATCAGCTTGTGACGTCCCTTGTTGGCTTGTTTTGCGTATTGCTCCGTTCTTCGCTCAATGTTGAGTCTTGCTTTCTCATGAATCTGCTTGACAAAGTCAGCTTTCTTCTTGCCATCTAAATTAATATGCTCAGTCAAAGGTAAAGGAGATAAATCCAATGGGGTTAAAGGATTAAATCCATACACAATTTCAAATGGTGAAAATTTAGTAGCAGAATGAATGGATCGGTTATAAGCAAACTCAACATGTGGTAAACATTCTTCCCATGTTTTGATGTTCTTTTTAATGATTGCCCTCAATAAAGTAGACAAGGTCCTATTTACTACTTCAGTTTGACCATCAGTTTGGGGATGACAAGTAGTAGAAAACAATAGCTTAGTACCTAGCTTACACCACAAAGTCTTCCAAAAATAGCTCAGGAACTTAGCATCTCGATCTGAAACAATTGTTCTAGGCATGCCATGTAATCTCACAATCTCTCTAAAGAACAAGTCAGCAACATGCGAAGCATCATCCGTTTTGTGACATGGAATGAAGTGTGCCATCTTAGAGAATCTATCCACAACCACAAAAATTGAATCTCTCCCACGCTTAGTCCTAGGCAATCCTAACACAAAGTCCATTGAAATATCAATCCATGGCTCACTAGGAATTGGTAAAGGAGTATACAAACCATTGGGCTGCACTCTGGATTTAGCTTGCCTACATGTGATACATCTACCACAAATTCTCTCAACATCTCTTTTCATGTGAGGCCAATAGAAGTGTTCTTGCAATACAGCTAAAGTCTTTGCAACCCCAAAATGTCCCATTAATCCCCCACCATGAGATTCCTGCATTAACAACTCCCTCAAGGAACAATTAGGCACGCATAACTTATTCTCTCGAAATAGGAATCCATCAAGCCTAAAGAACTTACCACTACCGGTTTTCTCACAAGCCCGGTATTCCTCACAAAATTCGTGATCATCAACGTATAAATTTTTAATGTGCTCAAAACCAAGGAATTTTGCATCAAGTGTAGAGAGTAATGCATACCTGCGAGAAAGTGCATCGGCAACCACATTCTCCTTACCTTGCTTATACCGGATGACGTATGGGAACGTTTCAATGTACTCCACCCATCGTGCATGCCTTTTATTTAGCTTGTGCTGGCCCTTCAAGTGTTTCAAGGACTCATGATCGGTGTGAATCACGAATTCCTTAGGCCATAGGTAGTGTTGCCAAGTCTCTAAAGCTCGAACCAATGCATACAACTCCTTATCGTAAGTTGAGTACTTTAAGGCTGCCCCGCTTAGTTTCTCGCTGAAGTAAGCAATTGGTCGTCCTTCCTGCATAAGCACTGCTCCTATGCCAATACCTGAAGCATCACATTCAATCTCAAACGTTTTCAAAAAGTTAGGTAAAGACAATAAGGGGGCGTTAGTTAGCTTCTCTTTGATTAATTGAAACGCCTTTTCTTGTTCTTCACCCCATCTAAATCCAACGTTCTTCTTGATCACTTCGGTAAGTGGTGCGGCTATGCTACTAAAGTCCTTCACAAACCGCCGATAGAAACTAGCAAGTCCATGAAAACTACGAACATTACTTACACTTGTGGGACTCGGCCATTCTTGGATTGCACGTACCTTCTCTTCGTCAACCTGTATACCTTGTGCACTAACAACATAACCCAGAAATACAAGCTTATCGGTATAAAAAGTACACTTCTTTAGATTAGCAAACAACTTTTCTTTCCTAAGCACATCTAAAACAGATTTCAAATGTATTACATGATCGTCCATGTTTTTGCTATAAATGAGTATATCATCAAAGTAGACAACAACAAATCTGCCTATAAATTCACGCAAAACATGATTCATAAGTCTCATAAAGGTGCTCGGAGCGTTAGTCAATCCAAAGGGCATAACTAACCATTCATACAAACCATATTTTGTTTTAAAGGCTGTTTTCCATTCATCTCCTTCTTTTATTCTAATCTGATGATAACCACTCTTTAAGTCAATCTTAGAAAATACATAAGATCCATGCAGCTCATCTAACATATCATCTAAACGAGGAATAGGATGACGATACTTTACCTTTATGTTGTTGATGGCCCGGCAATTGNGTAAAGAAATATCTCTTACTCTCCTAAGACTCTTGAAGAAAAAAGGAAAGGCATTCAGCCCTTTAAATGGCTGAGCACATGCCTAAATAGAAAAAAGAAAGTACTTGGCATACAAGTCTTACAATTACACCCTAAAAATAAAGAATAGTGCACGTACTGTAGCATGAACAGTGCATGCTATAGTAACTTTGAAAACCCCACTTCATAAGAAATAAAACATGTGGGCTAAGCATCCTCAAGCCCACTTATTAATAATTCTAATCCTTTAGAAAAATTGGAGGCCTTAACAACAATAAACGANCTTAGGCCATAGGTAGTGTTGCCAAGTCTCTAAAGCTCGAACCAATGCATACAACTCCTTATCGTAAGTTGAGTACTTTAAGGCTGCCCCGCTTAGTTTCTCGCTGAAGTAAGCAATTGGTCGTCCATCCAACATAAGCACTGCTCCTATGCCAATACCTGAAGCATCACATTCAATCTCAAACGTTTTCAAAAAGTTAGGTAAAGACAATAAGGGGGCGTT